>JANUWF010002029.1:1200000-1800000 GCA_026120185.1 Voacanga thouarsii | reverse complement strand
ATGGGGTCTTAATCAAGCCTTTCCAACTGTCACCTTAGTAGATCCCTCAGGTTCGATCTCTTGTTCTTCTTCATACTCTTCCCCCACATCTAGTTTCGAGTGCTCTGCTGGCTTGAATTCAAGTGTTGAAGATTCACTGTCATAACCAAATTTGCCTCTAACTGTAGCTTTACGTCTAGGTGCCATCTTTAATCATTATCGCCATAATTATAGGTCACCAAATGTATACATATGCATGTAAACATATAGCAAAGATAACATATATAACTTTCACTCACTTATTGAACATATAAGAGTATTTTTTTTTTTAAGAAGTAAAATACTCAAAAGTTTTATTCCAAATAAATTATACTTTAACAAAAAGAAATTAGATATCCCAGATGATTTCTCTATAGGAATCAGATACTCATAAGCAAGAAAGTACATAAGGCCATGAACTCAATAAAAAAATTCCCTAATCATTAAATTGTATCACAAATCTACTAAGTCTTCTCACTGCTCTAGTCGTCATTCCAGTAGCTAGGGACAGATTCTTTGAGCTATCCTTCTCAACTCTTACGAAAGTTTAATCCCAATCAAAACCTAAGTGTACTACCATTATTTCCACTCCTCCTAGGACTCTCCTCCACCTTCCCTTTTCCCTCGTCCTTCGCCCCTAAAACTAAGTTCCTAGGTGCCCTCATACCTAGGATGAGCCTATCCCTCTGACTGGGTCCTTTATAACTGGACTCCTCATAGTTTAAGGCAAAATGGATAATGTCAAACTCTCCCATTAGTGGAGTCCGAAAAGGCACAACCACCTCATCCTTCTCCTCATCGAACTCTTCCATCCCTCCTTCTCCTTCACTATTAGTATCATCCATCCCTTATCCTCCTTCATCGTCAGCATTAATTAGTTCTTCACCTCCCCTCCCATTAGAATCACCCATCTCCTCTCCTTCTTTACCACCTAAGTCAAGATCAGGAGCTTCTTCCTCAGCCTTACTATCTGAGACAAAATAAACCTCTAGTATAAGAGGGTGCACCACCTGCACTTCCTCAACACCTCTCTCCTACTCGGGTAACTCTAGCTCAGCAACCTCAACCTCAATCTTCTCTTCCTTAACATTATTAGGTGCAATAGGGTTGGAAATGTCAATCTCCATCTCACCACCACTATTTTCTAACTCAAACAAATCTGACTCAAGTTTGGGTTCCATGTCTGAGGAGGATAGGTCCACTACAGAAATTGAAATAGGTGCTCTACCACACATGAAAGGCTAATCTCGGGTAATGGATGCGAATCTTCGATCCATTTTACAAATAGAATGCACATGTTAGTACTAGAGAATATAAAACTTAATGTAATAAATCAAAATATTGTCAATAGCTGCCTAAATCAAGGCTCTGATACCACTTGTAATACCTCACCACCTGCGTCCCCCAAAAGGGGTGGGGATGTCACCCTGTCCTTAGGATAATGGATTTTTATAACTAGGTAAATAAAAAAGATAGAAGAAATATTCAAAGTTTAAAACTTATTATAACCCAAAATAATACTTGCACTAGTTTCTGAACGATTAAATAATAACTAAAATCTCTCAAGAAAAAAATACAATCGGAATGAATCTTCAAAACTCACGGCAACACAAAGCAATTCAACCTTCAGAGCAAGATCGACCTGAAAACATGACATAAAAAAGAGGTGAGAAATACATCCCAGTAAATCCTATGTGTGCCCATGACAATTTAAGAAAACCTTTCAGGTATGCAAATATTATACAAGTCACAATAAAAAGTCTACAAGTCTAGAAACTAATCTTTATACCTTGAGTGGTATATTTTCAACTTTTGCACAACAAAATGTACAACTAATAAAAGAAATAAACCACTCAAACAAAGTTGACTATGAAACCCTGCATCATGACGGTGTACTGTGAAGCCTTGCATCATAATACAAGTGGGTGATCGGCCCACTGGGTGAGATACTCCTCCATTTCTACACCCTAACTTATTGGTTGTCCGTTCTAGAAAAGAAACAGTCCACACGGACTGGCCTAACTAACTAGAACTATTACCTTGTCCAGAAAGAGTTTATCCCACAATAGAGGCCTCCATAAGAGACTTCCCTAGCCTTCTAAGATTAGCTATAATCAGCCTGCCCATATTAAGTACTCAACGTTATGTTTACCCCACATGGGAGCAATTCAACAAAGTGTGTTACCTTGAAAACCTTTGTTTTGGAAAACCTTTGTTTGCTTAAAACTATCTTATTTTGATAGAAGATGCAGATGTCCATAATTGCAACTCAAAGAATAACTTTACAATATGTTAGTGTTGTACCTTAGAGGCAATCACTTGTACATTGTATATAACACATTTTATTTTAATAAAAGGCATTACTCATCATACAGTTTCTTTTATATACTTTAAGTAATATAACTGTTCAATAAATTCCTAATACAATACTATGTCAAAGAAATCATTATATGAGATTTCTACTACACTGTATAGTGTTAATACTTAAATAGTCCCTAGTCATAGTATTAATGAGACAGGACATCATTAATGCATTAAGACTAGCATGTGTTAGACTTTCTGATTTGATCAGGTAGTGGTTGTCATATCCGTGAGCATTGAGATACTCAAAGTTAACATATGGATGCTTGTTAATAGAACAAATTCATTGGATGACCTAGCTTTGAGATAATCACATGGATAACTATTTAGTGCCAGTAATATAATATCAATACAGCAAACGTGCAAGTATCCTTAGACTTGAGATCTCTAAGGTACTTTGTTTGCGGAGCATTGTACTTTGATTCCAATATCTGGAGCTCGATCGAGGGCCGCCCTATGGGATAGATATTGGGTACATTGTGAGGTAAACAAAAGTAGTTGAGAGGGTTAATAAAGGATCCACCACTCCTAATAGTAGGGGCGAATATCTCACGGCCACTTGTAGAAATTACTACTCGGAATGTCATTGGTCAAGGCAATTGTGTATTGAATATAGTTCTGATTGATATACATCTAGAATAGTGGGTTCCTGGTACATGTACTATTGTATTCGGGCCAGAATTATTTCTGAAGGGAGCTGGCACTAATTCCATATTCCAAACTGAATGAGATATTGTTTGGTGAAATGAGTTAATTGCACTAAAGTTTGTTATTGAAGAGTTCATGTCAAGCCACTTACAGGAGCACTTTAGTTAAGCAAATAGTTTATGCAATGATTTACTTAATTCTTTTATCTCACATATAAAATCTCCCGACGTCTGGATCAAAGATACCTAGCCCCATTTGAAGCAAATACAAAATACATGTTACTATTGCTAAACAACTCTTGTATTACAGGCACATAAACATTTTTATAACTCTATTCCCCTATATTCCACCTAGCTTGGAAAATTCCCTTTCAATACTTAGATCATAGCATCAAAAAAGTTCAAATAGAAAAAGCAAGTCGACAACCAATTTGGTCCAACTACTATCTTTACACTTAACACGGCCTGGTAAAGATGAAAGCACATCCCGAAACACCAAGCATTCATAACTATATCTAAGATCCAAAATTTCCTACTAGCAATAGTAACTACTATTGATAACAATATTGACTAACATTTAAAATACATTCTGTAATAATGTTTGACATGGATAAATAATGTGTTCTTGATTAATCTAGCAAATAAAAACAACCATTAGTACTTCATAGTATAATTACTAATTTTATAAATAATAAACTTCATATCACATATAATATCTGGTAAATGATATGTATATTTTCTTTTAGAAAATAGTGACTAGCTACTAAATATTGGATATTAATAAATGGTAGTTTATTGATCCTAAGTAATGGATCAAGTAAGAGTAATTGATATTTAAACCAGGGTTTTGATACCATTATTTAGTAAAAAAGACTGTAACAACAACAACAACAACAACAATAATAATAATAACGACAACAATAAAAATAATATTGACAATGATAATAGTACCAATAAGATTAAGAATAATAACAATAACAATAATATTAATAATAACATTAATAATATTATTAAAAATAATAATGTTATTAATAATCATCATATTAATAATATTTATTAAAAATGTTAATTTTAGTAACAATAATAATAATATTATTATTAATGGTAATTTTAATAATAATAATAATAATAATAATAATAATAATAATAATAGTAATAATAATAATAATAATATAATAGTAGAAGTAAAAATAAGAATATTGACAATAATTTTAGTATCAACAACAATAATATTGCTATTATCAAGTTAAAGAAGTAATAACTTTCTTATTAATAAATAAAGTAATAGATAAACAAGTAGAGGTAATAACAACACTTATTCGACCAAGACAATAATCATTACTGATAGCTATATCAACACTATTAATGCAATAGCAAAATTCATCTCTGGCTTTAATGTCAAAAATTTTATTCTCATATCTCCAAACAAGAATATCATAGCCTTATTGGCAATCCACAATTTTGTCATACCATCTTCACATTAAAAATCAAGATTCAATAGTAATTCTTCAAACAGCCATAATAACATCTCATAAAATCATTCACATCAATAATATTTTGCCAAACATTCCTAGATCATCATAAATCACATCATCATCTATATTGACATCATCCTACACAGCTTGAGTTCAAAAAGAGTAAAGAGCTAGAACAAAATACTTGTCTTGATGACCGTTTTTAAGTTGAAGACGACGTTTGATAATTAAAAGCCTTGATTACCTTGGTGAACACCTTTGAGAGACCAAAGTGAAAAGGTCCGTCCATGACCACCAACCATTTTGGCCAAGAGAAGATTGAAAGAAGAGTAAGAAGAAAATAAAATAAAAGAGAAGAACAGATAACATGAATTGATGTTTTGGACTTGGTTTACCTTTTGTTCTTCTTGATCGAAAGAAGAAAAAATGCTTGTTTGATCCAAGTGGATGAGGAACTTGGATTGATTTGGTGTCATAGAGTGTGCTAAAAGAGAGCATAGGCTGCTCTGTAGTTGATTTGAGGATTTTAGAGTGGTTTGATATGATTAGAAGTGGCTAAAGTGTTCAGGAAAGTAGTGTCTGTTCTTGGTATTTTTGATAGAACAAGAAAGAAAATTAGAAGAAGGTGGAAGTGTTCTTGGATTGGTAGTGGCTAAATGGCCTTGTTTGAGGAGATGATTTGGTCTAGCTAGGAGAGAGGAAGTCTAGGAGTTATTCAAGTTTTGAATTTGAAAAACGGTTGAGGAATTAATAGAGATTCTCGAGGTAGATGGTTGCTAATGGTGTTCTATGCTTGAAGGTTTCTAACTCTACAATGGAGGTTCACTTGGTTTGTCTATATTATAGAAGAAATATGGAGGTTGCTCTAGTTTTGGTTTTGGGGCTTGTGAAGGTCAGCAGAATTTCTAGTTTATTTGGTAGAGTTGATTTCTAGAATGGTGAGTGTTTGATGGAGCAATGCACGGGATTCAATTTTCAAACTCAAAATATTCAGCTAAGTGTAACGGTGTGGCTGAAATTGTGAAGAACAATGGAGAAGAAAAACTAGCTAAATAAAAACTGAAATAGCTGGAAAAAATCTGGTTGTTTTAATGAAATCTTAGAGGGTTGGTTGAACAAAATTCAATGTATTTTGAAATAATTTTGTAGCTAAAAATTAGGAGAATTTCGAAGTCCTTCAACGGTGATTTTCCATCCATCATCTTAGTGAAGAACAAGAACTAATGAAGAACTAGTTCATGACGTTAAATACTCAAAGGTTCCTTGGCTAAACGACTTACATGCTTGTTGGAAATTTTCCTGGTTTATGTGGCCTAAGGGTGCTTCGAAATTCACCAAGAATTTCCAGATTTTGCTCGCAACAATAGTTGTTTACTTTGCAAAGAAAGAAGTGATAGCCTAGAAGCCCAAATTCGAAAGTTAGCTAAGAAGAAGAACTTAAAATAATTTCCAGCTTTTCAACATAACAAGAATAACCAAGAATGAAGTTCTTCAGGAGAGTAATTTAGTTATTTGATCTAGGAAAACAGAACATGCTTCCTACCCTCCTATGTTTTGGCCAAGAGGTTTCAAAAATGCTAGAATTTTAGTTAAATTCCAAGTCCATAATAATTTATAAAATTTTACAAAAAATATAAAGAATTCAAGAAATAAAATATTTTAAAATTCAAATATGTTAAGACTGTTGGGATTCGTGGACTCCTAAACGCGGAAAACATCTACGAATCCCTCCCGAGGACCCAAGGAAATGATTAAGAAGATCTAAGCTTTAAGAGTTACCTCTGGTTGCTGTAATCGAAATCCTTCGATTCTGGTTGCGCTGTTGTACGTTCGACCCGAACAATCACCAGACGCTGCAGTATGCGAACGTCCTCTACGGATACACACCGCGAACTCACTCGATACCCGGGGAGTGCTAGCGCCTAGGGTTTGAGAGGTTTTTTTTTCTCTGGTAGAGAATGGCATGAATGTTCTCAACCGAAAAATTGGACTATCGAAAGACGGCTAGGGTTTTCTTAAAAAAAACCCTCGAACCTCTTAGAGTCCAACCCTAATAATATCTTATCATATTCTAATTTAAATTCAAATTAAATTAAAACTGATATGATAAGATTCTGCCATTATCTCGGTAATTTAACTAATTATTTTACCGAGTCAGATTCTTATAATCTGGATATCATCCAGATTCATCGAACTTCGGTCACCAGAAAAATAACCTAACAAGTTCGCTTATTGTGTGACCCTATAGGTTCATTTAACACCTGCAGCGATGCCTAAATCGTATTTAAATGGCCCACAAGTTATAAGCGGTTTCTAGCAAAACATTATAACTATCCAGGTTAAATGAAGATCGGTGATCTCTTTGAACCAAACCATAATTTTATATTTAGTCCCTTTGTCACACGATATCCAGATTAAGCATAAGGCACGGAGCATGTCATCCTTATTAAGCTTAATCAATTATTTCTTGATTTCATAGTAGATCTGTTCAAACAAATGATATCAATATCTTAGATTGATATATTTGAGCACGGCCATGCATTTTTTTAACGAGTCTAACTTATCAAGGGGCCCATGGATATCTCTCTCATAATTGAGAGGGACAAATTCCTTCACAATCAATCATATTCTTCTCCTTGATTTATTTTATATCCAACGAGTAGTCTAATTTATTATCTCGGTTAAAGACAACTTTAGACAATGTCAAAATATAGAATTTATCAAGTAAGAAACTATGATGAATTTAGGTCGAAGGACTTTCAATATTATTATGGCTAGAAAGTACTTATGAGATATTCCATGAAGTACTCTCACAGTGGGTCATGTCCAATACAATGTTCTCTAACATTTATTTATGTCTTGACTCGATATCACAAATATCCATGGCCAGTAAAACATAGCCATCAAGTCACAAACATACTAATCTTAATTTATTATTATTCCAATAATAATAATCGATCGAGGACAGACTTTAGAATAGTCATTGTATTCATTGTAGGGTTTTACTATCAAGTCACGTACTTGATGACCAACAAAACAAAACTCACTATTCATGGAAAGGAAAGCCTCATATTATTATATAAAACATAATGACAATTGTATAAGTACAAATTGACTCTAGGGCATATCCCCAACAAAGACATGGATTGTTAAAATAATGGCGAATAAAACTCCTCTATATTTTCTTTAGGACAAGATCACATGGTTAGAAAATTACCATTGCGAGTGCTCAAGACAACATTCCTAAATTCATGGAATGCAAGAAATAAAATTCAAATATTAGTTAGGATAATAAAAAATAATTCTTAGTTGAAGGGATTTTAACTTAAGACCATAGGAATTAGCCACAAATCTCTATCCATTTTACCACATTAATTCTTGTTTTCTATTTTCCCAACTTATTTCTTTCCCTTCTAAATCCTAAGCTTCTCCTTCTATCTTCCCTAAGAAAAATTCTCTAATTGCCCCCAATACTCATTAACATAAATAAATCATATAAACCACATATAATAATTCTAAAACACATAAATTCATTCAAAAAATATTTAGTCATGCAATATGTCATAAAATGCAACTCATCCCTATAATTCTAGGGTAGGCTTAGATGGGGTTTTATAGTACCCATGAAAGTAGTTTAGAATTATTTTTCTGAAAATAGAAACTAAGGGGAGAGAGAGAGAGAGAGAGAGAGAGAGCGAGAGAGAGCGCCAAAGTGGTAGCCAGGGTTTGCTTGGTATTGACTAGCTGACCACCATGGGGGTTTTAAATAATCTCTCATGTTAGTTGACCCTAGTCCTGCATAGGCTATGGTTTTATTTGCTGACTAGGCATTTTGTTATTTGTCTTCGATCTTTTACTAGAAATCAAAATAATAAAATATTAGTCCACCTTATTTATTATTTTATCTAGACCTTTTATTCAACTAAAGCCTAGAATAATAAATACACGACCGAAAGTAATAAGTAAGCTAATCTTTACTTATTTTAATCGAGCGTAGATATTAAATTGGACTTATTAGAATTAATTAATAAATTAATCTATCTCATGAATAAAACTTAGACTTAATTAATTATTCAAAGCCGATGGACTTTCTAAAATAAACTGAATTCTCTTATTCCTTAAATAATTTAAAAAATTCATGCAATGACCAAAATAGTCATTTAGGTTTCTAGAGCTATCTTCAAAACTAGAAGGTATACTATTCTTGACTGCTAAAAATACCAAAATACTTCTACTAAATAAATAGTTATATTTTATATTTAAAATATCTTTATTCATCAGATATTGTCACCGAAGGTAAACTTCCACATGCATTTTCTTTGACTTATAGATGTAAAAATGAAAATGCCATTCTATGTAACATCTATCATTGAGATAGGACTAATTGGTACTATCACTTTTCTCAATGACATCTAGCATCCTTTGATGTCTAGTCCATAATCTATTACCCCCAAGAAGATATCCACTTATCTAAAGGGGCAGCTCTTCAAGCAAACACTATCATTCATTTCCTCGGGCCTTGGATTTTCATAGATTATCTTGGATCATCACAATGGAGTGCTCACTTATTTCATAAAGAAAAGTATATAAGCTCTATTGTACAAGTCCATCTTAATCAAATTAAAGATATATGCCCGACATACAAGGAAATTGATCTCATGGTGGAAATCTCACCTACAGTATATCAAAGCACGTACATCTAGCCTTACCAACCGCTAACTCATACTCAAGCCATAGAGTATTCATCCACTCAGTGAAGGCGTCGAAAGCGGGAAACACGGAGCATGCAGCGGAAGCGAACATAAAAAAATTGGAAAAACAAGAACAAGGAATCAAGGATAGGGCCGACGCCGGATCTGGCTGCCCTAGCTAGTGCCAGTTATGCCCTATTCCAATCCCGAGATTTTAAAATTTTTACCTCTTCTTTTGGTTCTCAAAGGTGGTTGGACCAGAATGTGTACAATCGGGGTAGAAGTGCTGGTGGAAGCCTCTGGTGCAATTTCTGCAAGCCTCCTACTCCGCCTTTGCATGCAAGTGAATGCCAAACTCTCAGTCTTCCAGTATATGACCTGCCTAACTACCGTTTGTTGAACAACTAACAGGCTAGGGAATTCTTCTAGAGAGAGAGAGAGAGAGAGAGAGAGAGAGGCCTGGCTCTACAGAGAAGAAGCCGTCTTAGAGTATATGTGTTATGTCAACAACGATTTATCCAATCCTCCTATTTAGCCTAAATAAAAACCCTAAGTTACAGTGGACTGGGCCATTGGATTCTTAGTTTAAACTTTTGGGCTTAATTAATTATTCCAATTAGAACCACATAAATGACCCAATTAATAATTAATTTCCCAGCCCAAATAAACTAGTCTAATAAATGAGTTTATATTAGTTTAGTCTCAGGTTAATCTTTAATTATTCAAATTAGGCCCAATCTCTAAATAATTAATTAACCTACTAAACTAATTTAATTAATTTTCTCTCCATAGACTTTTATTTTATTCTAGCCTAATAATTAAATCAGGCTGCTTAAATAAAATAATTCTATTTAATTTAAGATCAATTCTTTAACGCGCATTTAATTATGACTCACGGTCTATACTGGGGACCAAAATACAAACCACCCTGGCTACTAAAATGACCAAAATACCCTTACCATATAAATAGTTGTATTTTGCATTTTAAATATTTCTTAATATCACCATAAGGAAATATTGACCCCAAGGACAATGCTACATTAGCAAAGTCTCCGACCTACAGGTGTAATGACTAAGAAACCGCTCTATACATCACCGTACATTTACAGAGAAACAAGTGTACTAATACCTCTCTAAATGACATCCACCATCCTTAGGCCCCTAGTCCAATGATCCATGACTTTCTGGATTGTTTCCGCTTTCTATGGGAGCTACCATAAAGCAAACATCCAAGTCATGTTTCTCAGGGCCCTGGATATTCAGTTCATTCAGACAACCACACGGAGTGATATAGTATAGAAACTATCTTGTACAAGTCTGTCTTAACTAACTAGTCACACATATCTAACATGCAAGTATATTGGCCCTACGATAGAACCTCAACTATATCAAAGTATATACTTCCAGTTTCGTCAGACCACCAACTCATACTCAAGTCATAGAGTACTAGTCTATGCTGTAGCGGTAGTAGTCTAGGTTTCTACCATATAGTACTTTTAGAAACCACTACTACAGGTCCTGTTCTACGTATTCGATATACGCTTATGTCATGAAGTGAGTTGACTACTCACTGGCTAAAGGTAAACCATTCCCCATTTAGAATTCACAACATAATAACCTAAACATGATAAGATTCCCATTCTTATCAATCAGTTAAGAACAAAAGTTTATATGGTAAGTAACCCGTGATCCATACCTTACTGTGAAAGACCTCCATTCACATGGACCACTTACTTAAACACAATGGGGCTTTTCCAAATGTAATTGTGCACAAATAAAATTGTAAATTCACAAATAATTTCTGAAAATAATTTCTTTTATTAAAACATTCGATTTTTTACATAAAAAACCTAGTCTAAAAGGGCATACATCCCAACAATCTCCCACTTTCATTCTAAGACTAATTAAGTTTGTAGATGCCCACCCCTATAGCGTCTAAGTGTCTCTTGAAAACTCTCACAGCCAAAGGCTTGGTGAATAGATTTGCTAGATTGTTCTCGAAGGCAATCTGTTCTACCATGACTTCCCGTCTCAAGATAAAATTTCGAATCAGGTGGTACTTCCTCTCGATGTGTTTCCCCTTCTTGTGGTTCCTGGGTTCTTTTGATTGTGATACTGCTCCAGTGTTGTCGTAATACACCACAATCGGCCTGTCCATGTGTGGCATGACTCCAAGTTCTAAAAGGAAGTTCCAGAGCCAGACTACTTCCTTGGATGCCTCTGAAGCTGCCACATACTCGGCTTCCATGGTTGAGTCAGCAATGCAAGATTGCTTGATACTCTTCCATGAAATAGCTTCTCCAGACAAGGTGAAGATATATCCACTAGTGGATTTTGTCTCATTGTTATCTGTTTTGAAGTTTAAGTCTGTGTATCCTGTAGGAACCAAGTCATCAGCCCTATAATCCAGCATATAATCTCTCGTTCCGTTGAGGCCTTCCTAGAATTTGACTGATATCTATTAACCAAGCTTATGGCAAAGCAGATATCTGGCCTAGTACACAGCATGGCGTACATGAGACTTCCAACAACCGAAGCGTAGGGAATCCTACTCATTCTATCCTTTTCTTCTTGAGACTTAGGAAAGTCCCTTGAAGAAAGTGACAATCCATATCTACAAGGGATTAGAGCTCCCTTGCATAAGTCCATGTTGTACCTGGCCAGCATCTTGTCAATGTATGCCGCTTGGGATAATCCTAACATTCTTTGCTTCTTATTTCTAAGAAGTTTAATCCCAAGAATATAGCTGGCTTCTCCCAAATCCTTCATGCTGAATTGACTAGACAGCCAAACCTTTGTAGATGACAATAACCCTACATTATTTCCAATGAGTAGGATGCCATCCATATACAAGATAAGAAAGACTATATTAATGCCTTCATGTTTCCTGTACACACATGGTTCATCTTTGTTTTGAACAAAGCGAGAAGACTTTACAGTCTCATCGAAATGAATTTTTCATACCCTTGATGCTTGCTTAAGTCCATAAATGGACTTCTTAAGCTTGCAAACTATATGTTCTTGGCTTTTAGCAATAAAGCCTTCCGGTTGGGACATATAGATGTCTTCACTAAGATGGCCATTTGAAAATGCTGTTTTGACATCCATTTGCTATATCTCGTAGTCATAATGACATACGATAGCAAGGAGGATACGGATGGACTTAAGCATGGCTATCGGAGAAAAGGTTTCTCATAGTCGATTTCCTCTTTCTGAGTATACCCTTTCGCCACAAGCCTAACTTTAAAGGTTTTTAGCTTCCCATCTACTCCCCTCTTTCTCTTATATATACCTACTTCCACCCTATGGGTTTTATCCCTTCAGGTGAAGCTACAAGATCTCAAACTTAATTGAGATACATAGACCCAATCTTGATTTTCATTGTTTCATGCCACAGATTTGCATCGACATCAGCAATAGCCTCATCGTATCTAGTAGGGTCTTGTTCCTGATGGTTGAAGACTAACTCAAAAGCTTCTCCAGTCCACCTTTCTGGAACCCTAGACACTCTCCCACTACGACGAGGCTCCATTTGTACAGGCTTGAGGCTGTGCCTCTTCTTGTTTCACAATCGGGTCAGAAGAAGTTGCTTCTGAAGATAACTTCTTCTCCAGTTCCAACCAAGTTGAACCTTTTGTGGAAGTACTTTGTTCATCCTCTATGTATCTAGCATCGGTACTAGCCAGTACCTTCTACTCCTTAGGATGATAAAAGTAACCACCCTTTGTCCTTTTTGGATACCCAACAAAATAGAAAAATTCTGATCTTAGTTCCAACTTGTCTCCTTTGACCAGTACAAAAGTTGGACAACTCCATATCCTGAGATGATTCAAACTTGGCTTACGCCCAGTCCGCATCTCACAGGGAGTTCTAGGTATTGACTTAGAAGACACTAAGTTCAAAATATATGTTGCTGTTTCTAGGGCATATCCTAAAAAATACATTGGAAGAGTAGATGAGACATAATGTTTCGGACCATTTCCATCAATGTCATGTTCCTTCTCTCAGCTACTCCGTTCTGCTGGGGTGTCCTCGACGTAGAGAGCTAGGATACTATCCCATGATGTACCATGTAGTCATTGAATTCACTAAGAAGGTACTCTCCACCACAATCCTATCGTAAGGTCTTGATTAATTTACCTGTCCGATGCTCCACTTCAGCCTTAAACTCTTTGAACTTGTCAAAAAAGTCAGACTTGCATCTCATCAGGTAAACGTATCTAAACATTGTACAATCATCTGTAAAAGTGATGAAGTACTCAAAACCTCCTCTAGCTGGTGTAGACACAGAACCACACACATCAGTGTGAACAAGACTCAATACCTCCTTGGCTCTATCCACCCTAGGGGCAAATGACCTTTTGGTCATCTTTCCCATCAGGCAAGACTCAAACTGAAGCCAAATTTTCAATCTCAATGAGTCCAAGGGCCCATCATAGATCAACCTCTGAATCTTAGTTGAGTTGATATGACCTAACCTTAGCTGCCAAAAATACGAGTTATTGACATTGGCCTTTCTCTTGCTTGTTAAAGGTTCAGATTGAGCGTTATTTAATTGATTGTTAATAGGGTTTAAGAAAAATAAATTTTCATGCATGTGCCCAGTACATAGAATTTCTCCATCTTTACTAATAGAATTACCAAAATAGAAAGATACATAATATCCTTGATTTATTAGTTTTGCAACTGAAATCAAATTTTGATGAAATCCAGGTACGTATAAAATATCTTTCAAAACCACTATTCTATTACAATAAAAAATAAGATCCAGCTCTCCCACTGCAATGGCCCAAACTTATGCTCCATTTCCTACACGTAGTCCATGTTCTCCCTTCTAGAGTCTTCTAATCTTTGTAAACCCTTATAAAGAGTTACAGATGTGATCAGTGGCTCCTAAATCAACAATCCAAGTGGAAGTTGATCCAACTATTGATATAGACTCTAGATAGAAAACATTACTTGTAGGGTTTTTCTTGGCTTGAATATCCGGACACTCCTTTTTCCAGTGTCCCTTCAGTCCACACTTGAAGCACTTACCCTTGGGTTTATCTTTGGGCTAGGTCTTGGGCTGGCCCGCTGCGTTCCCCTTCTTCTTCTTGAACTTTCTGGGCTTTGGCCCAGTTCTAGAAGATGAAGCCTTAGCAATCATAGCCTTTGACTGTGGCTTCATAACCTTCTCCACTATCTGGAGCTCCTTCATCAACTTAGTCAAACCCATGTTCAACTTGTTCATATTATAGTTCAACTTGAATTGAGTAAAGGAACCCGGTAGAGATTTGAGAACCATGTCCACTTGGCTCTCGGGGTCAATAATAGCCACTAAGATTTCAGCCTCCTCAAAAGCAGCAATCATCTATAGCAAATGATCTCTGATTGAAGCTCCCTCAGCCATCTTAGTGTTTATGATAGTTCGAAGAGCCTCCTGTGTAATACCCCTCCCAAAACCACCTATGACTATGGGAAAAAGTCATGCATTGCATAGCATCTTGCATTTTATGTGGTAGCTAGAATAATTTTATTTGCATGGATGCATGTGAATTTTTCCGTTGCTCTTGCATTTGAATTAATTGATGTGAAATAGTTGTGTTGTTAAAGATTTGGATAAGGGAGGTTTGGTCGAAGATTTGGAAGGATGAGTATTAGGGTGGTGAGAATTGATTGTGGAAAAAATTAGTATTGGAGTTGTTTTGGAATAGCGGAGAGGTTGGTGATTTCCTTTGGTGACCCGAGTTCAAATCCTATCTCTTGAAAATTTTAAGCTTTCTTTTGAATTCCTTTTCTAGTATTCTTCATGCCTTGGCCGAAAACCCCTAGTGAGGTGCCACTATGAAGAATTTCAAGTGGTATAAAACTCTTCTTGATGAATATTAGAGTTAGGGAATATATTAGGGAAAAATCTTATTTTACCTCTTCAAGAATTTTAGCCATAATCCTTTTAATTATTTAATTGTTTTAGAGAAATATTATTACTAAAGTCTTAGATATCTTCTTTGGGTTTAAACGTCACTTTTATAGGAATAAGACTCCATATTTAACTCCAAAGTTCAAGGATTTTAGATAAGGATAAAGTTTGCTTTATTTTCAGCTTTTGTTCTCTTGGATTTTCGAAAACCTTAAGCTGGAAAATTCTGGAAATTTTTCCAGATTTTGTCCGCCACCTTGGAGCCCTTTTAGCTCAATCCAAACTCTTCTAGGACTAGAGGAAATCTTATCCAAATCCTTGATGAAACCAAATTTTATTCAATCCAAATTCAACTAGGATTTTCTTCCTTATCCTAGCAGAATTTCGGCAGCTTTGTATCAACACAAGCTGTCCGAAATTCCAGCCCTCTTGAGCTACAATCCAACTCTGTAAATCCTAGCACAAAACACCTCGAACACTCCTTAACAATTCAACTACCTTAGCTGCACAAAACCAAAATTTCTATCTCCAAAAAACTACTGATTTTTGGCAGCTTGGAAACCAGAAAATTCGGTCAGCTTGCACAGGAATTTCGTCCAGCCATGTACTCCTAATCCAACCGAAATTCTACACACAAAACACACCGAAAAACCCCAGTTGATCAAGCCAATTTCAGCACCCAAAACCCTCATCTTTTCTCTGGAAATTTCGGCAGAATTATAGCCTAAACAGTCCAGAATTTCTTCTCCTTTTGTTCAGCAATTTCGCACAGCACTTGAATAGGATTTTTCAGTCATCAACACCCACACAAACTCTTCCTTGTTTGGCCCAAAATTCTGAGCACACTCAACCCTTCTCTTGAGCATTATTTCGGTCAACCTAGGGGAGAAAATAGCAGATTATTCTCTCCCCTTAAACTCATGTAAAATCGGCAGCAAGGAGACACATCACAAGCTGAAATTTCGCCCTTGCTATCCAAGAAACCTAAAGCCAATAGGAGTCTTTCTAAACATCACCATCTAACCCTAAACCAATCTTCTCCAACTCTAAATCATAGCAACCATCTACCCTCTCCATTCTACACGAAAATTCCAGCAAATTCTCTCTGCAAATTTTCGAAAACTCAAGAGCTATTCTAAGCAAAAATCGAACACGCTTTAAGGTAAGCACAAATCCTTTCAACCTCTTGATGCCATTTTCTCTAATGACTCTTTTCTCTTTCTTCTACCCTTAAATCACGCCCCGTAGAGGCTGATTTCATCTTCTTCCTTAATTTTCGGTCAAGAGGAGGAAAGGAGGTAGCTTTTCTCTTTTTTTCAAGCGAACTCGGGACGATCACCATAGGAGCATCGAGACCTCATTACCCGGTTGTCGCAAGGTAAGGGAATACCCACCCTTGATGCCGAAAGTAAAGTTTAATGGTGTTTATTAGTGAGATGAACATGTGGTCGTGGTATATGATCTTTGGGGATTGAATGGTTTACTTGGAATTAAATAGGGGATTGCGAATTGTTGTGAAAATAAATGAGATTAGGGCATGTTTGAATTAATTGAGACCCTGATCATGATATTATATGGTTTAGATCAGGAGGATAATTGAGGAAAGCAAGCTGTGAATCTATCACGTTTATCTGAGGCATATCAAATAAGTCCTTGTATAAACTCTTTTATTAAATGTTGTGATGGTAAGTTCTTTTATAAACTGTTTTGTTAAATATTGTGACGGCAAGTCCATGTTGTGAAGCTTTGTAAAGCTATTGTTAAACTATGTTTGCTTGGGTTGTAAACGTGGATATTTATTATTTAAACGGTTTTGTCAAACTAATGATTTTAGCAAGAAAACTATTCTTTTCCTTAAATTTTAGAAATCTCTTTTAGAGAAAAACCACGTTTTACAAAGCCAAGGTTTGAAAATATTGTGAATCAGGAATTGACGGATATGTTCGTTGAGTACTCAATAAGGGTAGGCTAACAATACTAGTCTTGGAGGGCTAGCGTAAGTCTTCTGACAGGAAGCCACCTCCAGAAGATGAACTCTGCTTGAAAAGGCGACAGTGTTGGTTGGTCAGGCCAGTCCGAGCTAGCATGTGTACCTGATATGGTATTATTTATTTTCCCGGCATGGACACCCGGATGGTTTTGTTGGGTGTAGAGATGGAGGAGTATCTCACCCGGTAGGTTGTACACTCACCTTGATCAGAACGTCCAACGTGTGGTAATCTGGTCCGGACAAGGTGCACAAAGTGTGGAGCCTTGACCATTTTATTCTCATGGAACCCAACGTGTGGTGACATGACTGTTTATTCGAGTGGAGGATTTATTTCGTACAAAGTGTGATAATGGAAAAAACCCACTCCTTGCGAAAAGAGATTGTTTATGGCTTGCCAAATTATTTCTACAAATGTTTTACACTTTGCATACACGTACTATTCAAAACACCATGTGCACACACAGGACTTACTGAGATTTATTCTCACACGGTTTTACATCATGTTTTCAGGAGATAGACTGTGTTGAGGCAGCGAGGCTTGATAGTAGAGGCTTTGGCTATTTTTCCTATGCTATTCTAGAGGACTTTTGTCGTTTATACTTCTAAACGATATTTGTTTTATCTCGTTTTGCTCCAAGTTGAGCCTGATGTAATAAGAGTATTTCTTTATTTATCTAAGTTGATTCCTTTGGAGATTACCTTTATAATTTATACCTCGTTCTAAAGACCCCTTGTCCTACGGGACGGGGCGACATCCCCGCCCTTTTAGGGTACGTAGTCGTGGGGTGTTACATCCTACCTTGCGAGCCAGCTTTTATCCACACACATCGTGGCTAATGATTGGGTTATGTCATACGCAGTGATCATGTGCTCATGTTTGGATTGGAGCACATTAGATATGGAGGCCAACATGTAACAACGAGCTATCTCGTCGGCTTTCTTCCATGCCTTCTTAGCCTCATGCTCCTCGGCAGTGGAACCTTTCCCGATTACAGGGCCGGTTTCGTACAGGACATACTTATACTCTTCGGCTGTGAATATTATGTCCAGGTTTCTTTTCCAGTCTACATAGTTTGGTCCCGTTAACTTATTCTCTCAGAGAATAACGGCCAATAGACTAAAAGAACCTCCCACCATTTCTGAAAAATCAAAAAATAAAAGAAAAAGATTCAGTTTGTGAAAACAAAACAAATATGTGCACTTTATCCTTATTATCAAAACTGATAATAATCAATTTGGCTCTTAGGAAAATTGACATAGTTTCTTGGGAAGATTAACAGTTTCCTAAGCTAAGTGTGTTAACCACCATAAATTAATTTCCCTTCTAGGTAATGATCTAGAAGATAACTCAATCGAGGGGATGGCCATTTCCTCTCATTTCCTATGGACATACCTCGCACTATGACCTCTAATGAGGGGCTGGCCGATCATAGTACGTGCCCCGAGTTATTAATTACATCACTCCATTAGATCTAGATCCTTGTGGTATCCCTATCCTTATGATTCCAATCCAAATACAATGAAATCAACCAAAATCAACAACCGCCTATACCTATAAACATTGGGCTTACACGATTTGCTAAGAAAAAAAATAGTAAATTACCATCTCCTATACCTCCACCCATGAGGTTTAACAGAGAATTTATCCATACCATAAAACAGTGAAGGATCACAATTTTAATCGCACATATGTGTCCAGTTTTATTCATCTAGATGCATGCTCCCTATATTTTCACAAAACCTTCATGCTCTGAAACCAATTGAAGGCGTGGAAAGCGGGAAAATGGAGCACGCAACGGAAGCAAACATAAAAAATTGGAAAACCAAGAACAAGGAATCTAGGACAAGGCCGGCGCCGGCTTCGACTGCTCTAGTCAGCGCCGGTTGCACCCTGTCCCAATTCTGAGATTTTAAAATTTTTACCTCTTCTTCTGGTTTTCAAAGGTGGTTGGACCAGAACGTGCACAATTGGGGAAGGTGTGCTGGTGCAAGCCTCTGGTGCGATTCCTGCAAGCCTCCTACTCTGCCTTTGCATGTATGTGAATGCAGAACTCTTGGTCTTCCAGTATATAGCATGCCTAACTATCGTTTGGTGAACACTAATAGGCTAGGGAATTTTTCTGGAGAGAGAGGAGAGAGAGAGAGAGAGACGTCTAGCTCTACAGAGAAGAAGCCGTCTTAGAGTATGTGTGTTATGTTAACAACAATGTATCCAATCCTCTTATTTATTCTAAATAAAAACACTACGTTAAACTAGAATGGGCCATTGGACTCTTAGTTTAACCTTTTGGGCTTAATTAATTATTCTAATTAGAACCACATAAATGGCCCAGTTAATAATTAATTTCCCAACTAAAATAAACTAGTCTAATAAATGAGTTTATATTAGTTTAGTCCCAGGTTAATCTTTAATTATTCAAATTGGGCTAAAGCCCTGAATAATTAATTAACTCACTAAACTAATTCAATTAATTCTCTCTCCATGGACCTTTATTTTATTCTAGCCAAATAATTAAATCGGGCTACTTAGATAAAATAATTCTATTTAATTTAGGATCAATCTTAGCTTATATTTAATTAGGACTCACGGTCTATACTGAGGACCAAAAGACACACCGCCTTGGCTACTAAAATGACCGAAATACCCTTGGCATATAAATAGCTATATTTTGCATTTTAAATATTTTCTAATATCACCATAAGGAAATATTCACCCCAAGGACAATGATGTATTAATAAAGTCTTCGACCTACAGGTGTAATGACTAAAATACCCCTCTATACATCGCCGTACATTTAGAGAGGAAGAAGTGTACTAATACCTCTCTAAATAACATCTACCATCCTTAGGCCTCTAGTCCAATGATCCATGACTTCCTGGATTGTTTCCGCTTTCCAAGAGAGCTACCCTAAAGCGAACATCCAAGGCATGTGTTCCCAAGGCCCTGGATATTCAGATCATTTAGACAACCACAAGGGGCGATATAGTATAGAAACTATCTTGTACAAGTCTGTTTTAACTAACTAGTCACACATACCCAACATGCAAGTATATTGGCCCTACGATAGAACATCAACTATAACATATCAAAGTATATGCTTCCAGCTTCGTCAGACCATCAACTCATACTCAAGTCATAGAGTACTAGTCCACGCTGTAGCGGTAGTAGTCTAGGTTTCTACCATATAGTACTTTTAGAAACCACTACTACAGGTCCTGTTCTACGTATTCGAAATACGCTTATGTATGAAGTGAGTGGACTACTCACTAGCTAAAGGTAAGCCATTCCCCATTTAGAATTCACAACATAATAACCTAAGCATGATAAGATTCATGTTCTCATCAATCGGTGAAGAACAAAAGTTTATGTGCTAAGTAACCCGTGATCCATACCTTACTGTGAAAAACCTCCATTCACATGGATCACTTACTTAAACACAATGGGTATTTTTCAAATGTAATTGTGAACAAATAAAATTGTAAATTTACAAACAATTTTTGAAAATAAATTTTTTTATTAAAACATTCAATTTTTTACATCAGAAACCGAATCTAAGAGGGCATACTTCCCAACACTCAGTAGCTGTGATAGTTCAGTTTCTATTATAGTGCTTTCATAGAGACTACTATCATGTGGTCCAGTTTTCTGTATTCTAAGTATGTTATACTATTGGTATGAGAGGATTAGTTACTAATTAAAAGTAATCATTCCCCACCTAGAAACCAAACCATAATTTTCTAATTCTTGATGAATTGCCCTGTTTCATCAATCGATCAAAAACGTTTTTACTTGTATGTTATCTAACAATGATTTGCATCTTACTATGATGTACAGCCCAACACGTTGATTATTTACTAACATACTTGGACCTTCATGTATGAAAAATATGAACACAAACTTAATGAAAATAGTAATTTTATTATTGCAAAATAAATATCTTTACAAAATTTCTATGTCTTTTAGGGCATGTTTCCAATAGTCTCCTACTTGTAGTATAAAGATTAACTATGCCTATACGCGCCTTCTCTATTGCATCTAAGTGTCATCGAAACATCTTTTCTGCCAATAGCTTGGTAAATAGGTTTGCCAGATTGTGCTACAAGTAAATTTGATCGACTATTGTCTGTTGTAGCTTAATGAAAATAAATTCCCGTATGAGGTGGTACTTTCTTTCTAAGTGCTTCCTCTTCTTGTGGTTCCTAGATTCCTTGCATTGTGATACTACTCTAGAATTATCATAATACCTAATTACTGGATGTCTATGTTAGGCATGACTCCAATTCTATTAGAAACTTTCCAAGATAAATCACCTCCTTAGTCACTTCCAAAGTTGCCACATGCTCAGCCTCGAAGGTAGAATTAGCAATGTAAGATTATTTGATACTCCTCAAGAAATTGCTCCTCCTGAGAAAGTGAACACATATCTACTAGTAGATTCCTATTCATCATCATCTACCTAGAAATCTAAGCCTATGTATCTATTTGGAATTAAGTCATTAGCCATGTAAACTAGCACAAAATCTCTCGTTCCCTTAAGGTGCTTGAGTATATACTTTACAGCTTGCCTAAAGGGTATTAGAGCCCTTTACACTGATCTATGCTATACCTTAACAATTTCTTGTCAATGTAAGATGCTTAGGATAAACCTAACATTCTTTACTTTCTGTCTTAGGAAACTTTATACCAAGAATGTAATTAGCTTCTCCCAAATCTTTCATATTAAATTAACTAGATAGCCAAACCTTAGTAGATATAATATCCATACAACATTTTCAATGAGTAAAATACCATCTACATATAACCTTAGGAATGACACATTCTCACCATCTAACTTCTGATTTACACATCGTTTATCCACGTGTTGAGCAAAAGTACTATAAAACTTTATAGTTTTATTTAAACATATGGTCCAGACCATTAAAGCTTGCTTAAGTTTATAATTGGACTTTTTAAGCTTGCAAATTGTATGTTCTTGGCCTCTTGCAATGAACCCTTGTGGTTGGAACATATTGATGTTTTCACTAAGATTATTGTTAAGGAAGGTAGTTTTAATACCCATTTACTATATATCATAGTCATGATGACAAGTGATGGCAAGAAGTACGTTGATGGATTTAAGCATGGCTACTAGTGGAAAAGTTCCCTTATAATCGATCTATTCTGTCTAAGCGAATGCTTTTACAACTAATCTTACTTTGAAGGTTCAACATTCCTATCTACTCCTCTTGTATACCCACTTACACCCTATAGCTTTTATTCCTTCAGATACAATAGCAAGATCCTAAACTTGGATAGCATGCATAGATTCAATTTTTGCATTTATTGCTTCATGCCATTTTTCTGCATCAATGTCAGTGATAGCTTTCTTATATCTAGTGGGGTCTCATTTTCGATACTCGAATAGTAGATCAAAGATCTCTCTAGTCTTTCTTTTCGAAAGTTGAGTTACCCTCCTACTATGACAAGATTATGCTTGTATAATAATATCATGTTTACCTCTCTCGATTCCTCAATTAGGTTACTATGATCTTAAGAGAATGATGTGTTCTATTCTAATTCCACCTAGCTTGAACTATTAGTAGACATTTTCTGACCATCCTCTAAGTATCTAGCATGAGTGCTAACAAGCACCTTTTTCTCCTTATGATGATAGAAATATCTACCTTTAATTACTTTTGGATACCCAACGAAATAGTATAATTCTACTCTTGGCTCTAGCTTATTCCTCTTAATTAGTATATAATCTGAACATCCCCAAACCTTAAGATGGTCTAAATTGGGCTTTTATCTAGTTCACATCTTATAAGTTGTCCTAGGTATTGATTTGGAAGGCACCCAATTTAGAATTTTTAATAATGTCTCAAAGGTATATCCTTAAAAAGAAATAGGAAGAGATGCATAACTCATCATACTCCTAACCATTTCTAGCAATGTTTTGTATTTTCTCTCAGTCACTTTGTTCTGCTGGGGTGTCCTAGGCATAATTAGCAGAGATATAATCTCGTAATGTACTAAGTAGTTCTTATACTCACCGAGAAAATACTCTCCACTATAATTTGTTCTCAATGTCTTGATCTGTTTACGTATTTAACGATCCACTTCAGCTTTATACTCTTTAAATTTCTTAAAAGAGTAAAACTTGAACCTTATTAAGTAAAGATGCCCAAAGCATAAGTAATCATCAGTGAACGTGATAAAATACACATATCCATCTCTAGCTAGTTAGTTATTAGACCACAAACACCATTGTGAGCACTAAGAAGCATTTCATTTGGCTTTTCCTTCTTTTGGTTATATGATTTTTTGGTCATCTTCCCCTTAAAACACGATTTATAATGAGGCCACTCTTCTAATCTCAATAAGCCAAGAGGCCCATCACTGATGAGTAATTGAATCCAATTAGGATTAATATATCCTAATCTAAGGTGCAATAAATACGATTCATTAGTCATAGTCTTTTTATTCTTATTAGTTAGTTTAGTTTCTATGTTACCGATTTGATGATTTATAGAATTCAAATGAAATAAATTACTATATATGTTTCCAGAACAAGTTTCCATTTTTACTAATTGTAACACCTATACAGAAAGAAACAGAATAACCCCAATCCACTAATTTAGAAACTGAAAGTAAATTTTGTTTAAAAATTGGAACATATAAAACATATTTCAAAATAAAAATCATGTCTAAACATAAAACATAGTGTCATTTTTCCCAAAGCTTCTGCCCATATCTTTTCTCTATTGTCAACTCAATCTACGTTCAACCCTTTACTGAGTCTCCTTATTTTTTTAACCCTCTACAAGGAGTTATAGATATAGTTAGTGACTCTAGAATCTACAATTCAAATGGATGAAGATCTAACCATCAAAATAGACTTTAAGAAGATAATTGTACTTGTGTTCTTTGCTAAGAAATCAAGTTATTCTTTTTTCCAGTGGCCCTTCTTGCCACACTTGAAACACTTCCCTTTAAGCTTAGTATTGGGTGCAGCAATGGCTGATCCAACTGTATTCCCCTTCTTCTTCCTTAACTTCATCGCTTTTGGTTTAGTTCTAAAAAATGATGCCTTTGACAATAAGATTGTAGACTTCAGCTTCATAATCTTCTCTATCACCTACAGCTCCTCTATTAATTCTAAAAAAGTTATACTCATCTTGTTCATGTTGTAATTCAACTTGAACAGAGTAAAGGATCCCAAGAGAGTTTCAAGAACCATGTTTATTTGACTATTAGGGTCAATAACGACACCAAGCACCTCAGTTTCTTCAAGAGCAATAATCATCTTGAGCATATACTCTCTTACTGATAACCCCTCAACTATCCTAGCATCAATAATTACCTTAATAGGTTCCCGACATGCCGGCTGACTCTTGTTAGCAAACATCTCCCTTAGAAAGCAGTCTAGGTTATAAGAAGTCAGATTGTTCTCGTGTTTAGATTGGAGAATGTTAGACGTGAAAGCCAACATATAATATCTAGCCATTTTGTTTTTCTTCCATACCTTTTTGGCCTCACACTTTTTTGCGGTCAAATCTTCCCCAATCTTGGGATAGGGCCCTAACAGAACATACTTGTACTTTTTAGCAGTGAGTACTATGTTCAAGTTCATTTTCTAGTCCATATTACTTGGGCTAATTAACTTATTCTCCTTGATAATAATGGCCAAAGGACTAAAAAAAAACTTCTACTAGGCATTTTTGTAAATTTTGCAAAAAAGTATTTTATAAGTTTGTGTCCATTCACATAAACGATACATTTAAAATAAACACAACATTTATTCTGATACTAGACAAACCTTTAAACTATTATTAAAATGTTAAAATTTAGCTCTTAGAAAAATAGGCAAAGCTTCTACGGAAGGTTAACAATTTTCTAAGTGTATAACCACCCACCACTTAATCGTTTCAGTCATGATCTAAAACTTAGCTCAAATGTAGGCTGGCTACCATTTCACATGAACTATAGGCAATCTAATACTATAAACTCCAACAAAGGCTGGCCAAATATAATACATACCCCATCTTAATTTAATTCAATCTATTAAATCTAGATTCTTCTGGAATCCCATCCTATACAGGGTCATTCCCAGGGTTTCTCGAGTGAATTTCAAAATCCTTAACATTGAACGAGATAGAAGCCATGGGACTGTTAGAATCACTCTCTCATTTAATATTTTATTAGAATGGTTTTACTTTTGTTTTTCCAAAACAATCTAGGTAATTATCTTAAATTTCCTACATTCAAATTATTTTGTTATCTCTAGATCATAACTTCTCTTAAAAAATAAATCATGAATCTCACATTAAAAATCCAAATTACAATATTTTCTTGAAACACAATTTTTACGTTGTTTGTAATAAAAGAATAAAGCATGTGCAAAATAAAATAAATTATTTTCATGCTCTTTCTATTCTTTTTACATATGGGACCAAATAAGCCAGGATTAAACATCTATATAAAATAATCTTTCTTAATACTATGCTGGTTCCAACTACTATTTTCATACAATTTATTTAATATTAAATAAAAGCTATGCATAAAAATAAAGATAAGGTATAAGCGGCTTCCTAAAAAAACTTCAGAAAAAACTACCTAGTTCGTGCCCAAACAAAAGACTGGCTTGCGCTGCCTGGTCTAGCTTAGCTAGTGCCAACTGGGTTCTGTATCAACGGCAACAATCCCTCCAAATAGAGGGCAGCGGCGGTTGGGTTCAGGTCCATTGCGAGATCTTCTAAAAAAATTCCAGCAACTCTAGTTTAGATCATTTTTGCCATTTTTTTTTATACATTTTCTTCAATCTGTTGCTGGCATCATCTGATTTTGATGTCTAAACTCGAATCTTAGTGGAAAATAAAGGTTTTTCGTGCAAAAATATAATCTTTACAATTGTCTATATCGCCACTCGCGAGGCGTACATCAAATTCTATCGAAAACATGAAAACTAGTAGAAAAAGAAAAATAATGATTACAAGATTTTATGCCTGCATTCGAGAAGCATACATTAATCTACAAACCAGCACACAAATCAAGTAAATCAAATGAATTGATTTTAAAGGTACCACCCGTAACACCCCACGACTACGTACCCTAAAAGGGCGGGGATGTCGCCCCGTCCCATAGGACAAGGGGTCTTTAAAACGAAGTATAAAATATAAAGGCAATCTCCAAAAAAATCAACTTTGATAAATGAAGAAATACTCTTATCACATCATGCTCAAATTGGAGCAATACGAAATAAAAGAAATATTGTTCAGAAGTATAAATGACAAAAGTCTCCTAGAACAGCATAGGAAAAATAGCAAAAGCCTCTACTGTCAAAGCCCCGCTGACTCAGTACAATCTATCTCCTGAAAACATGATGTAAAACCGTGTGAGAATAAATCTCAGTAAGTCATGTGTGTGCACATGGTATTTTGAATAGTACGTGTATGCAAAGTGTAAAACATTTGTAGAAATAATTTGGCAAGTCATAAACAATCTCTTTTCACAAGGAGTGAGTTTTTTTCCATTGTCACACTTTGTACGAAATAAATCCTCCACTCGAATAAACAGTCATGTCACCACACGTTGGGCTCCATGAGAACAAAATGGCCAAGGCACCACACTTTGTGCACCTTGTTCGGACCAGATTACCACATGTTGGGCGTTCTGATCAAGGTGAGTGTACAGCTCATCGGGTGAGATACTCCTCCATCTCTATACCCAACAAAACCATCCAGGTGTCCATGCCAAGAATATAAATAATACCTTACTAGGTACAATTGCTAGCTCGGACTGGCCTGACCAACCAACACTGTCGCCTTTTCAAGCAGAGTTCATCTTTTGGAGGTGGCCTCCTGCCAGAAGACTTACGCTAGCCCTCCAAGACTAGTATTGTTAGCCTACCCTTATTAAGTACTCAACAAACATATCCGTCAATTCCTGATTCAAAATATCTCCACACCTTAGCTTTGTACAATATGGTTTTCCTCTAAAAGAGTTTTCTAAAAATTTAGGAAAGAATAGTTTTCTTTATAAAATCATTAGTTTGACAAAACCGCTTAGAGAATAATCATCCACGTTTACAACCCAAATAATCATAGTTCAACAATAGCTTTACAAAGCTTCACAACATAGACTTGCCATCACAACATTTAACAAAAGAGTTTATACAAGGACTTACCATCATAACATTTAACAAAAGAGTTTATGCAAGGACTTACTTGATATACCTCAGATAAATGAGATAAAATCACAGCTTGCTTTCCTCAATTATCCTCCTGATCTACACCATATAATATCATGATCAGGGTCTCAATTAATTCGAGCATGCTCTAATCTCATTTATGTTCACAACAATTCGCAATCCCCTATTTAAATCCAAGTAAACTATTCAATCCCCAAAGATCATATACCGTGACCATATGCTCATCCAACTAATAGACAACATTAAACCTTACTTTCGGCATCAAGGGTGGGTATTCCCTTACCTTGCAACAACCGGGTAATGAGGTCTCGATGCTCCTATGGTGATCGTCCCAGTTTGCTTGAAAAAAAGAGAAAAGCTACCTCCTTTGCTCCTCTTGATCGAAAATTAAAGAAGAAGATGAAATCAGCCTCTATGTGGCGTGATTTAAGGGAAGAAGAAGGAGAAAAGAATCATTAGAGAAAACGACATCAAAAGGTTGAGAGAATTTTTGCTTACCTTGAGGTGTGTTCGATTTTTGCTAGGTATTGCTCTTAAGATTTTTGAAAATTGTTGTGGAGCTCTTGATGGAATTTTTCATGTAGAATAGAGAGGGTAATCGGCTACTATGCTTTAGGGTTAGAGAAGGTTAGTTTAGGGTTAGTTGGTGGTGTTTGGGAAGACTCCTAATGGCTTTAGGTTTCTTGGACAGCAAGGGAAAAAATTGCAGCTTATGGTGTGCCTTATTGCTGCCGACTTTGGGAGGGTTTAAAGGAGAAAATATTCTGTAATTTGCTTCTTTGTACTGGCCGAAATATTGCTCAAGGGAAGGGCTGAATGTGTTCAGAATTTTGGGCCAAACAAAGAAGAGTTTGAGAAGGTTTGAAGAGCTGAAATTTCTGTGCGCATGCAGTGGTTTTGCTGTATGAAATTGCTGAACAATAAGAGGAGAAATTCTGGTTTGTTGTAGTTGTGGTTCTACCGCAATTTTTAGAGAAAAGATGAGGGTTTTAGGCGTAGAAAATTAGCTTGATCAACTGAGGATTCTGGTGTGTTTTGGTGTGCAGAATTTTGATTTGTGTAGGAGTGCAAGCTGGCCGAAATTCCTGTACAAGGCTGGCCGAAATCTGTAGTTTTTTTGGAGATAAAAATCTGGTTTTGTGCAGCTAAGGTAATCTGAATTTATGAGGAGTGTTCTAAATGTTTTGAGCTAGGGTTTGGAGTGTTGTACTGCACCTAGGAGTGCTGGAGTTTTCGGACAGCTTGTGCTTGCACAAGGCTGCCGAATTTCAGCTAGGAAAAGGTAGCAAAACCTAGTTAAATTAGGATTGAAATAATATCTGATTTGCTAAAGGATTTAGGATAAGATTTCCTAGCTTTGGAAGAGTTTGGGTTGAGCTAAAATTCCATCAAGAAGTGGCGGCACTAGTTGGAAAATTTTCCAGATTTTTAGCAAAAGTTCTAGGTTTAAAACCAACAAGGTTTCCTACTAGAAGAATGATTCTTTAATTCCAACTATCCATGGCAACATCTATTAAGCTAAAATCAAGCTGAAATTTTAATTATTAGCTAGGGGTTTTTTTTTCTCGAAAATCCTAAGGAATAAAAGCTGAAAATTAAGAGTAAACTTTATTCACATCAAAGTCCTTGATTTTAGGAAATAAATATGGAGACTTATTTCCTTAGAATATTGACACTAAAATTTCTCTAGGTTTGCTATATCTTTTTCGGCCAAGACATGGAAACTCTGAGGAAAAGAATCTTCAAGAAGAGAAACTAGGATTCACAAGAGATAAGATTCGAACTCGGGCCACCGCGGAAAAATCACCATCCTCCCCACTATTCCAAATCAATTCCAATACTAATTCTTCCTACAAGAAGTTCTTACCACCCCAATACTCATCCCTCCAAATCATCGACCAAGCCTCCCTTAACCAAATCTTTAGCAACACACTATTTCACCTCCATTAATTCAAATGCAAGAGCAACGTAAAAATTCACATGCATCCATGCAAATAAAATAATTCTAAGCTACCACATAAAATGCAAAATACTATGCAATACATGACTTTTCCCCATAGTCAAAGGTAGTTTTGGGTGGGGGAATTACACCACCAGTAGTTATTAGACTAAAACATGCTTCTAAGTGTTTAACCAGTACTCTGATACCACTTGTAGGACCAAATATCATTCAAACGTAGAATAAAATAAAAATTAATTCAAAGTTTAAGATTGCATGCTTACTTTTTCTCCTAGAATTAGAAGAAACCATTGCAATAATTGGAATTTGCTATTCAATAGCCAGCTCAGAACTCATTTAAACTGTAATCTCTAGAGTTGTACTAATTGGAAGTGCAGCCAAATGTCTATTCCTATGCATGGAACACGTATAATACTGAAGCTCTTGACCTTCCAAGGTATTCTCTCAACCTCACAAATGCACTACTTGTAAAACTAGGTTAGAATTATTTGTTCGAAGAAGATATTAGAGAGAGAGAGAGCAAACATGGTAGCTAGGGGTTGCTTGGGATTGATTAGCCGGCCGTCATGGGGGTTTTAAATAAACCCTCAAGTCGGATAACCCCCTAGTCCTACACAAACTAGGGTTTTATTTGCCAACTGGATCTTTTATTATTTATCTGTGGTATTTTATTAAAACTCAGACCAATAAAAACTTAGCCCAATTTATTTATTTTTTTTATCTGGGCCTTTTATTTAACTAAAACATAAATAAATAAATATATGACCAACATAATATTTAGGTTAATCCTTACTTATTTTATTCAAACCCAAATATTAAACTGGACTTCCTAGAATTAATTAATAAATTTAGCACAGGAATAAATTGTTGGATTTCGATCATGTCTATAAAAAATTTATGCACAATGAAAATTAATACAAAATCTATCCAAAGATTGATACAAAATATATGCAAAATAAAAACAATTTATGTGCAATGAAAATTCGTTACCTAACAAACATAGCTTTTAAAATTTTTCTTTGCATGCAGAACCTTTTCGTGAATTGTCCTAGTCATAAACCACCAAATTCCAAGAATTGAAAATTTTCTAATACTGATCCTCACTGGGATGTATTCAATAACTACTAAAATTTTCTACTAGAAAAATTTATAGGCGGCTAGGTTTTAATTTTGGAGAAAAATGAAGTTCGATTTTTTTTATTATTCTCACAAAGAAAACATCAGTTTTGTCAAAAAAAAAATGAACTGTGAACAATTTCTCAAATCCACAACCTTAAACCGCCACTTTTGTCAAACATATAATGAAAAACACGATTTTCCTTTTTCCCTTTGTTTCCTTAACCCTTTAGGAAATAAACTTATATGTAGTTTTATTCAATTTTGGTCTTTAGGAATTTGAAATTGCAATTAGGCCCAAAAATTATAATAAATTTATAATTTGCCCATAAAAGTATTTACTAATTGCAATCCAACCCCAAAATAATCATAACACTTCATGATTAGCCCATAATTAATATTTCTTCTCCAAATTTAACCCCATAATATTGTCAAACAATACCTTGAGTACCAATTCCTCTATTGTGTATGACCTATTAGGTTTCTAGTCAATTGGTAGTTAACATGAATTAATTCTATCAGTACATAATTAATAATACTTTATGATTAGAATTAACTTATTAATTCTAATTCGGATTAATTTATCAATTCTCAAATTAATAAATCTATATTTTTGCAGATCAGGAGTGGAATATAGCAATGTATCATCACTACCCAAAAGTCTAGTAAGTCAAGTGACTTGATATGAACCTTTCAATAGCAAAATATAAGTGCAATAAACTCCTTTAATTCTCCAATTAATAAATTCATATTTCACAAATCACGAGTAGCATCTAGCAATGCATCATTACCACCCAAAATTCTAGAAAGTCAAGTGGGGCTAGAAATGAATCTCTCAGTAGCAAAATATCAGTACAATAAACTCCTTTCATTGTACTACATCTCATTCAATTTAGAGTATGGAATTAGTGTCAACTCTCATTAGAATATAATTAATTCTAGTTTGAATTAATTACTACTAGATCTCGAAATCCATTACTCTACGTGTGTATTATTTGAAACTATTTTCAATATACAGCAACCTTGGTCAAGACTTCTCAAGTAATGATTTCATACAAATGGCTGTAAGATATACGCTCCTATTATTAGAAGTGATGAATCATTTGTTGACCTTCTCGACTACTTTCGTGTACTTTACGTTGCACCCAATATACATCCTATAGATGGTCTCGATGAGACTCAAAAAATTCAAAATCAAAGTACAATGCTTAGTAAACAAAGTATATTAGAGATCTCAAGTCTAAGGATACTTGCACATTTACTATAATGAGATTCTATCACTAGCAGCAAATAGTTATTCATGTGATTATCCCATAGTTAGGTCATCCAATAAACTTATACACTTAATAAGCATCTACATGTTAACTTTGAGTGTCACAATACTCACGGATATGAGAATCACCTCTTGATCTAATCAAGAAATATAATATGTTCTCATATTTGCGCATTAATGATGCTCTATCTCATTAACACTATGACTACGGATAATTTAAGCACAGTTACTATATAGTATAGTAAGAATTTCATATCATGATCTCTATCATAATGTTTTTACAGTATACTACATGCTTAGAACTTTATCTACCAATTTAATATGTATACATGAAATGTTTAATTAAATTAAAAATAAATAATATTTTTTATTAATAAATGTGCAAAAATGCTTTATACAAATGATTGGCTCTAGAGTACAACTCTAACAATCTCCCACTTGCAGTAGACCCAATCATTCATGTATCTAATGCCGAATGACTGAACATAACTATCATGTTTCTGTTGGGGTAATGCCTTTGTAAGCGAATCAACTTTGTTTTGATCAATGGGAACTCTTTCTATCTTTACACACTTTCTATCAATGATTTCTCTAATCAAATGATAGCACCTAAGTATGTGCTTAGATCATTGATAAAACTATGGTTCCTTTACTTCTGCAGTGGCTCCATTGCTGTCATAATACAAAGGTATTGGATCAATAATGCTAGATACCACTCGTAGTTTGGATATAGACTTCTTGATCCAGACCACCTCCTTAGCTACTTCAGATGCTACTATGTTAGCTTAAATGGTTGAATCGGTAGTAATGTCTTATTTAGAACTTTTTCAACTAACTGTCCTACCCCCAAAATTAAACTCGTAGTTAGATTTGGATTTGTAGTCATCCTTACTAGATTGAAATCTAGCATCAGTATACCCTTTGATTTGTAAGACTCCTTCTCCTCCATATACCAAGAATATATCCTTAATCCCTCTTAAGTACTTAAAGATATTCTTGACAGCCACCCAATAACCTCCTGTAGGGTCTAATTGGTCTATGATTGTCAAACTAAGAGCACATGATACGTCGGGCCTAGTACATATCATAGCATACATAATAGATATAATTGTTGAAGTATAAGGTATTTTACTCATGTGATCCCTTGCATCTTATGTATTAGGACACAAAGATTTTAAAATGCTTACTCCATGGGTCATGGGCAAGAATTCCTTCTTAGAATGATCCAATACAAAATATCTTTAGTACTTTGTCTATGTATATACTATGAAAGATCAAGCAACCTCTTTGATCTATCTCTATAGATCCTTATTCCAAAAATATAAGTTGCTTCTTAAAGGTGTTTCATGGAGAACTTCTTAGATAACTAAATTTTGACAAATTGTAGAATAGAGACATCATTTATTATAGGCAATATGTCATCTGCATAGAGTAATATAAAAACAATTACACTCCTACTAGTATTCTTATACACATAATACTCATCCATGTTTTGTATGAAATAAAATTCTTTAATTGTTTTATCAAAATGAATGTTTCAACTCCTCGAAACTTACGTAAGTCTATAAATGGACATTTGTAGCTTACACACCTTAGTGTGATATTTGGATGTGAAACCCTCAAGTTGTGTTATGTACACTTCCTCAGTCATATTTCTATTAAGAAAAGTTGTTTTCACATCCATTTACCAAATCTCATAGTCATAATGAGCGAAAAGTGCTAGGAGTATTCTCGTGGATTTCAGCATTACTACTGGTGAAAAAGCCTCATTTTAGTTAATACCATATTATTAATGATAACATTTTGAAACTAGTCATACTTTATAGATAATTATTTTACCATCCATGTTGGTTTTCTTCATAAAAATCCACTTGCACCCTATAGGTTTTATCCCTTAGGGTGGGTCAACCAAAATCCAAACTTAGTTGTCATACATAGAATCCATTTCTAACTTCACAGCATCAAGCCATTTGTTGGATTCTAAACTTTTCAGAGCTTTCTTGTAAGTAGTAGGCTAATCTTCTTCTATGAGCAATATATCATTGTGGTCACTAATGAGAAATCTCTTAGATTCCACATGTATCTTACTTGACCTACAAGCTTCCAGTGTATTTGACGGTTCGTCCATTTTTTCAATAGAGTTGGGAAAGGTCAAGAACAAGAAATAAAAAATGATCAACCGGTTGATCATTTTTTATTTCTTGTTCTTGACCTTTACTAAGTTCAATTTTGTTCTTACTATCTCCTTTAAGCATGAATTCTTTCTCTAGAAAAATAATATGTTTAGAAACAAATACTTATTAGACTTACCTATAAGTTTGTCTAATTTTTTCCTCTTTATATAAGAAAGACATCCCCAAATTCTCATATAAGCTAGCTTTGGCATTTTATCAACTGTTTTCTATGAAACTCTATTTAAAATATAAATAGTAGTTTATGGTGAATATCCCTAAAATGATTTTGGTAAATTTGCAAAAGCCATCACAGATTAAACCATATCCAATAATGTTCAATTCCTTCTTTCGAATACACCATAATGTTGAGGTGTATACGGTGGAGTCCATTGAGATAATATCTCATTATCTCTAAGATAGCTTTGAAAATCTTAGCTTAAGTATTCACCTCTTCAATCGGATCTTAGAGTTTTAATACTTTTGCCCAGTTGTTTCTTTACTTCATTCCTGAATTCTTTAAACTTGCCAAAGCCTTTATATTTGTATTTTATTACATACAAGTACTCAAATCATAAATAGTCATTAATAAAGGTTATGAAGTATTGATAACCCCCTCTTGCATATAATGTCATTAGTCCACAAACATTAGTATATATTAGTTCCAATAAATGCTTAGCCCTTTTCCCCTCTCTTAGAAGTTTAGTCATTTTTCCTAGTAATCAAGATTCACAAGTTTCATATGATTCAAAATTAAATGAGCCTAAGTTACTATATTTGTGTAACTTAGAAATGTGATTCTCGTTTACATGGCTTAAACAATAATGCTATAAGTAAGATAAGTTTTTGTTATCTTTCTTTGCTTCTTATTTTTTATATTGTGAACATGATTTTCCATGTCTGGAACACATAATCCATTTATCAAAGTTGTAGTATCATAATGGATATCGTTTAATAAAAAAAAAATAACTTTTATTCTTTAAATTTAAATGAAATCTAAGTAAAGCTAAAAAAGAAAATAAGATAATGTTTTTAAGTAAAATTAGTACATAATAGTAGCTTTTTAGCTCTAGAATTAATCCGATATGCAAGTGTAGATGATAAGCCCCCACAACAAGTACAACAACATTTGCTTCATTTGCAGTACGTAGGTCTACATCACCTTTCTCAAGTTTCTTACTACTCTTTAGTCTTTGCAACTTATTGCACAAATGAGATCCACATCCGATATTCAATACCTATATCTCATTATTAAAAGTAGTATTGATCTCAATTGCAAATATACCAAGAGTAGAAGTTGAAGTGCACGCAAGCTTCTCCTTTACCTTCATTTTCTTAACGGTCTCCAGGTAGGTTTTGTAATTGCACCTGTAAAACCCCAGTCGGAATCAACCTTAGAGTAAGGGGGTTGGGATGCATATCATACTTTATTGCATGATTAAATATATTTTTAGATGATTTTATGTGCTTTGGATTTGGGTTTTATACTCTAGAGAGCTTGATTATGGTTATTGAGTAAGACGGGCAAAATGATAATTTTTGCCTGAGGTAAAAATAGGGAGATAACATGAGGATTAAATAGGAAAAATATTTTAGAGAGAAAATAAGAACAAGAGTTGTTGTGGTGTAGTGGTTCGAGCTTTGGAATTAATTCTTTAGGTCTTGGGTTCAAATTCCATCATTAGAGCTTTAGCAGGATTAAATTTTATTTTTGTTTGGGACGGTTGTATTTCGGCCTTAGGTGCTTTAGAGTAGAGTAGAGGTGTTGTCCTAGGGGAGACATGGTAGGAGTATCCTAATCCTATTCTTGTGCCCTACAAAAATTCTTAAGGGAATTCATTCCTTTTTTATCCTTAATTTTTCCTACTTCTCAATTCATTAGGTTGGTCAATTTGTTCTAGCCAATTTCATTCCAGAAAATTCAGTAAAGTTCTGTGGCTTTGAAGGTTCAAAATGTCTAAGGAAAAGACATCTTATGGCCTGAAAATGTGGAAGAGTTGGGGAAGGTTCCAAGAGAATTAGTTCCCCTAGTGAACCTTCAAAACTCCATTATAGCTAGGTTCATTTCTTTCATGAAGTGTTCAGGAATTTTTTTTTTCAGCTTCTTGTGCATGCAAAGAGTAGATATTCCCAGCCATTATTCCCTTCCAAATGCTGCCAGAAAATAGCCCTCTTGATCAACTTGAAACCTGGAATTTTTTGGCCAATTTCGGATAGCACAAATGCTGTGCAAAACCAGAAAATTTTCTGGGCAAAATCGCAGCATAGGTGAGTTCAAACCAAGCTGTTTTCTTCCAATTTTTCTCCAGCTCCTTAGCCACGTTTGTAACACCCCGCTACCTAGGCCCGCCAGGGCCAGGGATGTCGCTCCGTTCAAAGAACAAGGGGTCTTTATAACTAGGCCACACAATTAAAATAGCGAAATGAAAATAATAATTTAACTTAAAATTTATTACAACCCAAGAATAAATCCACGAATAAAACCATGAATTCCCAAAAGAAATACAAAGCCATAAATAAAATCATCCACTCTCAACTCCCTAAAGCAATACATAAAAATAAAAGACAACATTCTCTTCCAAGGCAGATAACACAAGCTACTCATCCCCACAGCAGGATCGGCCTGAAATCATGGTGAAAAGGTGATGAGACAGAAATCTCAGTAAGTCCGTGTGTGCTTTGGGTGTTCAGTGGAAATAGTTCGTGGATGCAGAGTATAAAAACTTTATAAGAGAAATATTGGCAAGCAATAAACATTAGTCAAAAGCAAAAGTGGCGTTTTGGCTTTTCCAGCCACATATAATTTATAAGATCAACCGCTCGAAAGAAAGAATTATGGGTTACCATACGTTGGGCCCCATAACCGGATGGTCAGTATGTCGACACTTTGTGCATACTGCCGGTCAGAATGCCGACACTTTGTGCAGACTGACTAAAGGTAGGTGATCGGCCTACCGGGCAAGATACTCCTCCTTCTCTATACCCAAACAACAACCGGATGTCCATTCCGGCAAAACACAGTCATTTGATTGAAATAAAAACAGCTAGCTCGGACCGGCATGACTTAGTAGTACTGACGTTTCTCTAAGTTGAGTCCATCTTCTGGAAGAGGCCTCCTGCGAGAAGACTCACTCTTGCTCTTCAAAACTAGCACTACCAGTCTACCCTCGTTGAGTACTCAACGTAACATATCCCACTTAGGAAGAAAATGAACAAAACACAGTTCCACTTGAAAATGGCAATTAAGGTTTTCCAAAGTGTGGGGCAAAACTGGTTTTAGAAAGAGTTTTAGGTTTTGAGTAAAAACGCCCCTTGATTTGCAAATAATTTATTTGTCGGAAATGAGAATGGAAATAATCTTCAATTGCATTTACAGAAATGAGTGACCATGCACTCTACATTTGGCTTGCCATAAAAAAAAAAAAAATCATTTTTCATCAAATAGGTTTTATGCAGGAGCTTACCAGATCCTTGCCCACAACAAAGGTCTCCAACAGCTGACCTAACCCCACGTAGGGTAAATACATACCACAATCAAACTCAAGCCAAGATTCACTTTCACAAATAAAACTAACTCAACTTACTACAATCATGTCCCTAGTGTCCCAAGCTTTAAGGCTCAATTATAAATAAAAAGGGTTTATAAAATAAATCTAGTTTGATATTAAAATAACTAGAGTTTGGGAAATAGGTACAAAAAGTTGAAGGTTTAAATCTTGCTAAAAATAAATTATGGTTTATTTGAAAAAGGGTCCAAGGTGGTATTAGGTAAAATAATGATTTATTAATAATTTAGTTGTTAGAAAATAATTGATAGCTAAAATTTGTTGAAAATAAATTTAATGAGTCTTGCTTGAAAAATAATAAGCAAATCCTTAATGGGTTTTGATTAAAAGATAATAATTAAATTTTTAGTAATAAATATTTTATTAATTATAATTATTTTCATAAAAGGCTTTAATTGATTTTATTATTTTAAATAATATATATATATATAATTTTTATTTATCTAGCAAAACTATTATTTATTTGACTAAAATATCACTATTTTATATAAAAGACCTAATCCACATTTTCCCATGGTTTTCAAAATTTTACTAGAAAAATCAAATTACTAAATATTTTATTAATGAAATAAAATTTAGCTTAGGGACAACTAAATCATGATCATATTCTTATAGCTAACCACAATCATGAACATATACAACCCTTCAATTCATCATATCATCCAAATCTTGCATATAGGCATAGATCTAAATTTATTAAGACATGATTTAACATTTACTAGCATAAACATGATCATGGCTTCAATATTCTAGTCTTGCATATAACTCCTATTCACCAAATGTGACATAATCTCTAGCATACTTCATCACACATACTACCTATGACATGCATCAAACTTAATTCCACATACAACCAACCAATATAATCCTTCCATGCATAAATCCCATCTCCTTCACAATCATACATGTACTCATGCTTCAATCATCAACAACACATACTCAATCCCATCGCCATTCATCTTTTAACAACATCATCCTAGAGACATGATGCTAGAGTTTAAAAGAAAGATTGAAGGTACTTACTGTTGGGGATATGCCCTAGAGTCAATTTGTACTTATACTATTGTCATTATGTTTTATATAATAATATGAGGCTTTCCTTTCCATGAATAGTGAGTTTTGTTTTGTTGGTCATCAAGTACGTGACTTGATAGTAAAACCCTATAATGAATACAATGACTATTCTAAAACTATCCCTGATCGATTATTATTATTATTGGAATAATAATAAATTAAGATTAGTATGTTTGTGACTTGATGGCTATGTTTTACTGGCCATGGATATTTGTGATATCGAGTCAAGACATAAATAAATGTTAGAGAACATTGTATTGGACATAACCCACTGTGGGAGTACTTCATGGAATATGTCATAAGTACTTTCTAGCCATAATAATATTGAAAGTCCTTCGACCTAAATTCATCATAGTTTCCTACTTGATAAATTCTATATTTTGACATTGTCTAAAGTTGTCTTTAACCGGATAATAAATTAGACTACTGTTGGATATAGAATAAATCAAGGAGAGGAATATGATTGATTGTGAAGGAATTTGTCCCTCTCAGTTATGGGAGAGATATCCATGGGCCCCTTGATAAGTTAGACTGTTAAAAATGTATGGCCGTGTTCAAATATATCAATCTAAGATATTGATATCATTTGTTTGAACAGTCTACTATGAAATCAAGAAATAATTGATTAAGCTTAATAAGGATGACATGCTCCGTGCCTTATGCTTAATCTGGATATCGTGTGACAAAAGGACTAAATATAAAATTATGGTTTGGTTCAAAGAGATCACTGATCTTCATTTAACCTGGATAGTTATAATGTTTTGCTAGAAACCGCTTATAACTTGTGGGCCATTTAAATATGATTTAGGCACACTGCCAGTGTTAAATGAACCTATAGGGTCACATAATAAGTGAACTTGTTAGGTTATTTTTCTGGTGACCAGGTTCGATGAATCTGGAAATATGTCTAAGTTAATCGTACTTAGAAAATTTACCAGATAAAATGAATCTGGAAATTTGTCCACATTCGATGTATCTGGATGATGTCCAGATTATAAGAATCTGATTCGGTAAATTAATTAGTTAAATTACTGAGATAATGGCAGAATCTTATCATATCAGTTTTAATTTAATTTGAATTTTAATTACAATATGATAAGATATTATTAGGGTTAGACTCTAAGAGGTTCGGGGGTTTTTAAGAAAACCCTAGCCGTCTTTTCAATAGTCCAATTTTTTTCCGATTGAGAACATTCGTGCCATTCTCTACCAGAAAAGAGAAAAAAACCCTCTCAAACCCTAGGCGCTAGCACTCCCCGGGTATCGAGTGAGTTCGCGGTGTGTATCCGATAGAGAACGTTCGCATACTGCTGCGTCTGGTGATTGTTCGGGTTGAACGTACAACAGCGCAACCAGAATCGAAGGATTTCGATTACAGCAACCGGAGGTAATTCTTAAACCTTAGATCTTCTTAATCGTTTACTTGGGTCCTCGGGAGGGATTCGTGGATGTTTTCCGCGTTTAGGAGTCCACAAATTCTTACACTTACTTGGTTAATGAATGCTTTGACGGAGTTTAGAGTAGATCCTAACTCCTAGATGGCTAACCTTGTCCAAGAGAGATGGTGAGAACAAGATTATGGAAGGAGAAGTCATCCGGCCAAAGAAAAGTGATTTCGGCTATGATAGAGAGAGAGAGAGAAAGAAGAAGAAATCATTAGTATGTTTATTCGCATAGGTTTTCATTAGAGATCAATGTTAGAGAAGATGAAGTTGCTAGAATAAGTTTACCTTGATTGTGTTCTTGTCCTTCACAAAAATTTCTGGTTTTCATCCGAAGTAGCAAGATGATCCGTGGAGATTGATGTTAAGAATGGTGTTGATGGATTCACAACAGTGAGTAGACTAAATCTAGAGATTTTCGTGAGGGTTTGAAGTGGTTTGAAGGTGTATTAGGTGAAAGCAAGTAGTAGGTGTTCTTGGTGTAGTGTGTGTGTTCTTGGTGGCTGAAGAAAAATCGAGAGAATGGATGTTGTAGCTGCCGAAATTCTGTGGAATTAGGGCTGCCGAAATTCTGTAGGGTTTAGGAGGATGTTTTCTCTGATTTGAGAGGGAAAAGGAAAGGTTAGTTGTTACAATCTTGGTAGAATATTTTTAGGAAGTGATTTTGGAAACTAAATATTCTAAGAATATCTTGATTGTTTGGACAGCTTTGAAGGTCTATTATGGCCGACTGGTTGAGCAGCTATTCTAAGGAATTAAAGCTGGTTCAAGGTAGCTTATGATGGCCGAAATTAAGGTGCACAATGGTGAAGAAGATGTCTGGTCAATGGGGTAAGATTTTATGGAAAGTTACTAAACAAGTTGGCTGAAATTTTGGAAACCAATCAAGCTAAATTGCAGGGATTTGTTGGAGAGATTTTCGGACAGCCATTGCTGCCTTTTGTCCAGAAGCTTGAGGAAAACAATGGAGCTCTGTTAATGGAGGTTTAAGGAAGGTTTGTGCAGAAGTAGGTTGGTGTTTCGGCTGGAAGGAAAATAGGAAACAAAGCTGGGAATTCTCCTGTACAGTTTTTTTTCGCTGCACAGTAATTTTCTGGGCAGAATTTCGACTGCCACTTCCAGCCGAGTTGCAGAGAGTTTGAAGGGGGGTTTCAGGGGTATTCAAGGCTGGTTTCCAGCCTTCTTCATGGAGGAAAAATATGGCTAAGGTGCTGCACAAAATCTGGAAGAAAGCAGCTTTGTTTTGAACCTTCATAGCTGCGATTTTGCCTAGAATTTTCACTGGTTTTGTACAGCCCTTGAGCAGTTCGAAAATGGCAGAAATAATTCATGTTTCAAGCTGAACTTAAGGCCATTTTTCTGGTAGCATTTGGGAGGGAATGTTAGATAAGAAGCTCGACATTTTGACGGTACAACAAGCTGGAAAATTTCAGCTCATTCCATGAAGGAAGATGAACTAGTCTAGAATGAAATTTCAGCAAGCTCACTAGAGGGATTTTTCCTCTTGGAATTTCCCACAACTCTTCCATATTTTCAGACTATAAGAAGTCTTTTACCAAGACACTTTGGTCCTAAAAGACCTCAGCACTTTACTGAATTTTCTGGAAAGAAAAAGCCTAGAACATCTTGATCAAACCAAGGAGTTGAAAATTGAGGAAAATTAAGGATCAAGGGAAAGTGAATTCCCTTTAAGAAATTCGAGTAGAGTAAAGGAGTGGAATGAGAATACTCCTATCATGTCTCTCCTAGGACATCATCACTCCTTGCTCTAGGCCCTTAGGGCCGAAACTAATTCCCCCCAAGCAAAAATAAAATTTAATCTAGCTAAAGCTTCTATGATAGAATTTGAACCCAAGACCTCAAGAATTAATTCCAAGGTTCTAACTACTAAACCACAACAACTCTTGTTGATATTTCCACTAGAAAAATTATTTTCTATTCAATCCACAATCTATCTCCCTATTTTTACGTCGGGCAAAAATTACCATTTTGCCCCTCTCACACAATACTCACCAACAAGACTTCAAGACAATAAAAATCAAATCCAAAGCACATAGAAATCATATGAAAATATATTTAATTATGAAATAAAGTATGATATGCATCCCAACCCCCTTACTCTAAGGTTGGTTTTGACTGGGGTTTCACATCCTCCCCTCCTTAGAAGAATTTCATCCCGAAATTCAAGCGTACCTCTATTTCAGATCGGGATACATCAGCTTGACCCACTCTTCTGATTCTCATGCGGCATCCTGTGTGCCATGATGCTCCAACTGAACCTTGACCATTGGGTATGGGTAATTTTGACCCATCATATCCCCATTAACATGGCCAATGCATTCCGACATAGCGAGGTGCAGGATTAGAATAAATCGAAATGTCTGCATAATAGTAGGCTTACTTTCTCTTATTGCTGCATCTGCTTCTAGTACCTCCGCATTCGGTCTCCGGCATTCACCTGAGATTTCTATCCTCACTTCCTGCAGCTCCACCAATGTCGGCTCGACTGGCCGCGCGAGCAAGCATTGCTGGGTTTCCTTGGTTGGTACATCCAATTTTTGGACAGTTATTCCTCATATGCGAAGGGTCTCCACAAATGAAGCATTTTCGATTCTCCTTCTTGGACCAGCAATCCTTCATTTCGTGCCCCCTCCAACCACAGTGATGGCAGGTTACTACATTTGTAGTGGCCCCAGCTAGCGCGGTCCTTGCTTGTTTTCCTTTATTTACGTGTTGCTGCCCTACAGGCCTCTTAGGAGTAACACGCTCAGATAAATTTGATGCTTTGCTATCTACTCTACCTTTATCTTCATTCTCGGTACGAGTTGTGGCTTCCACCGTTGCAGCATAAGTCGTTGGTGAGGATGGTGCCAATACCCTTCTAAGTTCCTGTCTCAATCCCTTCATGAACTGCCAAGTATGGTTTTGCTCTGAATCTATTAGCCATTCTAAACCATACCCAGATGATGAGTGTATGCATTTAAGTTTAAAACATTTTGAGCATGCATTCACATTCAGGTTTATGTAAAAGAAAATCGGATGCAAATATATATATGTATATATATATATATTTTTTTGAAAGAAAATTTGATGTTATTATTTAGGGGAAAACCAAACAATAAATAAACTCATGTTTCTCATAAAAAAATAATACTGTCATAAAGAAGGGTTATCACACGCGATACCCTTTTATTCTGCAAAATAATCGAACCCTACAAGCAACATGCTTCTTTGAAATGAATAAATGAACAAAAGAATGCAAATCACAAAAGAGGGAGAAATAGCAAATACTGCTAATCTTCTACACTCTACTCGCAGCTGGAGTTAGTAGAGGCATCTGGATCGTCAGAGGCTAGTTCCACGAGCCACCCCACGGAGCTATCGGGTTTTCCCACATAACCCCTCGAAAAACCCGCACTCTCACTTGGCTTACCTAAATCACCCTCATTGCCCCTCTTAGATCTCATAACTGCCTCATAAAAATCATCCAAAGCTAATCTAATCGCACCCTTAGGTGCAGGCCTCTCGTCTTCCGTGTCGTATAGGTCAAACAATCCCTCCCTCCTTAACTTAGCATCTACACCCAGTCCATATCAAAGTCCGCTCCTCTTAGGTCCCTCTTCTAGCTTCCCTTTCCCCTTATCTTCCATTCACAAAGTAGGCTGCCTAAGTTCTCTCAATGCTGGGGTAAATCCATCCCTTAGCCTATAACCCTCATCATTGGACTCCTTGAGGTCATAGCAAGTAAAAATCCTATCAAACTCACCTATCTTTGGGGTTTGGGGAGCCTCCATCGCATCCTCATCCTCCTCCTCTATCCCATCTATCTCTTCCTCACTCTCATCATCACCCTCATCCCCAAACTCATCTGCCTCCTCTTCACTCAGCTCAGCCATCTCCTCATCTCCCTCACCCTCACTAACAAGCTCATCTACCTCACCCTCATCATCCCCATCGTACTCACCTACGCCCCCATCAACCTCCATCTCTGCCTCAACAACCGGATTATCTAGCATAGGCGGCTCATGCTCTATCTCATCCTCACTCAAAAGCCAACCTCCATCAGGCTCTATCTCCGAATCAGACGAGGGTGGATCTGCTACAGGTAATGGGGAAGGTGGATTCCCGCGACCAGCGGGCCAATCTCTGACAGCCGATACAACTCTCTTGACCATCCTATAAACAAAACACAAGGGTTAGAACCAAATCAAAATACTTAAGGAAGAGAAATCCAGAAAACCAACTGATTGCCTAAACCTAGTCTCTGATACCACTTGTAACACCTCGTTACCTAGGCCCGCCAAGGCCAGGGATGTCGCCCCGTCCAAAGGACAAGGGGTCTTTATAACTAGGTCACACAATTAAAATAGCGAAATGAAAATAATAATTTAACTTAAAATTTATTACAACCCAAGAATAAATCCACGAATAAAACCATGAATTCCCAAAAGAAATACAAAGCCATAAATAAAATCATCCACTCTCAACTCCCTAAAGCAATACAAAAAAATAAAAGACAACATTCTCTTGCAAGGCAGATAACATAAGCTACTTATCCCCACAGCAGGATCGGCCTGAAATCATTGTGAAAAGGTGATGAGACAGAAATCCCAGCAAGTCCGTGAGTTCTTTGGGTGTTCAGTGGAAATAGTTCGTGGATGCAGAGTATAAAAACTTTATAAGAGAAATATTGGCAAGCAATAAACATTAGTCAAAAGCAAGAGTAGCGTTTTGGCTTTTCCAGCCATACATAATTTATAAGATCAACCCCTCGAAAGAAAGGATTATGGGTTACCACACGTTGGGCCCCATAACCGGATGGTCAGTATGCCGACACTTTGTGCATACTGCCGGTCAGAATGCCGACACTTTGTGCAGACTGACTAAAGGTAGGTGATCGGCCTACCGGGCAAGATACTTCTCCTTCTCTATACCCAAACAACAACCGAGTGTCCATTCCGGCAAAACACAGTCACTTGACTGAAATAAAAACTGCTAGCTCGGACCGGCATGACTTAGTAGTACTGACGTTTCTCTAAGTTGAGTTCATCTTCTGGAAGAGGCCTCCTGCCAGAAGACTCACTCTTGCTCTTCAAAACTAGCACTACCAGTCTTTCCCCATTGAGTACTCAACGTAACATATCTCACTTGGGAAGAAAATGAACAAAACACAGTTCTACTTGAAAATGGCAATTAAGGTTTTCCAAAGTGTGGGGCAAAACTGGTTTTAGAAAGAGTTTTAGGTTTTGAGTAAAACCGCCCATTGATTTGCAAATAATTTATTTGTCTGAAATGAGAATGGAAATAATCCTCAATTGCCTTTACAGAAATGAGTGACCATGCACTGTACATTTGGCTTGCCATAAAAAAAAAATTCATTTTTCATCAAATAGGTTTTATGCAGGAGCTTACCTGATCCTCGCCCACAACAAAGGTCTCTAACAGCTGACCTAACCCCGCGCAGGGTAAATACAAACCACAATCAAACTCAAGCCAAGATTCACTTTCACAAATAAAACTAACTCAACTTACTACAATCATGTCCCTAGTGTCCCAAGCTTTAAGGCTCAACAATAAATAAAAAGGGTTTATAAAATAAATCTAGTTTGATATTAAAATAACTAGAGTTTGGGAAATAGGTACAAAAAGTTGAAGGTTTAAATCTTGCTAAAAATAAATTATGGTTTATTTGAAAAAGGGTCCAAGGTGGTATTAGGTAAAATAATGATTTATTAATAATTTAGTTGTTAGAAAATAATTGATAGCTAAAATTTGTTGAAAAAAAATTTAATGAGTCTTGCTTGAAAAATAATAAGCAAATCCTTAATGGGTTTTGATTAAAAGATAATAATTAAATTTTTAGTAATAAATATTTTATTAATTATAATTATTTTCATAAAAGGCTTTAATTGATTTTATTATTTTAAATAATATATATATATATATATATATATATTATTCTAGCAAAACTATTATTTATTTGACTAAAATATCACTATTTTATATAAAAGACCAAATCCACATTTTTCCATGGTTTTCAAAATTTTACTAGAAAAATCATATTACTAAATATTTTATTAATGAAATAAAATTTAGCTTAGGGACAACTAGATCATGATCATATTCCTACAGCTAACCACAATCATGAACATATACAACCCTTCAATTCATCAAATCATCCAAATCTTGCATATAGACATAGATCTAAATTTATTAAGACATGATTTAACCTTTACTAGCATAAACATGATCATGGCTTCAATATTCTAGTCATGCATATAACTCCTATTCACCAAAGGTGACATAATCTCTAGCATACTTCATCACACATACTACCTGTGACATGCATCAAACTCAATTCCACATACAACTAACCAATATAATCCTTCCATGCATAAATCCCATCTCCTTCACAATCATACATGTACTCATGCTTCAATCATCAACAAAACATACTCAATCCCATCGCCATTCATCTTTTAACAACATTATCCTAGAGACATGATTCTAGAGTTTAAAAGAAAGATTGAAGGTACATACTTGGTTAATGAACGCTTTGACGGAGTTTAGAGTAGATCCGAACTCCTAGATGGCTAACCTTGTCCAAGAGAGATGGCGAGAACAAGATTATGGAAGGAGAAGTCATCCGACCAAAGAAGAGTGATTTTGGCTATGAGAGAGAGAAAGAGAGAGAGAGAGAGAGAGAGAAGAAGAAGAAGAAATCATTAGTATGTTTATTCGCATAAGTTCTCATTAGAGATCAAGGTTAGAGAAGATAAAGTTGCTACAATAAGTTTACCTTGATTGTGTTCTTGTCCTTCACAAAAATTTCTGGTTTTCATCCGAAGTAGCAAGATGATTCGTGGAGATTGATGTTAAGAATGGTGTTGATGGATTCACAGCAGTGAGTAGACTAAATTTGGAGATTTTTGTGAGGGTTTGAAGTGGTTTGAAGGTGTATTAGGTGAAAGCAAGTAGTAGGTGTTCTTGGTGTAGTATGTGTGTTCTTGGTGGCTGAAGAAAAATCGAGAGAATGGATGTTGTAGCTGCCGAAATTCTGTGGAATTAGGGTTGCCAAAATTCTGTAGGGTTTAGGAGGATGTTTTCTCTGATTTGAGAGGGAAAAGGAAAGGTTAGTTGTTACAATCTTGGTAGAATATTTTTAGGAAGTGATTTTGGAAACTAAATATTCTACGAATATCTTGATTGTTTGGACAGTTTTGAAGGTCTACTATGGCCGACTGGTTGAGCAGCTGTTCTGTGGAATTAAAGCTGGTTCAAGGTAGCTTATGATGGCCGAAATTATGGTGCACAATGGTGAAGAAGATGTCTGGTCAATGGGGTAAGATTTTATGGAAAGTTGCGAAATAAGTTGGCTGAAATTTTGGAAACCAATCAATCTAAATTGCAGGGATTTGTTGGAGAGATTTTTGGACAGCCATTGCTGCCTTTCGTCCAGAAGCTTGAGTAAAACAATGGAGGTCTGTTAATGGAGGTTTAAGAAAGGTTTTTGCAGAAGTAGGTTGGTGTTTCGGCTGGAAGGAAAATAGGAAACAAAGCTGGGAATTCTCCTGCACAGTTTTTTTTTTCGCTGCACAGTAATTTTCTGGACAGAATTTCGACTGCCACTTCCAACCGAGTTGCAGAGAATTTGAAGGGGGGTTTCAGGGGTATTCATGGCTGGCTTCTAGCCTTCTTCATGGTGGAAAAACATGGCTAAGGTGCTGCACAAAATCTGGAAGAAAACGGCTTTGTTTTGAACCTCCAAAGCTACGATTTTGCCTAGAATTTTCACTGGTTTTGTACAGCCCTTGAGCAGCCGAAAATGGCAGAAATAATTCATGTTTCAAGCTGAACTTAAGGCCATTTTTCTAGCAGCATTTGGGAGAGAATGTTAGCTTAGAAGCACGACATTTTAACGGTACAACAAGCTGGAAAATTTCAGCTCATTCCATGAAGGAAGATGAACTAGTCTAGAATGAAATTTCAGCAAGCTCACTAGAGGGATTTTTCTTCTTGGAATTTCCCACAACTCTTCCATATTTTCAGACTATAAGAAGTCTTTTACCAAGACACTTTGGTCCTAAAAGACCTCAGCACTTTACTGAATTTTCTGGAAAGAAAAAGCCTAGAACATCTTGATCAAACCAAGGAGTTGAAAATTGAGGAAAATTAAGGATCAAGGAAAATGAATTCCCTTCAAGAAATTCGAGTAGTGTAAAGGAGTGGAATGAGAATACTCCTATACTATCTCTCCTAGGACATCATCACTCCTTGCTCTAGGCCCTTAGGGCCGAAACCAATTCCCCTCAAGCAAAAATAAAATTTAATCTAGCTAAAGCTTCTATGATGGAATTTCAACCAAGACCTCAAGAATTAATTCCAAGGTTCTAACCGCTAAACCACAACAACTCTTGTTGCTATTTTCACCAGAAAAATTATTTTCAATTTAATCCACAATCTATCTCCCTATTTTCACCTTGGGCAAAATTACCATTTTGCCCCTCTCACACAATACTCACCAACAAGACTTCAAGATAATAAAAATCAAATTCAAAGCACATAGAAATCATATGAAAATATATTTAATTATGAAATAAAGTATGATATGCATCCCAACCCCCTTACTCTAAGGTTGGTTTTGACTGAGGTTTCACAACGTTTTTCCTCCATGATGAAGGCTAGAAACCAGCTTTGAAAGACCTCTGAATTCCACCTCAAACCCACTGCAAACTATCTGAACAATGGCAGAAAAATCTGCCCAGAATTTTCCTCCAAACTTGCGAAATCACTTAACACAATTTCCTACTTTGTTCTCCTTCAGCATTGTCCGAAACCTTCACCATTTTTCTGCACAAACTTCTCTTGAACAGCCATGAACTGAACTCCATTGTCTTCTCCAGCATTCTGCACAACAATCAGTCATGGCTGCCCGAAAATATCTCCAACAAATCACTGTAATCATGCCTTGATTGGATACCAAAATTTCAGCAAATTTAATTTAGCAACCTTCCATAAAATGTCACTCAATCAACTAGACCTTCCCTTTCACCATTACAATCCTTCTTTTTTGCCACCATTAACCTTCTTCAACCAGCTTTCATCCAGCCAAATCACAGAGCAATCAGTCGGCCATAACAGTTCCAAAAAGCTCTCCATTGATCAAAATATTCTTCCTATATTTTGTTTCCAAATTTGATTCCCAAAAATATTCTTTTAGGATTTCAACAACCAGCTTTTCCTTTTCCTTTCAAACCAAAAAAATCATCTTCCGAAACCCCTTAAAACAATTCAGTCACTCTCTCCCTCAGAATTTCAGCCAGCATTAACCAAAATTCCTCCATTCTCTTCAACCTTCAAGCACACATAGAACACCAAGAACACCTACTCCTTTCTTTCGCCTAATACCTCTCCAAACCACTTCAAACTTGTTCCAAAAATTCCAGGTTTCATCTACTCACTGCTGTGAATCCATCTATACCATTTTTAACATAAAACTCCAAAATCTAACTTGCTCTTTTGGATAAAAAAATTAGAAATTTTGTGAAGGCTCAAGAACACCTTCAATGTAGGTTTGTTCAAACAACTTCATCTTCACTAATCTTTGATCTCTAATGAATATATATATGAATAAGCATGCTAATGGACTCTCTTCATCTTCCTTGGACGGATTTAGACATCTAGGAGTTGAGATACATTCGAAACTCCTTCAATGTACTTATGAATCAAGTAAGCCTTTTCAACCCTCCTTTTAAATTCTAGATTCATGTCTCTAGGATGATATTGGTAGGAGATGGATTATGAATAGAATATGAGCATGTATTGTTGTGATGAGTAGAGATTGAAGCATGAATAAATGTGTGTTTATGATGGAGATGTGATTTATGCATGAGTTGATTGTCTTGGTTGATTGTATGGTGTTTTTTGGGTTTAATGCATGTCTCCATGTCATAGGTAGTATTTGTGATCATGTATGCTAGAGATTGTGTCATCTATGATGAATAGGATTTATATTCGTGTATGATTATTGAAGCCAGTAGAGGTTGGATCATGCCTTAATAAATTTGGATCTATGTTTTTATTCCTGATTTGGATGATTTGATGAATTGAAGTGGAGTATATGTTCATGATTGTTGTTAGCAAGTGGAATTATGATCATGAACTAGTTGTCCCTAAGCTAATTTTATTTCTTCAATAAAATATTTAATATTATAATTTTTGCTAGCAAATTCGAAAACCCTAGGAAGGTAGATTTGGATTATCATATTTTAGTCAAATAAATGATAGCTTTTATTAACGAAGTAAAATATATAGATATTATATATAATAATAATATCAAATAAACCCTTTTATATAAATAATCATAATAAGTAAAAATATTAATTTTGTAAGTGTTATATTCATAAATATCATTAAAATTTATTATCTTTCAATTATTATCTTTTAATCAAAACCTGTTAAAAATTATTTATTAGCTTCCAATCAAGACCCATTAAAATTTGTTTTCAACTAATTTTAGTTAGCAATTATTTTCAAACAATTTATTATTAGTAAATCATTGTTTTACCTAATACCACCTAGGACTTTCCATCAAATAAACTCTAAATTATTCCTAGCAAGAATTAAACCTTCAACTTATTAGTACCTATTTCCCAAAACACTAATTATTTTAAATATCAAATTAGACATAGCTTATAAACCTTTTATTTATTATTTGGCCTTAAAGCTTGGGACACTAGGATCATGGTCGTAGTGAGTTAAGTTAGTCTTATTTGTGAAAGTAGACTTTGGCTAGAGTTTGATTGTGAATTATATTTACCCCAGGCGGGGTTAGGTCAACGATCGAAGATCTTTATTTTATCTCGAGCTAAGGATTAGGTAAGCTCATGTATAAAACCTATTTGATGCAAAATGTTTATTATGGCAAGCCAAATATAGAGTACATGGACACTCATTTCGATAAAGGTAATTGATGATTGCCTCCTTACTTATTTCAATCAAACGAATTATTTGAAAATCAATAAGCAATTTTACTCAAACTCAAAACTCTTTCTAAAATTGATTTTGACAAAGACTTTGGAAACCCTTAATTGCCATTTTCAAGTGGAACTATGTTTTGTTCATTTTTCCCAAGTGGGATACGTTATGTTGAGTACTCAATAAGGGCAGACTGCTAGGGCTAGTCTTTGAGGGGTTTGGTCAAGTCTCTCAGTAGGTGGCCACCTCTGAGGGGTGAGTCCTGCCCGGATAAGATGTCAGTCCAGTAGGTTGTGTCGATCTGAGCTAGCAGTTTATTTTTCAGTCAAGTGACTGTGTTTTTCCAGAATGGACACCCAGTTGTTGTTTGGGTGTAGAGAAGGAGGAGTATTTTGCCCGGTAGGCCGATCACCTACCTTTTTTGTCAATCTGCACAAAGTGTTGGCATTTTGACCGGTTATGGGGCCTAACGTGTGGTAACCCATGATCATTTCTTTTGAGTGGTTGATTTTATTAATTATGTATGGTTGGAAAAGCCAAAACACCATTCTTGATTTTAACTAATGTTTATTGCTTGCCAATATTTTTCTTATAAAGATTTATACTTTGCATTCACGAACTGTTTTTACTGGACACTCAAAGCACACATAGATTTACTGAAATTTTTGTCTCATCACCATTTTTACCATGATTTCAGGTCAATCCTGCTGTGGGGATGAATAGCTAGATATTGCCTGCCTTGGAAGATTTTCTAATAATTTATTTTGTGTAATGCTTTAGGGAGATGAGAGTGGATAAATTTTATTATGGATTTATTTTTGTTATTCTTGGATTTATTCTTGGGTTGTAATGAATTTTAAGTTAAAGTATTTTTTTTTTCACAATTTTGTTTGTTACCTAGTTATAAAGACCCCTTATCTTTTGGACGGGGCGACATCTCCGGCCCTGGCGGGCCTAGGTAGTAGGTTGTTACAAGTGGTTTCAGAGGTTAGGTTATAGGTAAATATTGATAGTATATATGGTATTTATTTAAGTTTAAATCTTTATTTAACCTATCTTGTTGATACTATAGGATGGTTAGGATGGTTAGGACCGCAAGGAAAAGGTAGTAGTGGCACCAACCTATGCCCATTTACCCAGAAAACCTTCTAGTTCCCCAGCCTGCCCCTCAGCCAGTTATCCCAATAGAGGATAGCAGTGATGATGAGGTCCAGATTCCTGAGCCACCCCCAATCCCGGTGATAGATATAAGCTCTGACAGTGATGATGAGGTGATAGCAGTGGAGCCTATTCCCCACCCTCCTAGTTCCGTAGTGGACTTAGAGCAGACAGTGATGACCTGGGAGAGATAGACTATGAGTCTCCACCTAGAAATTCTTTCATTCCTTCTTCTAGTCGAGTTGAGCCCGGGGAGAGTTCTAGGCGCCCGGGGAATGAGCCAATGGAGGGGTTTGCTAGTGGGGTTGGGGGTAGATTTTTCCAAGAATTCTGAAGGTTGGTTGTATGAGGCAGATGATGAGGGTTCTGGTGAGGACTAGAGGACTAGGAGTTATTTTGAATTGGATGTTTATTTATTTGTTGTTTTTCGAGAACTTTTATGTCAAGAATTTTCAATTCTGGGTTTTGTCAAAATTTTGGATTTGTGCAAACCAATTTTGAAGGAGAATTTATTGGTAAATCTTTGGAACAAATTTGCATTTGATTTCTTTTTACTTATATCTGTCTATGAATGCATGCGCACCTAAAATGACTTGATTCTTAAATGCATACACTTATCATTTGGGGTGTGGTTTAGAATGGTACCCAAGCGTCGTGCAACTTCATCAGGCAAGAGGGTTCTGGAAGCCGATTATGAGGCACTGGAAGTCGAGACAGTTCAGATGCAATCACACAACCGGGGTGATGGGAGTGGTCCAGATATGGAAGTGAGGTCTAAAATTCTAATTGATGTGACAATGGGCCAGGCATTTAGTAAGATGGTCGAGATACTGCAGACTTTAACCGAGTGAAGGAACCCTGGGGGTGAAGACGAGGTCTTAGAATGGTTTCTGAAGTTTCAACCGCTTGTTTTCTCGGGCGAAGCGGAGCAAGATCAGAAGGCAGAGCAATGGGTTGAGCAGATAGAGGACCTATTCGCAACACTCCAGTACACTGAGGAGCGGATAGTTAAGTTTGTAGCTTTCTGGTTGAGATGACCAGCTCGGGCATGGTGGCAGCGAGTTCAAGATGACTGGGAAATGAGCGAGCAGGAATGGACATGGTCTAACAGTGTTGAAGTCTTCCAAGCTGAGTACATCCCTCAGTGGATCGTGGAAAAGTAGGAGGATGAATTTTAGAATTGAAGCAATGGAGCATATCAGTGGCTCAGTACGCGGTGCGATTCACTCAGCTGTCAAAATACTACCAGAGATTAGTAGATACTAAGCAAAAATAGGATGAGGCAGTTCGTCAAGGGACTGAGGCCGGAATTGAGGAGGGTGTTGGCACCTTCTCCGCCAACGACCTATTTGGGGCCAGTGGACGCGGCAACCCGAATGGAAAATGAGGACCTCAGCAAGATGGCAGCAAGGCCTTTCTAGCCACTAAGACAGCCGCAAGGGCACTTCCAAGGACAGCAATCTAACAAGCGCCCTGCCAATCAACAGTAGCAAAACCAGGGAAAACAAGCCCTGACAGCACCAGTGGGATCTGCCCAAAACCTTCCAACATGCCAGCAGTGTGGAAAGAAAGGCCACACTGAGAAGAACTGTTAGTCCAAGGGTGGTGAAAGGAAATGTTATCACTGTGGCGACCCGAACCACCTAAGGAACACCTGCCTCAAGTTGCATCGAGTCGGGCAAGGAAATCCGGCATAGAATCCGGGGCCGAATAGAGCCAACACCATGGGAGCATCCGGGAGTGGAGCGCCGAAACCGCAAGTGAAGGCCAAAGTATTCGTCCTCAACAGAGAGGAAGTTAGGACCGATGCAGCGGTTGTGGAAGGTACGTTTACTATCCAAGGATGACCCGTTAATGCATTAATAGTTCCAGGCTCTACTCATTCCTATTTAAACAAGATTTGTGCATGTCATTTGGGTTGGAATGGAGTAGAGCTACCTTTACTTTAGTGGTAAGCACACCTTTAAGGAAAATGGTGCAAGCAGACCGATATGTAAAAAATTGTAAAATTGATGTGGGGAGAGAAAGTCTAGAGGGAGACCTGATAGTGTTGGACATTAAAGACTATGATTTGATATTAGGGATGGATTGGTTTGCCAAGCATAGGACTAGGGTAGATTGTAAGAATAAGTCGGTCCAGTTTGTTGTATCGGGTTGTGATGTATTGGAGTTCGATGGCAAGAAGGTAAAGGAGTTAAAGTATTTGATAGTGGGGGCTAAGGCCTGGAAATTGCTGAAGCAAGGATGTTAAGGGTACCTGGCTTATGTGATAAACAAGCCGAAGGAGGAGGACACCGAAGTGGTGACGGACTTTCCTGATATGTTCCCAGTAGAACTTGATTCTTTACCTCCCAGCCAAGAGGTGGAATTCGTCATTGACTTAGTTTCGGGAGTAGAACCAGTATCGAGGACCCCGTGCTGAATGGCACCGGCGGAGCTGAAAGAGTTGAAGGAATAGTTGGAGGAGTTAGTGAGTTAAGGCTACATCAGACCGAGCACGTCGCCCTGGGGAGCACCTGTGCTATTTGTAAAGAAGAATGATGGAACTCTGAGACTATGCATCGACTATCGGGGTTTGAACAACTTGACGATCAAGAACAAATATCCCCTACCATTGATTGATGAGCTGTTCGATCAGTTGCAAGGATCCAGTTGCTACTCTAAGTTGTATCTGAGGCAAATGTACTACCAAGTACGGATAACAAAGGAGGATATCCCCAAGACTACTTTCAACACCAGATATAGACATTACGAGTTTTTGGCGATGCCGTTTGGGGTGACCAATGCTCCAGCAATATTCGTGGACCTGATGCACTGAGTGTTCCAACCTTATTTGGACAAGTTTGTGGTGGTCTTTATCGATGACATTCTGATTTACTCCAAGAGTCCGGAGGAGCATGCGGAGCATTTGAAGCTCGTATTGGAGAAGCTTTGCAAGCACAAGCTGTACGCCAAGTTCAGCAAGTACGAATTCTGGTTGGATAGTGTGGCATTTCTTGGCCATGTGGTGATCAAGGAGGGAATCAAGATAGACCCGGCAAAGGTCAAAGCGGTGTCAGACTGGAAGCAGCCGGAGAATATCACCGAGATCCGAAGTTTCTTGGGATTGGCAGGTTACTACCGAAGAATCATCAAGGGATTCTTGACGCTCGCATCGCCAATGACCCGACTGTTGAGGAAGGATGTTCCATTTGTGTGGAACGAGAAATGCGAGAAAAGTTTTCAAGAGCTGAAGCGAAGACTGATGATGGCACCAGTATTGAATCTGCCAGAGGAAGGGAAGCCTTACGCGCTGTATACCAACGCTTCGAAGGAAGGACTGGGAGCAGTTCTAATACAAGACCGGAAGGTGATCACTTACGCTTCTTGGAAACTGAGACCTCATGAAGTCAACTATCCTACTCATGATCTGGAGCTGGCAGCTATCGTGTTCGCCCTAAAGAAATGGCGACACTACCTGTACGGAGCCGAATAGGAGGTGTTCGCCGATCACAAGAGTCTGAAGTATATCTTCACTCAGAAGGATCAGAACTTGAGGCAGCCAAGATGGATGGAATTTCTAAAAGAATACCGTTGTCCGATCAACTACCATCCGGGGAAGGCCAACGTTATGGCAGACGCCCTGAGCAAAAAAGTCGGAATGGCTAGACTTAGAGTGTAAGAAATTCAAGTGGTTCAGGATGTGTTGGACAGAAAGGTAGAAGTGCGACAGAAGAGGATTGTTATTAGCAATTTAAAGTTGTACCGGATTTAAGATGGGAAATCGTGGAAGCTCAGCACAGTAACGCCGAGTTTCAGCTTTTCAAGGACAAAGAACTCAAGTGGCCAGGCAATGACTTCTGTCAAGATGAAGAGGGAGTTTTGCATTTCAGGGATCGGTTGTGTGTACCCATGGAGCAACAATTGAAGGACCGAATCTTGGAAGAGGAACAAGAGCAAGTACGCCATTCATCCAGGGGAAGTCAAGATGTACCAAGACCTGAAGAAAGCCTATTGGTGGCCTGGACTGAAGTGGGATGTGGTCAAGTATGTCTCGACCTGTCTCACTTGCTAGAAAGTCAAAGCGGAGCACAAGAAGTCAGCGGGACTATTGCAGCCATTGCCAGTACCAGAATGGAAATGGGAGGAGGTGACTATGGATTTTGTCACCGGACGTCTCATGTTGAAGACGCAGAAGGACGCCATATGGGTAGTGGTGGATTGACTGACCAAGTCGGCCCATTTCATACCGGTAAACATAAGAGACTCTATAGAGCAGCTGGCTCAGACTTATGTTCGAGAAATAGTCCGACTGCATGGAGTTCCTTCGAGTATTGTGTCTGACCGAGATTCGAGGTTTACGTCTCGTTTTTGGGAAAAGTTTCAAGAATCGATGGGGTCGAGTCTAAAATTCAGTACGATGGTGCATCTGCAGACCAATGGGCAGTCAGAAAGGGTTATATAAATATTGGAAGATATGCTGAGAGGCTGTATTCTAGATTTCGAGGACAAGTGGATAGAGTACGTACCGTACACGGAATTGTCAAACAACAACAGCTATCAATCTTCAATTGGGATGGCACCGTATGAGGCTTTGTATGGGCGTAAGTGTCAGGTACCGTTGTATTGGAGTTGGTCAGAAGATGGTTACCTGAGCAGAACCGAGGATGTCTGTGTCCAAGAAATGTTGGATAAGGTGAAATTGATCAGGGAAAGATTGAAGGCGGCTCAGAGCCGGTAGAAGAGCTATGCAGACAATCGGCGGTGAGAATTGGAGTTTCAAGTTGGGGGTAGCGTATTTTTTAGATTGACACCAAATAGGGGTATCTTGAAGCATCCAAAGGGTAAAAAGTTGAATCCGAGGTATTTGGGGCCGTTCCCGATTAAGAAAATGATTGGACCTGTAGCTTACTGCTTGGACTTGCTAGATGGGTTGACAGGAATTCACGATGTGTTTCATGTGTCTCAATTGAAGAAGTACAATTCTGATCTCAATCACATTCTAAATGACAAGCCATTGGTGTTGCAAACCGATTTGAGATATGTGGAGAAGCCCATGAAGATATTGGACCGCAGTATCAAGAGTTTTAGGAACAAGCAGATACCGATGGTCAAGGATCAGTGGGAGCACCATGGCACGCAAGATACCACATGGTATTCAGAAGAGTGGGTTAAGCGGAAGTATCCTGATCTGAAATAGAGGTATGGTTGAATTTCGGGACGAAATTCTTCTAAAGAGGGGAGGATGTGAAACCCCAGTCGGAACCAACCTTAGAGTAAGGGGGTTGGGATGCATATCATACTGTATTGCATGATTAAATATATTTTTAGATGATTTTATGTGCTTTGGATTTGGGTTTTATAGTCTAGAGAGATTGATTATGGTTATTGAGTAAGACGGGCAAAATGGTAATTTTTGCCTGAGATAAAAATAGGGAGATAACTTGAGGATTGAATAAGAAAAATATTTTAGAGCGAAAATAAAAACAAGAGTTGTTGTGGTGTAGAGATTCGAGCTTTGGAATTAATTCTTGAGGTCTTGAGTTCAAATTCCATTATTGGAGCTTTAGCAGGATTAAATTTTATTTTTGTTTATGAAGGTTGTATCTTCAGCCTTAGGTGCTTTAGAGTAGAGTAGAGGTGCTGTCCTAGGGGAGACATGGTAGGAGTATCCTAATCCTATTCTTGTTCCCTACAAAAATTCTTAAAGGAATTCATTCCTTCTTAATCCTTAATTTTTTCTACTTCTCAATTCATTAGGTTGGTCAATTTGTTCTAGCCAATTTCATTCCAGAAAATTCAGTAAAGTGCTATGGCTCTGAAGGTTCAAAATGTCTAAGGAAAAGACATCTTATGATCTGAAAATGTGGAAGAGTTGGGGAAGGTTCCAAGAGAATTAATTCCCCCAGTGAACCTTCAGAACTCCACTCTAGCTAGGTTTAATTCCTTCATGAAGTTTTCAGGAATTTTTTTTTCTAGCTTCTTGTGCATGCAAAGAGTCAAATTTCTTAGCCATTATTCCCTTCCAAATGCTGCCAGAAAATGGCCCTCTTGATGAACTTGAAACCTGGAATTTTCTGGCCAACTTCAGACTGCACAAATGCTGTGCAAAACCAGAAAATTTTCTGGGTAAAATCACAGCATAGGTGAGTTCAAACCAAGCTGTTTTCTTCCAATTTTTCTCCAGCTCCTTAGCCACTTTTTTCCACCATGAAGAAGGCAGGAAACCAGCCTTCAAAGACCTTTGAATACCCCCTCAAACCCTCTACAAACTATCTGAACAATGGTAGAAAAATCTGCCCAGAATTTTCCTTCAAACTTGCGAAATCATTGAACACAATTTCCAGCTTTGTTCTCCTTCAGCCTTGTCAAACCTTCACCATTTTTCTGCACAAACTTCTCTTGAACAGCCATGAACTGAACTCCATTGTCTTCTCCAGAATTCTGCACAAAAATCAGTCATGGCTGCCAGAAAATATCTCCAACAAATCACTACAATCATGCATTGATTGGATACCAAAATTCCAGCAAACTTAATTTAGCAACCTTCCATAAAATGTCCCTCAAATAACCAGACCTTCCCTTCACCATTACACTCCTTCTTTTCGGCCACCATTAACCTTCTTCAACCAGCTTTCATCCAGCCGAATCACAGAGCAATCAGTTGGCCATAGCAATTCCAAAAAGCTTTCCATTGATCAAAATATTCTTGTTATACTTTGTCTCCAAATTTGACTTCGAAAAATATTCTTTTAGGATTTCAACAACCAGCCTTTCCTTTTCCTTTCAAAGCAGAAAAATCATCTTCCAAAACCCCTCAAAATAATTCAGTCACTCTCTCCCTCAGAATTTCGGCCAGCATTAACCAAAATTCCTCCATTCTATTCAACTTTCAAGCACACATAGAACACCAATAACACCTACTCATTTCTTTTGCCTAATACCTCTCCAAACCACTTCAAACTTTTTCCAAAAGTTTCAGATTTCATCTACTCACTACCGTGAGTCCATCCATACCATTTTTAACATCAAACTCCAAAATCCAACTTACTCTTTTGGATAAAAAATCAAAAATTTTGTGAAGGCTCAAGAATACCTCAAGGTAGGTTTGTTCAAACAACTTCATCTTTACTAATCTTTGATCTCTAATGAATATATATATATATATGAATAAGAATGCTAATGGACTCTCTTATTCTTCTCTCTCTCTCTCTCTCTCTCTCTCTCTCTCTCTCTCTCTCTCTCTCTCTCGCTGAACACTCACTTCTTCTTGGTCGAATGGTTCTTCACCAATGGCCATGCTTTCTTCATCTTCCTTGGACGGATTTAGACATCTAGGAGTTGAGATCCATTCGAAACTCCTTCAAGGTAATCATCAATCAGGTAAGCTTTTTCAACCCTCCTTTTAAATTCTAGATTCATGTCTCTAGGATGATATTGGTAGGAGATGGATTATGAATAGGATTTGAGCATGTATTGTTGTGATGAGTAGAGATTGAAGTATAAATAAATGTGTGTTTTTGATAGAGATGGGATTTATGCATGAGTTGATTGTCTTGGTTGATAGTATGGTGTTTTTAGGGTTTAATGCATGTCTCCATGTCATAGATAGTATTTGTGATTAAGTATGCTAGAGATTATGTCATCTATGATGAATAGGATTTATATTCGTGTATGATTATTGAAGCTATGATTATGTTTATGCTAGTAGAGGTTGGATCATGCCTTGATAAATTTGGATCTATGTTTTTATTCATGATTTGGATGATTTGATGAATTGAAGTAGAGTATATGTTCATGATTGTAGTTAGCAAGTTGAATTATGATCATGAACTAGTTGTCCCTAAACTAATTTTATTTCTTCAATAAAATATTTAATATTATAATTTTTGCTAGCAAATTTGAAAACCCTAGGAAGGTAGATTTGGATTATTATATTTTAGTCAAATAAGTGATAGCTTTTATTAACGAAATAAAATATATAGATATTATATATAATAATAATATCAAATAAAGCCTTTTATATAAATAATCATAATAAGTAAAAATATTAATTTTGTAAGTGTTATATTCATAAATATCATTAAAATTTATTATCTTTTAATCAAAACCTGTTAAAAATTATTTATTAGCTTCCAATCAAGACCCATTAAAATTTGTTTTCAACTAATTTTAGTTAGCAATTATTTTCAAATAATTAATTATTAGTAAATCATTATTTTACCTAATACCGCCTAGGACTTTTCGTCAAATAAACTCTAAATTATTCCTAACAAGAATTAAACCTTCAACTTATTAGTACCTATTTCTCAAAACACTAATTATTTTAAATATCAAATTAGACATAGCTTATAAACCTTTTATTTATTATTTGGTCTTAAAGCTTGGGACACTAGGATCATGGTCGTAGTGAGTTAAGTTAGTCTTATTTGTGAAAATAGATTTTGGTTGGAGTTTGATTGTGATTTATATTTTTCCCAGGCGGGGTTAGGTCAGCGATCGAAGATCTTTATTTTATCTCGAGCTAAGGATCAGGTAAGCTCCTGTATAAAACCTGTTTTATGGAAAATGTTTATTATGGCAAGCCAAATGTAGAGTGCATGGACACTCATTTCAATAAAGGAAATTAGGGATTGACTCCTTACTTATTTCAGTCAAACAAATTATTTGAAAATCAATAAGCAGATTTACTCAAACTCAAAACTCTTTCTAAAACTGATTTTGACAAAGACTTTGGAAACTCTTAATTGCCATTTTCAAGTGGAACTATGTTTTGTTCATTTTTCCCAAGTAAGATACGTTACGTTGAGTACTTAATAAGGGTGGACTGCTAGGGCTAGTCTTTGAGGGGTTAGGGCAAGTCTCTCAGTAGGTGGCCACCTCTGAGGGGTAAGTCCTGCCAGGATAAAATGTCAGTCCAATAGGTCGTGCCAGTCCGAGCTAGCATTTTATTTTTCAATCAAGTGACTGTGTTTTGCCGGAATAGACACCCGGTTGTTGTTTGGATATAGAGAAGGAGGATTATCTTTTCCGGTAGGCCGATCACCTACCTTTTTTGTCAGTCTGCACAATATGTCGGCATTCTGTCCGGTTATGTGGCCTAACGTGTGGTAACCCATGATCATTTCTTTTGAGTGGTTGATTTTATTGATTATGTATGGTTGAAAAAGCCAAAACACCGCTCTTAATTTTAACTAATGTTTATTTCTTGCCAATATTTTTCTTATAAAGATTTATACATTGCATTCACAAACTATTTTCACTGGACACTCAAAGCACACACGGACTTACTAAAATTTTTGTCTCATCACCATTTTTACCATGATTTCAGGTCGATCCTGCTATGGGGATGAGTAGTTAGATATTGCCTACCTTGGAAGATTTTCTGATAATTTATTTTGTGTAGTGCTTTGGGGAGATGAGAGTGGATAAATTTTATTATGGATTTACTTTTGTTATTCTTGGATTTTTTTTTCTTGGATTTATTCTTAGGTTGTAATAAATTTTAAGTTAAAGTATTATTTTTATTCCGCAATTTTGTTTGTGTGACCTAGTTATAAATATCTATTATCCTTTGGACGGGACGACATCCCCGGCCCTGACGGGCCTAGGTAGTGCGGTGTTATAGTGCCTCTAATAGCTCATCTTCTCATAATGGTGATATGCGTCTTTGGTGGTTGTCTCCTACTTATTTACACCATCTTTGGGCTTAGTTGGATTCTTCTTCTTCTTCTTAAGAACTTTCTTCTTAGGAGTAAAAGAATTCATCAACATAACTGCATTATTTTCCTTCTTCATAGAAGACTCGATAGTTTTGAGAAAGTTGATCAACTTAGGTAACATGGCCTCAATCTTGTTCATCTGGTAGTCAATCACAAATTGTGAAAAACTACTTGCCAAAGATTGTAGAATTAAGTCAATACTTAATTCATGATCCATCACAAAACCAAGAGATCCAAGTTTCTTAATCAAGCCCAATTTTTTCAGCCTATGGTTGTTATTAATGCACCCTTTAACATCTTAGAGTGAAATAACTATTTAGAGATCTCATATCTCTCCGTTCTTGCTTGTTGAGCAAACAACTCCCTTAAATGGAAGATGATAGTGTAAGCATCTATATGCTTATGCTGCTTTAGTAGCTCGGAGTTAATTGATGCTAGCACAATACAAGATACTGTATTACCATCCTCCTTATACTTCTTGTGAACCTCATGCTCATCAATAGGAGCATCTAACCATGTAGAGCAACTTTTTTTACTTAAGAACAATTCTAAAATTTCTATACTAGTTCAAGAAATTGGTCTCGGTAAGCTTGTTTATTTCCAATAAAGTACGTAAGTTTAAATTAGTTGACATTATGCAAATAGTGATAGGAATCCATCCAAACAATATGTTAAAGCTAAAGAAGGAGGATGGAATTACAAGCCACACTTCGTGGCATCTTGCAAGAATCCAAGACATGGGAGCTTACAAGGAAGGATTCAAGCAAAACCATTCAACAAGCTAAGGAACATGAAGAGTATGAAGAGATAGATGCCAAAGAGAAGGCCCAAAAGAGCTGCATTTGCACAATAACTCCTGTGGAGGGCCAAAGGAGCACAAGAGGGGACTGAAAGGATAAGAAAAAGCCAGCTGTGTGGAACTAAGACACACCTGGTGTCGAGTACACTAGTACACCTGGTGCCAAGTCCACTCCGAAGGAGTTGTTCCATTCCAGAACATACCTGACACTAGGTCCGCTAGTACACTTGGCGCCAAGTACCTTTGAGCCATGCCTAATTTTGCTGAGTTTTTTGTTTTTGTTTTATTTTGGTTTCTAAATTAATTCCCACAGCTTTCATTATGTAATAGGGATATTTTGGACCATTTAAAGGCTTGAATGGCTAAGATTTAATCTCACTTTATTTTGGTTTAGATGCCTATATATATGGCATTATAACATTTCAAATGTAACTTGGATATTATTATTGAAATCAAAAGACACTCTTAAGAGAGTTCTATGAGGGTTCTTCTATGAAGGCCAAGACCAATCATAGGATTCCATTCCTTACCTTTTATTTAAGTCTATAAACTCTTAAGGATAGACCAAACTAACCTATTAAAATAGAATCTTAGGTTTTTTTTAATCTAAGTGTCTAGAGTAGATGTTATCTTTAGTTGCCTAATTCATCTTCTTCAAGTGTTCTTAGTTCCTTAGTTGTGTTGAGGGTTCTTGTGTAGGAATTAGTATACTCAAATTCTCATTTGTAGAGTTCTACGTTCTTTATTTTGGCTTAGGGTCCTAGTATTTGAATTGGGTGTGTCGTTTCTTCACAAAACTCATTGTTTTGAGTTCTTAATTGGGTCTTGTATTTTGCCCTAAATTTAGCCACGAAATTCACTGAGAAACCAACCCCAAAGTTATATCAAATAGCCTAGGTGAAAGATAAGAGACGATAATATATATATATATATATATATATATATATGCATATGTCATGCATTTAATTAGGTCTTCAATTAAACACGTATTCATTCCACTATTTTACTCAAATTAATAGCTCCACAATTTATTTGGGAAAGCCAATTGGAAGCTTTCTTAGTGGACCGATATCCAAATTCTTTAAGAATGACATTTGGTATACCCAACAAACCACTCTTAAGTTCAATTGTAGGTTTCCAATACCAATTACATCAAATATAACTATTGAATTATTGGGTGATTGACATTTTTTAATCTTAAGACATTTAATACAACCCAAGTTAGCCTATAATATTCTTTATACTTGGGTATGCCCAATTAGGATAGAGATATTAGTTAAATCTAACCAATTAATCCGGAATTAAATTCTATAACTTAACATGCTCATTGTCAAGTAGGTTTGGATGTACCCAACAATCTAATCTTGAAGAAGAACTCTCATTAGACTTTAGATTTAATATAGTTTGAGGGAAATAATTATTTAATAATTATCTTATCATTTGGCATGCATAAATATCAACACATTGACAATATTGTAATAAACTCAATACATGGCTTGATTATGGACTTCTCTAAATTAATTTTCTTGAGCCATGTCAGAAATTAATATGTTCAACCTATGTGTTTATACATGTTTGAGAAGCCTTACCATTTTCTCGCCTTATCCATAGTCGCGATCTCTATCATTTTTGGAAAATAATTTCTAATCCATCTAACCTACATAATCTAATCACATTATTTCAATATGAAGAAATCTCAAGTTATCTTTGAGAAGAATTAGATGAGAAGAGAAGTCACAAGAGAATTATACAGAAAGGTATAACTCGCAATCCCTATTTTGTTTTAAAATAAAGCGATAAATATACATGACACAAAATTAGTTAATAAAAAATAATTGGTTTAAGTCCAAAACCAAGCCAACATGCCCAAAAGCTCCAAGTATAATTAAATATCAAACATTAATCCAAAATAAATATTTTGGTAAATAATTGAATTAGTCCCTAAATCAAATTTAGAGAAACTTTGGGGTCTAAGAGGAAAATTAAATTTCAGTGGGCTTCTTTAGAAACATGAAATCGGTGTATATGGAACAAGAAATTTATTTTATTTTATTTTATTTATTTATTAACATTTCAATGGCTGGGATCAATTCCCAGCTGGACATGTCTCGTGCAAGCCTGCAACAGGCTTTGCACAACCTGCCGCAAGCTTTCTTTGTGCTAGCCCGTCCCGCGCTATGCTATGCCCGCACATAGGTTGCATAAACAAGCCAAAACCAAAACAAAACCTGTTGCACAATCAATTGCATATTCAACAATAGCAAGAAATTTCCTATTCAGATTACAAAAATTGGACAAATTCGGTTGATCCCTTTCCAATTAAGAAACAATTTCCTTGGAAACAATTTCCTTCAATTGGTAACAATTACCCCCAAAAAAAAAAAAAAACAAATCTTTCCACCACTAAACATGTCAACAATCAGTAGGGAAAAATTTTCCATTGGACTGAACCTTTCAGCTAAATTAATTTTTTTGAAATAAAAAACCTTTTCTTTAAACAAATTTCTCAAAATTTCATAAATCTTTTTTACTGAAAATAATTTTCAGTAATTAATATGCAAAGTAAAAATAATAGTAACGTACTAAATGAATTTTACAAAATTAAAATATTTGTGAAACAATTTCACAAATCTAAATTTATTTATGAAATAACTTCAAAAATAATAATAAACACATACGAGATGTCTTTAATATTATTGTTGGATTTTGATTATACAAAAAAATAATTTATACATAGCAAAAATTAAAATGAAATTTATGCAAAGGATCACTTATACTTGTTTAATCGGGATTAGAGAGGGAATAAAAATTCGTTACCTTGAAAACATAACTTTTTAAAAAAAAATTCGCACGCAAAACCCTTCTAAGAATTGTTCGAGTTACAAACCACCAAGTTTTAAGAATTAGAATTTCTCTAATATTGATCCATACGAGGATGTATTCATAAATTACTAAAATTTGCTGTTAGAAAAACTTATTGCAGCTAGGTTTTAATTTTGGAGAAGAAACGAAGTTCTGTTTTTTTTTTTTTTTTTTTTTTTGGTCACATGGAACACAGTGGTTTTGTCAAAAGAAAAAAAAAAAAAAAGAACTGAGAACAATTTCTCAAATCCACAACCTTAAATCACCACTTCTGTCGAATATATAAGGAAAAACACGATTTTCCTTTTTCCCATTGTTTCCTTAACCCATTAGGAAACAAACTTACAGGAAGTTTTTTTCACTTATGGTCATTAGGAATTTGAAATTGTAATTAGGCTCCAGAATTATAACAAGTTTATAATTCGCCCGTAAAAGTATTTATTAATTGCAATCCAATCCCAAATAACCGTAATGTTTTATGATTAACCTACAATTAATATTTCTTCTCCAAATTTAACCTCATAATATTATCAAATAATATATTGAGTACCAATTCCTCTATTGTGTGTGACCTATTAGGTTTTCTAGTCAATTGGTTGTTAACATGAATTAATTCTATCAGTACAAATTTAATAATGTTTTCTAATTAGAATTAAATTATTAATTCTAATTAAGATTAATTTATTAATACTTCAATTAATAAATTAATATTTCATAGATCCTGAGCGGCATCTAGCAATGCACCATCACCATCCAAAAGTTCAGAAAGTCAAATAGTTTGATATGAACATTTTAATAGCAAAATATCATTGCAATAAACTCATTTCATCATATTATATTTCATTCGGCTTAGAGTATAGAATTAGTGTCAACTCCTGCTAGAATATAATTAATTCTTTTTCGAATTTGTTGCTATTTGATCTAGGAATCCATTACTCTACATGTGTATCATTTGGAATAGTCTCCATGGAAAAGTGTTAGTATTGTGCCCTAAAGGCAATTATTTGTACTTTGTATATGACAGATTTGTTTTATAATACAAGACATTATTTATCTTTCAGTTTATTTTTTTTACTTTCATATAACATAACAGTTAGATAAAGTCTCTAACACAACACTTTGTTAAAAAAATCATGATAGAAATCATGATGTGGGATTGCAACTATAATGTATAGTGTTAGAAGTTAAATAATCTCTAGTCATAGTATTAATAAGATAGGACTTCATTAATGAGTTAAGATTAGCATATGTTAGACTTTCTTATTTGATCGGGTAGTGGTTCTCATATCCGTAAGTATTGTGATACTCAAAATTAATATGTGGATGCTTGTTAATAGAGCAAGTGCATTGGATGACTTGATTGTGAGATAATCACGTGGATAACTATTTACTGTTAGTGATAGAATCTCACTATAGCAAATGTGCATGTATGCTTGGACTTAAGATCTCCAAGGTATATTGTTTGCTAAGCATTGTATTTTGATTTGAATCTTTGGAACCAAATCGAGAGTCATCTATGGGATATATATTGGGTGCAATATGAGGTAAATGAAAGTAGTTGAGATGGTCGATAAAGGATTCACCACTCCTAATAGTATGGGCGAATATCTCACAGCTACTTGTAGGAATTACTACTCCAAAAATCCTTGATTAAGGTGATTGTGTATGCGGAAAAGTTCCAATTGACACACAGATTGTCACGCCCCGTGCCTACCGACCTGGGAGTGCAACTATGGGCCTGGCAGCACCCACGGTCAACTACTTGGCCGCGGTCCTCGCTGGGCCAAAATGGATATCCCAAGTTGACAATGGTTACTTAGGCCCATCTTTAGATACCATTCACAATTCTCATCCCAATCCTATGTAGGATTGGGGCATCACATTCACCTCTCATTTAGACCCAAGCGTCCTCGCTGGGCCTATACTTTAGAGGCCGAACCTAGGACCAACCAGGCGGCATAGGATTCTAGAGGTGGCTTCCACCGCGTACGGTGTAGCACTTAGTTCCCATACCGGGGCCGGTTTCTTGCTCTGATACCAAATATCACGCCCTGTGCCCGCGGACCCGGGAACGCGACTATGGGCCTGGCAGCACCCACGGTGTGATACCCCAATCCCACATGGGATTGGGATGAGAAGTGTGAATGGTATATAAGAATGGGCCTAAGTACCAATTGTCAACTTGGGATATCCATTTTGGCTCAGCGAGGACGGCGACCAAGTAGTTGACCGTGGGTGCTGCCGACCCATAGTCGCGCTCCCGGGTCCGCGGGCATGAGGCGTGACGTTTGGTATCAGAGCAGGTAACCAGCCCCGGTATGGGAACTAAGTGCTACACCGTGCATGGTAGGAGCCACCTCTAGAATCCTATGCCGCCTGGTTGGTCTTGGATTTGGCCCCTAAAATATAGGCCCAGCGAGGATGCTTGGGTCTAAAGGAGGGGTGAATGTGATACCCCAATCCTACATGGGATTGGGATGAGAATTGTGAATGGTATCTAAGGATGGGCCTAAGTAACCATTGTCAACTTGGGATATCCATTTTGGCCCAGCGAGGACGGCGGCCAAGTAGTTGACCGTGGGTGTTGCCAGGCCCATAGTCGCGCTCCCTGGTTGGCAGGCACGGGGCATGACATTTGGTATCAGAGCAAGTAATCAGCCCCCGGTATAGGAACTAAGTTCTACACCTTGTGCGGTAAGAGCCACCTCTAGAATCCTATGCCGCTTGGTTGGTCCTGGGTTTGGCCGCTAAAGTATGGGTCCAGCGAGGATAATTAGGTCTAAAGGAGGGGTGAATGTGATACATCAATCCCACATGGGATTGGGATGAGACGTGTGAATAGTATATAAGAATGGGCCTAAGTACCCATTGTCAACTTGGGATATCCATTTTGGCCCAGCGAGGACGGTGTCCAAGTAGTTGACCGTGGGTACTGCCAGGCCCATAGTGGTGCTCCCGAGTCCAAGGGCACACGGCGTGACACATATAGAGTAGTGGGTTCCTAGTAGAAGTACTAATATATTCGGGTTAGACTTAATTTATTATTCTGGAGGGAGTTGGTACTAATTCAGTATTCCAGACAGATTGAAATATTGTAACATCCCACCTTTTTATTTTTGAATGGCTACTATTGGTAATAGGATGAGAATTTGTATTGATGTCCAGAACAAAAATTGATCGGTGTAATGAGACAAATATTTTGGGGGAATAATATTTTGTCGGAACCTGGATGTAATTATTGGATTTGTTTTACAAGTACCCTGAATTTTCAGAAAGCTATAATTATTAACAAAATAAGAATTTAAGAGTACTTTGATAAGAGAATTTGGTCAGTGCAGTTAAACGTACATTTTGGTGTGAATTATGCTACTTGGGGTATCGGGGGCATTTTCGTTATTTTAACCGCACTCACGACTTTGACCAAAAATTCGACCAAATAGACGAGGAATTGAAGAATTTAAGTATTACCAATGGATCCAGTAGAATTTTTGGAGTTGAATGGTGAAGTAAAATATTTTTTCATTCCGGACCCGATTTTGGTCATTTCTGAAGAGAATAGGAAATCGTGGTTAAAAATGGATGTGTGGCATTGTGTGAATGGTGGTTGAAAACAAGTGTTGAATTACCATTTGGGAAGTGAAATATTTGTGGGATTATTAAATTGAAAAAGCTTATTGAATAAGCTTAAAGAATTATCCATTTAAATTAAATCCACCAATAGGAATTTAGCTTTAAATTGGATAGCCCACAATGTAATTAATGTTAGTTGACTTTGGGCACTAGAATGGTGGTGGAAGGGCTGTAAAACAGCTAGAAATTCGTCCAAGAGAAGAACAAAAGGAAGAGAGAAAGAAAATGAAAGAAAAACTAGAGAAAAATAGGGAGAAAAAGGAAAAGGAGAGAGAAACAAAGAAGTGTGTGTGTTATTGGTGTTCTTGGAGCAAAATCAAGCCAAGAGATCCCACATACAATGTAAAATTCCATGCTTCAAGAATTGAAGTTGTGGAATTTCTTACAGTGATCGTTTTGATGTGAATTTTAACATAAAAAATATGACTTTCATGTATTGATTTCGGATCAAAGCTAGGGTTTGTGAGCTTTTGTGTATGAACTTTATATATGGTTGTATATGTGCCGACTACATAAGGGCCTTTGAATGATGTTTGTGTGAGAAAGAACTAAATAATTATGGCAGTTTGAAGGCTTATTTTTGGTTGAAGAGGTGATGGTCAAAGTAGAGTAAAAATGGAATTTACTTGTTTGGAAAAATGGATTAAACTAGCTTTTGATTATAAGAGATGAATTTGTGTTAAATAAGTGTGAATAATGTGAGCTGCTAGAAATCTGAAAATTCAGAATTAAAATGATTTGAAGGAGAATTGAATTAATTAATGGTTCTAAGGTGTTAAAGATTAAAGGAAAACAATAATAGTGAAATTGAGGTAAAACTATTGGGGCTGCTTTTTTTCCCAGTACAGTACCTCAAGAACTAGAATTCTGGAAAAAAGCTTATACAGAATTAAAGTTAAGAGTATTACGGTCATTTTGGTATATCATAGAGCTAAAACTGAATTGTGTATTGAAAGTTATGTCTGAAACAAAATCATGTGTCAAAGCAGCAAAATTTTAGAATTTTGCTTGGAACATGGACGAATTTAAGGATGATTAATTGTGTGATGTTGGATGAAATAATTGGGGAAATTTGAAGTAAATCCCTTGTTTATGAAGGGAGAAAGGATGTGGAACAAGGAAAACAAAAGAATCGAACAAACAACGAAAAAACGGCGTGAACGAAAGTTGAACGTTTTCTTTAACCATCGGCTAAACGTCAGTTGGATGTCAACCAACCATCAGCTATTTTTTGGCCGGATACGAATTGACCTAAAAATGATGTTTGGTGTAGGTTTAGCGATAAGCGGCCAACGGAATATCGAAAATGGTAGAGACGGTGATTAAATAGCCGTGAACGGAAAAGGTTACTTAGGACACGGGGTGAGTCCCTTGAATTTCTAAAACCCTCTCGAAAGCTAGTGTGCTTTATTTTTCCATGAAATGCTACATTTTATACCGTTTTGGAAATCTCTGAATATGTTTAAGGTTTATCTAAGCAAGGTTTGTTTAATGCTATTTTGGGCTTGAATGAACTTCATAATTGGCTTGGAAACCTTAATAGATGATTAAAGCATGAATTTTGTGAATTTAACCCTTTTTGAATTAAATACTTGGGATATTGTTGAGTTTGGACCTTATATATGTATTTACTCGGTTGTTTCCGTTTTAAAGACCCCTTGTCCGGGAAACTGGACAGGGTGACACTCAGTGTTGATATGCTTCTATTGTTGTCTTTAGTAAGGGTGTTATAGATATTATATGGTGAAAATGAAGGTCTAAAATGGAAAAATCAAAGCACGCAGCGGAAGCAAAAACTAGAAAAAACGACGAACAAGAAACACACAGGCAACAGCCCGCGCCGGTTCCGGCTACCTAGCCGGTGCCAGTCACGGCTTGGCGGGACTCCGAGGGAAAAATTTTTTTTACCTCTTTTTGTAGTTCTCAGAATTGGCTGGACCGGAATGTGTGAAATTAGGGTAGGTGCGCAGGTGAAAACCTCTGGTGCGATTCCTACAAGTCTCCTACTCTGTTTGTACATGTATATGAACGCCAACCTCCCGATCTTCCAATATATGGCTTGCCTAATCTCGTTTGGTGAACAACTTACAAACTAAGGAATTTTCTTGGAGAGAGAGAGAACGCGTTTGATTTTTTTCTCCTCACGCCAGAAGCATGAAAAAAACAACGTTGTTTTCTTAACCCCTAGAAGAGTAAAAAACCACGTCATCTTTTTCCTCCTGTTTAACCTAAAGAAAACCCTAGGTTAAACTGGACGGGTCTATTGGACTCTTAGTTTAGCTTTTTTGGATTAAATTAATTATTCTAATTAGAACTAAATAATTTGCCCAACAAATAATTAATTTTTCAACCCAAACAAACTAGTCTAATTAACGAGCCCGTATTAGTTTAGTCCCACGTCAATCTTGAATTATTCAAACTAGGTCAAAGCTTAAACAATTAATTAACCTACCAAACTAATTTAATTAATCCTCACTTTCCATGGACTTTTATTATATTCTAACCCAATAATTAAATCAGACTACTTAAATAAATTTAATTTAATTTAAGATTAATTCCTTAGCCTGTATTTAATTAGGATTCACGGTCTATATTGAGAACCAAAAGACACACCACTTTGGCTACTAAAATGACCAAAATACCCCTGCTATATAAATAGCTGTATTTTGCATTTTAAATATTTTCTAATATCACCATAAGGAAATATTGACCACAAGGACAATGCTGCATTCGCAAAGTCTCCGACCTACAGGTGAAATGACTAAAATACCCCTCTACACATTGCCATACATTTAGAGAGGAAGAAGTGTACTAACACCCCCCTAAATGACATCTACCATCCTTAGGCTTCTAGTCCAATGATCCACGACTTCCTGGATTGTTTCTGCTTTCCAAGAGAGCTACCCTAAAGCAAACATTTAAGCCATGTTTCCCAGGGCCTTGGATATTTAGATCATTTAGACAACCATAAGGGGTAATATAGTATAGAAACTATCTTGTACAAGTCTGTCTTAACTAACTAGTCACACATACCCAACATGCAAGTATATTGGTCCTACGATAGAACCTCAACTATAGCATATCAAAGTACATGCTTCTAGCTTCATCAGACCACCAACTCATACTCAAGTCGTAAAGTACTAGTCCACACTGTAGTAGTAATAGTCTAGGTTTCTACCATATAATACTCTTAGAAACCACTACTACAGGCCATGTTTTACGTATTCAAAATACGCTTATGTCATGAAGTGAGTGGACTACTCACTGGCTAAAAATAAGCCATTCCCCATTTAGAATTCACAACATAATAGCCTAGACATGATGAGATTCCCATTCTCATCAATCGGTTAAGAATAAACCTTTTTGTGTTAAGTGACCTGTGATCCATATCTTACTGTGAAAAATTAACATTCACATGGACCACTTATTTTAAAAAAAATAGGTCTTTTTCAAACGTAATTGTGCACAAATAAAATGTAAATTCACAAATAATTTCTGAAAATAAATTCTTTTTTTAAAACATTCGATATTTACATCAGAAACCTAGTCTAAAAGGGCATATTTTCCAACAGAAAAGAGTTTATTGCACTATAATTTGTTATTGAAGGATTCATGTCAAGCCACATGACTTCCCGAACTCTTAGGTGATCATAATGTGTTGCTGGATACCGCTTATGATCTACTAAGTATGAGTTTATTAATTGATGAATTAATAAATCAAACCTATTTAGAATTAATAGATTAATTCAAAATTATTAAGGATTATTAATCCCAGAGATGTTTGGATTAATTCATATTTTTGCTACCAATAGATTGGGAAACCTAATCGATCAACACAATAGAGGATTATGTGCTCGAGATGTTATTTGATAACATTATGAAGTTAATGTTGAGAAGTAGAAGTTATTTAGGCCAAATTATAATTATTTATAATTTTTTAGCTAAATTATAATTGTGAGAACTTGTAGGTTTCAATTACAATTTAATAGATTCTAATTTGATTAGAATTTACAGAGCGTTGTATCAGCATTTTTTTCTGGGATTTTTCTGAAATGGAAGCCGTGGTTGTTTTCTACTTTTGAAATGCATAGAGAAAATTGTTTTCTTTGATTTTTGAGATACACAATTCCTCTCTTCTGCTCTCTCACACAAAGCACTAGTCGCCTTCTATTCTTTGCTAGGACCGAGAGTTTGGCTTGGACTCTTGAGAACTGTCCTAGTGTGGACTAGTTAGTGACAATCCTACACTTGGATTGTAGAGGCAAGACATGTGATTGTTCATCTATTTGGCATTGCTAGATCACGCCTTAACTAGACATTCAATCACATCTGAAATTTTTTATTTGTAGCCACTCAGCGAAGGTATGGCTTTGTTCTGTTTTTTTATCTATATCAACACATACATGTGATCCTCGCGATTATAATTCATCTTTGTCTTTTGGCGGTGTAGATCTGACACATGAACGAATTCTAACAGTAGTATCGGAGCCTCTTGTGTGTGTTTTATGGGTTGGTGTTGTTGTGAAATTGTTTCACGCGACTGTGTTTTAGTTTATGTTACAAAAATGGTTTTTGTGCTTAATCCTTGATGAAATCATTTCACCAAAGTCTCTGTTTTTTTGTGAAATTTGTTTCTCAATTGTTCTGGTCTTACCTATGTTCTCTGGAAATTTTTTCTGTGAGAAATTGTTAGTGCATTCCTTAATTGTTTTGTGAATGCAATGTTTGGAAATCGATTTTCTGGGATGTGGTTTTGATGTACATTGTTTTTGTAATGGTTACAGTGATTGTCTTAAAAAAAATAGTTGAATTGTGTTTCAAGAAAATTTGTTTTCTTGAAGTTGCAATAATATGTTCATCTAGAAAATCTATTTTCCAAATGTTTTTTGCAAAGAAGTAATTGTTTCTGTTAATTAACTTCTGTGAAGAAATGTTCTTTGTGTTGGTTGTTTCTGTTTTTCAGTGAACAGAGAGTGGAGAAATTGATTTTCTTGGCATTGAATAGAGGAGTAGTCTCCTATAAATTGTTGCAGAAGACATCCAAAAAATTAGCACGAAAAAATAAAAAAAAAAGTTTTTTTTTGCCCCAAGCTGCAGCTCGCTAGGAGCTAAGCCGCAACTTGAGGCACAGTTAGTCCCAAACTGCGGCTCACATGGGCCAAGTTTCCCAATGCGTGGCTATTTGATTGATTATGGGGAGGATGAACATCATCCTCCCCAAGATGCAATTCACTGTTTAAAAAAAATTGTTTTTTTTCCATTTCGTTTGACTTCTTTTCGGTGGCCCCACAAAGATGTTTTTTTTTTTTTTTTTCACTTGGGCCCAAGACTTCCCAAAATTTCTATTTTGGGATTAACAAAAATTAATTTCTAAATTCGGTTTTGGAAGGTAATATATACTATCTGAAATATTAATTTTAGATATGTAAAAATAATAATAAGTTTTTTTAAATTCTCGTTTTGAGAATTAAATTTAATTATGATTAGTTTTTAAATGGGACCCATGATTCGGGATAAAATTATATTTTTGAAATTAATATATTTTCTAAATTATTAGTTTTAGATTATATATTATTATTATTATTTAATTCCTAAAATATGATTTTAGCAATTAATAAATTTTCAAAAATATTGATTTTAGATTTTATCTTAATTAAATTTTTAGAATTTGGTTGTAGAAATTAAATCTAAAATATTGATTTTAGATTTTAACTTAATTTAATTTCTAGAATTTGGTTTTAGAAATTAAATCTAAATTTGTTTTATTTTTCCAAAATAGAGATTTTGGAATAATAAAACTATGTGTTTAAATTTGGCTTGGTGGATGGTTATGGACTAAAACTAAATTATATCTGTTCATGCTTTATTTATAGTTTTGGTTTTATTAAAAAAGACCTACGAGTCCTGCCTTCTCTAAAATTCTTGCGTAATTCTCTTCTCGTCTAACTCATATCGAGTGTAACTCAAGGTTTCTCTATTTAGGAAATTTGTGTAATTAGATTAGATAGGTTAGATAGGGATAGAATTATTTTAATTTTAGAGATGGCAACAGGGTAAGACCTTCTACTAAAATCATGCATGAACACATATGGTTAACCATGTTAAATTCCTTTTTTGCTCGATGAAATTAATTTAGGGAAAGTTCATAACTATATCACGTAATCACTTTATTACCATGATTATCAATTTATGTGATTTATTGATATATTTAATGCATGTTATTTGATGAAATCATTAAAAGGAATAAATCTCTCAATTAATGTCAAACCTAATTCCTTTTGTAAATATAGTAAAAATGAGTGTTCTTTTTCGAAATCGGGTTGTTGGTCTAACCTAAGCCTACTCGGCAGTGAGAATGTTCAAGCTATGGAATTAAATTCCAGATTAATTGGTCGAGTTTAACTAAATTCTTTATTCTGGTTGGGCTAACTCAAGCATAAAGAAATTCAGAGAAAATATTGGGATAGCCGAAAAGGCTTTAAGATTAAAGGTGTTAATCACCCAATAATTGGATAATTATATATGATGTAATTGGCATTAGATACCTACCATTGAACTCAATGGTGGCTTGTTGGGCAAACCCAAGACTATTCTTGAGGAATTTCAACACCAATCCATTAGGAAAGCTCCTAACAGGCTTTTTCGAATCAATAGTGGGGCAATTGGTTTGAGAAAAAAAATAAATAATGGAATAATAATACGTTTAATTAAAGACCTAATTATTTGCATTACATGTGCATATAAACTTAGGTAATGTTCTCTATCTTTAAGTCTAGGTCACGTGCATGTCAACCAATCTGAACTTACGAAGCATCTTGGAGACTAACAAACTAACTAAGTTAAACTATCTCAACTAGTATAGAAACTTGAGAATCATTCTCAAGTCAAAAAAAGTTGCTCTACTTACTAGATGCTTCTATTCCACCACTACCAGCTTAAGGTGCTCATGCCGATTACCATGCTATGCACAAGAAGTACAAGGAGGATAGTGACATGGCATCTTGTATCATGCTGGCATCAATGACTCCTGAGCTGCAAAAATAACACAAGCATTTGGATGCTCAATCGATTATTCTCCATCTTCAAGAGATGTTTGACGGCCAAGCCAGAACAGAGAGATATGAGATCTTGAAGCAACTGTTTTATTGCAAAATGGCAGAGGGTATTTCTGTGGCCACTTATATGTTGAAGATGCTGGGCTTGATTGATAAGCTTGGGTCTTTTAGATTCGTGATAGACCATGAATTAAATGTTGACTTAATTCTAAAAACTTTGCCTAATAGTTTTTCACAATTTGTGATTAATTATTAAATAAACAAAATTGAGTCCACCATTCCTGAGTTGATCAACCTTCTCAAGATTGTGGAGTCCAGTATAAAGAAGGGTTCCAATGTGGTCTTGATGGTAAAATCTGCTTCTCCAATGAAGAAAGTTCAAAGGAAGAAGAATACGGCTCCCACTAAGCCCAAAGTGGTATGAAGAAGAAGAATGCAACCACCAAAGGCACAGGCCATCACTATGGCAAAATGAGTCATTAGAGGCGCAACTGCAAAGCCTATTTGTAGACCGTCAAGGAAAAGAAGCATAAGGGGAAGCTTGCCGGCACTTCTACTTCTACTCCTAGTATGTTTATGATTAAGGTTAATACTGCCTTTAGAAAAAAGATATGGGTATTGGATACCGAATGTGGATCTCATTTATAAAATAATTTGTAGGGACTAAAAGGCAGTAGAAGGCTAAAGAAGGGCGACGTGGACTTATGTACTGCAAATGGAGCAAAGGTTGATACACTTGTTGTGGGGACTTACGAGTTACACCTGCCTTTGGGATTAGTTTTAGAACTACAAACTGTTATTTTGTACCAGTTTTATTAAAAAAATTATTTCAGTTGTGTATTTAGACTTATGTAGATTTCATTTAATATTTAAGAATAAATGTTGTTCTTTTTCATTGAATGATATTCATTATAGTTCTGCGCCTTTGGTTAATGGTTTATGTGTTCTAGACATGGATAATCTAATCCTCAATATAAATAATAAGAAACAAAGGATAGATAATTCAACCTCATCTTATTTATGACATTATCGTTTAGGCTATGTAAATGAGAATCACGTTTCTAAGTTACACAAGTTAGTTAACTTAGGGTCATTTGATTATGAATTATATGGCACATACGAATCTTGTTTACTTGGTAAAATGTCTAAAACTCCTTTTGCTGGAAAAGGAGAAAGGGTTAAAGAGTTATTAGCACTTATACATTCTAAGGGTATATAACACAACTTAAGGGTTTCACATCTAATGATAGCACAAAAGTGTGCAATCTACAAAGGTCCATTAATGTAGTTATGCAAGCCTCTAGAAGTTGGAACATCCATTTTGATGAAACAATCAAAAAAGTTAGTTTTATTCAAAACATAGATGAGCCTTGTGTGTAGAAGAAGGTTAGTGGGAGTGCAATCATTTTCTTATTGCTTTACGTTGATGACATAATGCTAATAGGAGACGATGTACCTATCTTTCAATCAATTAAAGTTTGGTTGTCCAAGAAATTCACCATGAAAGACCTTGGAAAAGTAACCTTTTTTCTTGAAATTAGGATCTGTAGAGATTCATCAAAATGGTTGCTAGGTCTTTCATAGTTTACATATATAGACAAAGTGCTAAAGAGATTTAGCATGGATTAATCCAAAAAATGATTCTTATCCATATCCCATGGGATAAGTCTTTCAAAGTCGATGTTTCTAAAGACACAAGTTGAAAGGGATCATATGAGTAAGATTTCATATACTTCGACAGTTAGATCTATTATGTACCCTATAATATGTACAAGCCCTGATGTATCTTGTGCTCTCAGTTTGAAGAGAAGATACTAATCTGACCCTGGTGAGGGTCATTGGACAGCTGTGAAGAATATTCTTAAGTACTTGCGACGGACTGAGGATGTATTCTTGGTATATGGAGGAGGTGACTTGAAAATAAATAGATATACTGATGCTAGTTTTCAATCTGATAAAGATAATTTCAAATCATAGTCTGGCTACGTGTTTACGTTATGTGGAGGGGCAATAAGTTGGAAGAGTTCCAAACAAGAGACTATTGTTGACTCTACAATAGAAGCTGAGTACATAGCCACTTCTGCAGCAGCTAAGGGAGCTGTTTGGATCAAGAAGGTTGTGACGGAATTGGGAGTGGTCCCTAGCATTGTTGGTCCAATATCCTTGTATTATGACAACAACGAAGCCATTTCACAAGTAAAGCAGACAGGGTCTCATCAATGATCCAAACACATGCTACGACGCTATCATCTAATTCGAGAGATCGTAAATAGACATGATGTAAAGATAGAGAGAGTTCCTATGGATGAGAACATAGCCGACCTGCTTACAAAAGTACTATCCCAAAAGAAACATGACAGGCATGTTGAGTCATTCGGTATTAGATACATGAATGATTGACTCTAGTGTAAGTGGGAGTTTGTTAGTGTTATGTCATAGAGGCAATCATTTGTACTTTGTATATGACATATTTGTTTTATAATACAAGGAATTATTTAGCTTTCAATTTGTTTTCTTTACTTTCATGTAAAATAACTGTTAGATAAAGTTCATAGTACAACACTGTGTAAAGAAAATCATGATAGAGATCATGATGTGAGATTCCTACTACACTTTGTTGTGTTAGTACTTAAATAATCCATATTCATAGTATTAATAAGATAGGACTTTATTAATGCACTAGGACTAGTACGTGTTAGACTTCTTGATTTGATGAGGCGGTGGTTCTCACATTCGTGAGTATTATGATACTCAAAGCTAACAAATGGGTGCTTGTTAATAGAACAAGTACATTGGATGATCTGGCTATAAGATAATCACGCGGATAACTATTTAGTGCCAGTGATAGAATGTCATTATAGCAAATGCTAAAGTATCCTTAGACTTGAGATTTCTAAGGTATTTTATTTGTTTAGCATTGTACTTTGATTTTAATCTCTATAGCCAAATCGAGGGCTGCCTATGGGATGAATATTGGTCGCAATGTAAGGTAAACGAAAGTAGTTGAGAGGGTTGATAAAGGATTCACCACTTCTAATAGTAGGGGTGAATATTTCACGGCTACTTATAGGAATTACTACTCAAGAAATCCTTGGCCAATGTGATTGTGTATTAGAAACAGTTCCAATTAATACATATATAGAGTAGTGGACTCCTGGTACAGGTACTAATATATTTGGGCCAGAATTAATTTATTATTCTGGAGGGAATTGGCATTAATTTCGTATTCCAAACCGAATGAGATATTGTACAATGAAAGGAGTTTATTGCACTGTAGTTTGTTATTGAAGGGTTCATGTCAAGCCACTTTACTTCCTGGACTCTTTGGTGGTTATAATATGTTTCTAGATACCGCTCATAATCTGCTGAGTATGTGTTTATTAATTGATGATTTAATAAACCAATCCTAATTAGAATTAATAGGTTAATTCTAAATTATTAAAAATTATTAATCTTAAAGACGTTTGGATTAATTCATATTTTGCTACCAATAGACTATAAAACCCAATAAGTCACACTCAATAGAGAATTATGTGCTCAAAATGTTATTTGATAACATTATGGGGTTAATTGTAAGAAGTAGAAGTTATTTAGGCTAAATTATAATTAGTTATAATTTTTTGGCCAAATTATAACTATGAGAACTTGTAGGTTTCACAGAGCATTATATCAACATCAATTTAATGAATGTTAATTTGATTAGAATTCACAGATCGTTATATCAACATTTTTTCTAGGACTTTTTTGAAAAGGATGCCGTGGTTGTTTTTTATTTTTGAAACACATAGAGAAAATTGTTCTCTCTGATTTTTGAGATACATGATTCCTCTCTTTTGCTCTCTCATATAGAAACCTAGCCGCCTTCTAGCACCGAGAGTTTGGTTGGAGTCTCAAGAACTGTTCTTGTATGGACTAGTTAGTGACAATCCTATACTTAGGTTGTAGAGACAAGACTTGCCATTGTTCATCTATTTGGCATTGTTGGATCGCGCCTCAAATAGACATTCAATCATGTCTGGAAATTTTGATTTGCAGCCACTCAACGAAGGTACGGCTTCTTTTTTGTTTTTTGTTCCGTATCAACATATACATGTGATTTTCGTGACTATAATTCATCTTTTTCTTTCCGATGTGCATATTTGATACATGAATGAATTCTAACACCAAGGACTTCCCAAGTAATGATTCCATGCAAATGGCCTAAGATATATGTCCTTACTCTTTGGAGTGATAAATCCTTTATTGACTATCTCAACTACTTTTGTTTACTTTATATTATACCCAATATCCATCCTATTGGTAGTCTTGATGAGACTCTAAATACTAGAATCAATGTAGAACATTTAGTAAACAAAGTACCTTGAAAATCTCAAATCTAAGGATACTTGCACATTTGCTATAATGCTATTCTATCACTGGTACTATATAGTTATCCATGTGATGATCTTGTAGTTAGGTCATTCAATAAACTTGTTCACTTAACAAGTATCCATATGCTAACTTTGAATATCATAATATTTATGGATATGAGAACCACCACTTAATCTAATCAATAAGTATAACACGTGCTAGTCTTTACGTATTAATGATATCCTATCTCGTTAACACTATGACTAGTGATAATTTAAGCAAAAGTACTACATAGTGTAGTATGAATCTCACATCGTAATCTCTATCATGATTTCTTTAACACTGTGCTATGTGCTTAGGACTTTATCTACTAATTCAATACATATACACGAAATGTTTAATTAAATTCAAAGATAAATAATGTCTCTTTTTAATAAATGTGCAAAAATACATTGTACAAATGATTAGCTCTAGAGCACAACTCTAACATAAATCTTATATTTAATTAATTATTTTTGCCTAATGTACTTTCTAGAATAAAAACATTTCTTATTCCTCAAATAATCCAAATAATTTGTGCAATGACCAAAATAGCCATTTAGGTTTCTAAAGCTATCTTGGGGGCTAAATAATATGCTTGGTTGCTAAAAAAATAAAAATTCTCCTACTAAATAAATAGGTGCATTTTGCATTTTAAATATATTTATTTATTACCATATAAAGATATTGACCCCGAGGATAATATTACATATATGTTGTATTTGACTTACAAGTATAATGACAAAAATACTCCTCTATGTAATACCAAACATTGAAATATGACCAATTGATACTATTACATTTTTCAATGATATTTACCATCCTCTAACATCTAGTCTATAATTTAAAACCCCCACGAGTATAATAGTTTATCTAAAGGGAGCGACCATTAAAGTAACATTTTCTGTTATTTTCCAAGGCCCTGGATTTTCATAAATTATCTTAGACCATCACAATAGGATGATCACTCTTTTCATGAAGAAAGGCATACAAGCTCTTTTGTATAAGTTTATCTTAATCAAACTAAAGATATATGCCCAACATATAGGGATATTGATTTCATGGTTGAAATCTTACTTATAGTATATCAAAACATATACATTTAGTCTCATCAGACCACCAGCTCTTACTCAAATCATAAAGTATTCGTCCATGTTGTAGCTATGATAGTCCAATCTCTATTATAGTATTTTTGCAAAGACAACTACCACGTAGTCTAATTTTACGTATTCCAAATACACTTACACTATTGGTGTGAGAGGACTACTCATTGGTTAAAGGTAAATCATTCCTTAATTGGAAACTATAGTGTAATAATCTAATCCTTGACGAAATGCCTAGTTTTATCAATCGATCAAGAATATTTTTCCTTGTATGTTAAGTAACCATGATCTGCATCTTCCTGTGAAGCAAAACCCAACATGTAAATCACTTGCTAGCATATTTGGACCTTCATGTATGAAAAATGTGAATACAAACATAATGAAAAATACTGTTTTTATTATTGCAAAATAAATATCTTTACAGAATTTCTATTTGTTTTAGGGTATATTTCCAATAGGAGGTTAGTTCAGAAATTTATATATTTTAATGTTTGGATATTTCTTATGTTCTTATATTCTTATTATGTATTGTTCTTACTTTCATTTGACGACTAATCTTGTGTAAGCTAAATAGTGTAAACTCAATTTTCAATTAATCAAAATGAGGTAGCTTTTTTTATGAATTGATTCTTTAGGATTTGATACACTTTGTTGAGCTATTAAAGTCATTACACATTGATTGATTATACTATAAGGTGATCATATGATAAGGTTGGGTATGAAACTTACATTACGGGTCTTAAATAAGTTGGTGTAGCAATCCAAGATATTACTAGTACCTTGATCAAGTTTCTATTCATTGTATAAAAAATCTACTGAGCTAGAGTATAGATTATCTTATAATAAATTGTTTTGAAAGTTAAAGAAAGAAAGAAAGAGAGAACAAGAAGGAGCATGAAATAAATTCTATTCTGCTATTTTTGACCCTAGAAACCTCGAAAGCTAAAAAATTTTAGGTTGGAGACATGAATAGTGCTAGTAGGCATTTGAGTTTTTTTGTCTTATTTTAGTAATCAAGTGCATGTAGAAATTCTTGTTTATTATCATGTGAAAAATTTGTTATGATGCCTCAAATAAGTTTAAAAGCTCCAAGAATAGAGCAAAGAAAAAACAAGTGAAAAATTAAAGAGAAAGTCCCCAAGTGAAAAAGGAAGGGGGAAAAAAAGAAATATTCATTGAATAAGATGATGGTTTAATATTTAATTATATTTCGTTTTGTTTAAGTTGTGTTTTTATATCTTGCACAAAATTTTGACATTGGTGTCGGTTTTGGGTAAAATTATTAAATTGACTTGTGATGAATCAATAGTGTAGACATTATCCTAGAAATTTAAGTATGGTTATTGAATAAATTAATTAGTGAATGGTGTGCTTGGATGAGTTATTGAAATATACTGGGGTGGAAAGCTTATATGATTTCTTTGTCTTGGTTTAGTTTGCCTGAGGACAAGTAAAATCTTAAGTGTGGGAGAGTTTGAAATGTAGTAAATAGTCTATATTTTCTTAATGATTTTAAGGGAATTTTAATTAATTTTCTTAACTTATTACATGATTTGGTATGTTTGATGTGCTTGGATGAGTTATTGAAAGATCCAAAGATTGAAAGCTTGTAATGAGATTTCTTTTCCTTAATTCAGTTTGGTTCAGGATAAGTAAGATCTTAAGCACAGGGAGTTTGGAATGTGCTAGATAGTCTAAATTGGCATATTAATTGATTTTCTTAACTTCTTACATGATTTGGACATACTAAACCAAAGTAAAGAAATCTCATAAGCTTTCAACCTTAGTATCTTTTAATAACTTATCTAAACCTATCAAACAAACTACTTACCAATTTAATGATGTTCTAAATTCTTTTGGGAACTAGATGGGGATGGACCCTATAATATGTTTAGTTGATTTCTTTGGATTAAATGAGATACGAATGTTCTTGAGAATTATTCATGATTTATATTCATATGTGGTATTGAAAACTCAATTGTATGAATATATTACTCATGAATAATAAGAGTTGTATGCAATCCTAGAGATAGGACAATGTAAAATTTTCAGGTTAGGATCAAACCTATCTAAGGGAATTCAAATACTTTAATTCATTTTTAGAGGTTTTGATTAGAAAGAGATTTTAATTAATTAACCTAAGAATATAAATTATACAACCCGAGAGAGTGTATAATATAACTTAGGAATTCCTCTAATCCAAAACATTAGGTTGATAATCAAATCTTGAATTGACTTAACATTAATAATTTAGGGGGATACTACATTTATGTCTTAGTCTCCATTTATTGTTCTTCTTTTAACTATTGCGTTGGCTCATTTCATTTACTTAGTTAGTTTAGTTACTTTACTCGAATTTGTCAATTAGATAATAGGAAGAAGGATAGTATTAATGCTTGTAGTCCTTAATAGAATGATATTGTACTTAGTTATTACTAATTATATTATAGGAAATGATATGTGAACTTACCTAGATATCCATAGCATAGAAAAAGGATAACAGAGGATTTTCATTTTTGTTTTATAGGGGCAAAGGATATATGAAATAATGTGAAATTAGATGATGAGGATGTTGTGGGCCAAGCATTTCTATTGAATGAAGAGATTAAGAGATCCTTAAACACTTAAGCTTTAGAAAATGACTTACACTAACAAGGAGAAAAAGGAAAGACTGAGCAAAGGGAAACTCAAAGACATAAGAGAGAAAGCATAATAAGAGAAGAAAGAGAATGGGCAAAGAGAGACATAAGAACTTGGGGAAGAGAAAAAGCTATAGGAAGAAGGCAAAAATCAAGAATTACCAATAATAATAATAATAATAATAACAATAATAATAATAATAATAATAATAATAATAATAATGGTGAAGTAGAGCAGGAAAAAGATAGAGAAAACCAAGAGACACAAAAATAATAGGGCCAAAATGAAGAGAATGGACAAAAGAAAGAAATGAGGGATGTATGGTGATGTTGTGGTACAAGTATGTTCATTGTTTGAAGTGGTTAGAAAACCTTTAAACATTTATGCCTTAGAAGATGACTCACATCAACAAGAGAGAGAGAGAGAGAGAGAGAGAGAGAGAGAGAGAGAGAGAGAGAGAGAGAGAGAGAGAGAGGGAGGGAAGGAGAGTTTGCAAGAAGAAGCACAAAGTCGATAGAAAAAGGGAAAGTCGAAAGAATTACACAAACAAGAGAATAATAAAAAAAAAAAAAAGACAAAGAGAGTGAATAAAAGAAACAAGAGGGCAATAAAATCTTTGGGGCCAATAAACAAGTTATCTACACTTTGTATGAGGACCTTACTTATATTTTAATGCATGTGGTGATTCGAGGATGAATCAATTTCAAGAATGAAATGGAAGAAGTCTACCAATGCAAGATGAACAATTCCAAGAAGAGGGAATGAAGGACAAAGGACAACTCAAGGCTCATTGGTTGTGAATGACGACTAAGATGTTTCTAGGATATTTACAAGCTTACATAGAAGAGGCCTTGGAGTTTGAGGGTTTTTGGAGTGGTAAAGTAGACTAAAAAAAGCTTAAAATGATCATCATTTAAGTAGAGAATATAGGAAATGCAAATGAAGGTCAAGAAGATGTCAAGAAGTAAAATTTTGGAAGCATAGTGTAAGGGATACAGGGCTTGATGCACAATCATATATCTAGCCATGTGAAGGCATCAATAAATGTAGTTTTCAAGAGTTGTGCACAATGGTATACCTAGCATCAAGCCATGCATGTAACAAACAAGGGACGCATCAAATGATGTACAACCATCCAAAGCTACCATGCAAGGTTGTGCATGGTCTAAGAATGGTGTGCTATGTTGCAACGATACCTGATTTTAGTTGTTTTTATTCTTTGTTTTCTAATTTGATAAGAAATAATCTGACCTATATTTTTTTATGTCATTTCTGTTATATTTTTCATGAAATTAAATATATATGACCACTCACCCCACCATTTTACCATCTTTTGTGCAAAATTTATAGAATGAAAGAGATCAAGAAATAAGGTGGAAAAAAAGCTGAAAGAGGGCAAGGACAGGGACCAAGATGTGCCACTCAATGCAAGATAGGTGGCACTACTTGATCACTGCAAACATAGTGAAAATATAGGAAGATTTTGAAGCCAAATTAGACATTAGGAAGCATCACCAGGAGGAGCTTAAGCTATGCCGTCAGGATACTTGACGAGGGAATTCTTGAGATCTAAAGTAGGGCCACTTGGTGCCTATTAAACAAGGAGATTTGGTACATGAAATCCTACTCAGAATTAGGTGTTTAGGTGATTTTCGGAAGATAAACACCTATAAGTACAAGAGCAAAGAAACGGTAGAGACATAGTGAATTGGTGGTACATTAGAAAACAACATTGATGTAATACCATACCCTTAGTACATCTATATATAGGAAGCATATCATTTATTAAGTATGAATATGTGGGCATATGAGCATGTTATATCATTGTGGTATGAAAATATGAATTTATGTATGTGTGCAATGTGGTAATTTGAATTTTCTTGAATGTGTGATGTATATGAAATTTTATGCACTGGGATAATTAAGGGAGTCATTGTTTAGAAAAAAGGTTGTAAAATATCTTGCTTGAGAATTATTTAGTGATATATTTTTATTTAGTTATGTATTTATTTATTTATTTTAAAAGAAAAAAAGAAAGAAAAAATAATTTTATAGTAAAAATTTTGTTGCACTTTGAACACTAAACTCCTAGAATTTTTCCTGTATTTGGCCACTTTTCCACCTCTTGAGAGTGTACAATTTTTATTAAATATGAATTTTGTATGAGAAAGAAGGACTAGTCCAAGGCCTTTCCTATTTATACATCACTTAGTCATTTTTCCAAAATTTGAGAACCCTAAATTTTATTTGAATTTTATCCAAAGATATATAAAAATATTTGAAAATATTTCTCCTAATTCCCTCCCTTGTAGCCACAACTATTGTGAATTGGAGTCAACAAGCTTAATCATTTTATACATAGGAAAATATCTTGAAGAGATTTTAGCATTCCAATCCTTTTCCATCTAGGAAAACCTTAAGGGATTATTCTCCTATTTTTCCTCTTCCTATATGATGCCAACTCTTAAATCCGCACTTATTTTATCTCCTATCATAAATAGGATTTGGAAAATTATGAGATAAATTAAGGAGATTTTATTGAGATCAAAATCTAAAACCCTTTGGATTTTTCTCCTATTCCTTCTCCCGCTTTACTGTCACATCCTCTCCCTCTTGGCCGACCAACATAACTCGCAATCCCTACAGGATTTGTGGTATTTTATCAGAGAAGCCTTAATTTAACAAAGCATAGATTTAATAGGATTTTCCCCCTAGATATTTTCTCCTTGTCACTACACCTATTTATTCCTAAATCCTCATATTTTTCTTTTCATTAAACCTATACCAAATCAATTTTGTTTTCCTAGAAATTCTTATTGCCGTGAATTCATGTTCCTTTCCTCTCAAACAAATGAAATCCCTCTCGCTCTCAATAAACTCTTGGTTTCTTCTCAAACAAAGCTTGAAAAAAATTTCTGTTTTGGCCTCTCCTCTCTTGCGCACCATTCTTTGATTGAAAATTGGTGTTTTTGGCAAAGATTAACACACAACAAAGAGTTGAATAGCATCCTTTAACTCCCAAAGACAGTTCTTTCATTGCTCTTCAAAGAGGTAAACAAAAACAATCACTTTCTTATTCTTTATTTTCTCTTGTAGCCATCTTAGGAGAAAATCTAGGGTTTTCTTTTGAAAAAAAAAAAAGAAAAAAGGATCTTGATTAAGGATGATCAAAACTTGTTAATCTAGAATTTATTTCTGTAGATCTTGCAAAAAGAAATGTTTTTGAAAGAGTTTTTCAAGAAAGAAATCACATTTGTTCTTATTTGAAGTTAATCTTGGAAGCTAGAATTTTTCAGTCATTTGCATGCAAGTTCTTGATCAATTCTTGAATGATATCAGCTTGGTAATTTGCAAAAATGTTGTTGCCTCTCTTTCACTAATTTTGGAATGAAAAGAATATGGTTGCTCTACGAATAAGGAGGAAATTTTGGAAATGATTTTTTATGGAAATATTTAATCAAAGCTCAATACTTTTGCTTGTTGATTTTATTACGCCAAAAAAAAAAAAAATGTTTTACCTCTTGTTGCACACATCATGAATGGTTTTATTTAGCCTAATGGACACAGAGGCTTACTGAGATTTATTATCTTATACTATATCTAAATTCATGGTTTTCAGAAAACCCTAAGTTCTATTTAGGTTGGCAAATTTATGACTAGAAGTCCAAGAGTTGTTTCATCTATGTTTATTGTTGAACTAGCTTTTCGAAATTTCATCACTTTCATTATTTTGAGGACGATGTATAATTTTTGTAGGTTTTGTAATAATTTTTCTTTCCTTTCTCTTTTTAGTCTGATTTTTACCATCTTTTTGTTGTAAAACCCTTTTGTCTAAAAAATGAGGTAACATCCCCAACCTATTTTGGTTACATAAGTAGATGGGGTATTACAATTGGTATCAGAGCCTAGGCTTAGGCAATCCTTTAAATTATTTAGATTAACATTTTAAGTATTTTGGATCTACTACTAACATAAATGTGTTTTATGAGTGTATGATGGTTAGGATGTGTAGAACTACTCATAAGAACATGGCTTGGCACCCACCTATTCTTATCTAGCCTCACGATGATTCTTCCTCTTCGGAGTCATCAGAGGAGGAAGAGCCTAATCTGGATAGTAATGACAATAAGGTTCACAGTAATAGTGACAATGAGATCTAGGATCATAGTGACAGTGAGGGATGAGGGCAAAGATAGCTGTGAGGATGAGGTCAAGATTATAGCACTAAACAATAATATTTTTTTAGATATTTAAGGTAATTTTGTGATGTTTTGGGTATAATAGCTAGTTAATTCCTTTACAATTTGATATTTGGCTTGTAGAAGCATTTCTCTGTATTTTTATGCAGAAATTTGAGATTTTGGTGTGGAAAAGTCCACTTCAAGAGTTGATCTGGCACTGGCTCAGAAGGGGTGAACTAGCCCTAGCTCAGATCTAGAAGAACATATCAAAATAGGGTAGAAAAGTAGAGAACCAGGGAATTTCTAGAGTTGACCTAGCGCCGGTCTTGTCGAAGTAACCCGGCGCCAACCCTAATCGAGTTAAGGCAGTTTTTGAGTCTGGTTTTGTGTAGAATTGGAAGTGTTCAAGAATCTTTTCTGGTATTTACCTTGTACTCTGACCAGAAGTCTTGAGGAATGTTTTTTGGCATCATAATAAGCTATAAAATACACATAAATTTGAAGAATTGAATAAAAAAGGAAGAGAGATGGATATAAATATCAAGATGAAGAATCACTCACTGAAGGGTAGAATCCACAAAGAATATGAGCATTGTTCAAGAAAGGTTGCAATTAAAGAGGAAGATGGCTTGTCTATAAGTTCTTTCTTTTTCCTTTATTTTCTTTTTCTTAGATGATGATGAAATTATTGTTTTAATTGTATTTAGATGTTGTTATTGAATTCTTGTGGTTGTATTGACTTTAGGTTTTAAATCAACATCATTTCTTTCGATAGAGAGGGGCCACCGTCTTATATTTCTACATCTAGGATTCAACTTGTTTCATGGAAACTAATAGGAACTAAACTATTTTGTCAAGGTTTTGTTTAGCGGGAGAAGAAGAAGTAAAAATTGGAACAAAAATATCATTTGAATCATCAATCCTTAAAAAAAGAAAAAAGCAAAATTTTACCATTGAGTGAGAAACAGGAAATTTATAGAAAGTTACAATCCCCACCATAGAATAGTGCAGCTACACGCCTTCACGGGGCGAACTCAACCCTTGTTTATCTATAAGTTTTCAGTTCTTCTCTTTATTGCGGGGTAGAGCAGTTTGGTAATTGGTAGCTTGCAAAGCTCATAACCTTGAGGTCACGGGTTCAAATCCTGTCTTCGTAGCACATCTTGTATGTCAAAAAGTTGTAGAATTTACTTTGTTAACTAGTAATTAATTACCACTTTTGGCTTTTGGGGAGGTGATAGAAAAAATGAATTAATTATTATTTATGGTATTTAGTTATTTGATTTAATTGATGAATTGATTGAGTGTTTTGTCTTTCTAATGGACTTGAAAAACGAAGTTAGGAATGTGTCTAATTTAATTAATTTCATATTTGTTATATCTTACCTGAATTGCTAAAGAAGGTTAAGAACAAGAACTCGAGTAATTCAAAGATTGGTTGATTTCACCTAGGATATAGGGCTATTAGCTAAATTCATGTTTATATCACCTAAAATATGAGGGTATTTGTGAAGACTAAGTTTAATGCATCTTTTAAGTAAGGCTGGTGAAATAGAATATATCCATTAAGTTATTTATAAGATAGAGAATCATGGATTAAAAAAGAATTGATTTTAGGTTGTTCTTATATGGTACAAGAGTAATGATTAATTAAGGTATTTCTAGTCAATCAATGTTATGTCTTTAACATTTTCTGTCTATCTACATGACTCCTCTCCTATATCTTGTGATGAATTAATTTATTTTCTTTTTAATCAATTTTGTTATGAGGGTGGACAACGTATGAAGAATGATTAGCGTGTACTTGTTCTTTGAAGATCGATATTCATTAATTTCCTGTACTATGCTTAATAATGGGTATATTTGCTCATATGTGTGTTTTGGAGATTAATGTTTCAATTAAAACTTGATTTGGAATGGACTTTAAATTGTATTATTTTTATAACCCAAATCTAAGCACATCTAGTTTTTTACATTCCCCAACACTTAAGCCTTTGCTTGTCCCCAAGCAAACACTTAAAACAAGATAAAAATAACTTAACATGCTCAAATTCTCTACATCCATTCATCCAAAACAAAGCTATAATATTCTTCCAACCTTAAACATAAACTTGTCATTTATTTAACCCTTTCAAAAACCTTGCACACTCTTGTTTTACCAAATAATCCCAAGATTATCAAAATTAAGTTAAACAAGCTCATACTCAGTACAAAAAAATTATTCCACCCCTTAAGCAAAAATATAGACAACACAAATCATACCGGTCAAGCTAATTAACCAATTCAAGCATCACGAGCTTAAATTTGCACAATTTTAAGTACTAAAGTAAGGAAACACTCCATTCTTTCTTTTTCTTTCAATGATTTAGAGAATTGATAGCTTCAAGTGAATGGATTCCTCTTTATGCACCGTATTGGCCCTCTTATAATCATCATTTTTTCTAGCTTTTCTTAACATTTTTCTCTTTTTTTTCTCTCTTTTTCTTTTGCATTCGGGATAGCTTCAAGAGTATGCACTGAACAGTACATGCTACTTCTCTTCATATTGACCCCATTTTCAACAAAAATGTTATCTAGAAAATAAGAGCATTCTCTTCTTCATTCAGTTTTTTTTTTTTTTTACTCAACTCTTCTATATTTTCAACTCAATTCTTTTCAACTCGCATTCCTTATTCACAACTCAAAGTTAAACAAATTATAAATCCACAACACAAAATTTAATAAATCAAATTTACCCATATTTCATTGCATCATACATATTCAAACTTAAGGAATAAAACAAAACTAAGATACCAAAATATTAGCAATGTTAATTTAAATTCTCATGATTTAGTAATATTTAACTTAATACATAAGTTTACTTTAACAAAAATTCAACTAAAATGCATGAAAAATTCATATTCAAAGCTAAAAAGAAGATTGCAACTTTGTTATATCTGAAAAATTTCTCAAAATTTCAGAAAACTTCAGCAAAGTTAGATATCAAATTTATTTGGTCAAGTATTGAATTCATTCCCTCCCCCACACTTAAACTGGACATTGTCCTCAATGGCCTAAAATATCATAATAAAGCATATCCAAGGGACCAAAAAAGAAATAGATGGGAAGAAGAAAAGAATTAGAAAATACTCTCCCAAAATCTATTAATTTTAGCTAAATATTCCATGAGAATTGCATTCCAACATGAAGCCCTATTTGTGACAATAATGAGTCATTCCTAGAAAATACAAAAGCAAAACATAAAACAAGAAAACAAGAAATAACATCTAAAACCAAAGAGAAGATCATGAAAATATAAAAAGAAAAACAAACCACTAAACAAAGATAGTGAAAAATAAGCATTAAGAGGAAGGCTCAATCATCCTTCTCATCATCATCCTCATTAGTATCAGCATCTATACCATCTCCCCTAGCCTAACTAGTGGAAGCACCTCCTGAATGTCCAAAAAACTACAGCATCCAAGTAGTCAACCATTGGTCCTGAGCATCCTACCTTCTTTACATATCAGCCAGAGAATCTCAAAGCTGGCGGAGGATAGTAGTCTGGGTCTCCATCCCAAGCAAAAACTGCTCTAACTGGGTGTATATCTCAACCTCGAATCCAGCGCTAGGTTATGATCTCGATCTACTCACATGTGCTCAAGGCTGTGGAGGCTACTCTTCCTTATCTGAAGATGACACGTTCTCCATTCTAGGGTGCTGGATCTTAAAAGGTCTCATCCATCATTGCACCTGCTCATGATACTTATATCCACACTGCACGAAGGTCTGCTCCGTCAAAACATCTCTCTCAGTAGTAGTCTCAGTCAACTCCCCTTCACAACTCATTCTAAAAGCCTACAGGATACACATAATCACTAAAGGAAAAACTAATGCTTTTGAGGAAAGAAGAGAATAGACCACATTCCTTATGGACTGGATAATCAAAAGAGTGAGGGGAATAGGATAACTGTCTAGCATGTTAGAGAGAAAGTATACATCAATAATTCACAACTCAATAAAACCGCTAGCCTAGGTACAACATTGAAGGCAAAGATATAAACTAGTGCTCTCAACTGGGCTTGAAGATCATTATTAGAAAAATACCCATAAGAAGTAATAGGTCCCCTATTATGCATTCTTAAGGTAGCACGAGTGTTAGCAAAACTCCATTGAGGATTAGAAATAATCCTTTGGTTATGATGGTCTACAGCTACCCAAGGTCCTTTATTGTTAACACTAGGGATGGTGGCTAATCTACCTCTATCAAACTTAATTGGGATAGAACTCCTTAACTAAAATCGGATAGTAAACCCCCTGGAGTCAAATAATGGCCTCTTATCCCAATATCTTGAACATAGTCGACAACTAAAGAGAATTATCAAGGGATATTTTAAAAGTTTTCTCTACTATAATCTTATTATTGACATGACTCTAGTACCAAAGCTGATAAGTAGGCTCAACAAATTGGGTAGGTTGGGTAGGAAGTGGCTTAAAAAAGGATGTGGAAGAAGATAAGGCTTAAGACCTCTTAGCTCGTAGAGCCATTCCCCTTGGCCTAGACATGATGAGCTCAAAAAGGATAAAACAAGAAAGGGATCAAAATGAACAACTCTCAACACCAATCACAACCCTCAACCAATCTCACAAGTCAACCACAACTCTTAACTCCACCATGAATCCTCACAAATCACCACCACTACACAAACATACCATAATTTCCTCACAATATCTACACCAATAAATAAATAAATAAATAAATAAAACAAACAAACAAACACAATTCCTAATCTAAGCAAACATCGATATTACTCTTTAATGTAATAACACAAAATGTAGAGCACTACACAATAGAAATTATGATCATTATGAGAAACTAAAACAATTATAATGACATCATCAATATAGTTCCTCAAACATTTACAATCAAGTGTGAAAATTTCTCATTTTCAACAGAAAATACAATAGCAAGAGAATTATGCCTAATTAGCCACAAGAAAATCAAGGAATGAATTTTTATTAAAGGAATAACTTTATTAAACACTAGCCTATGCTATTCTACTAACAAAAAATTTATAAACTCACTTAAACCAAATCGATCACGAAGAATATTAAAATTTTTGTCATAAAATAACCTAAAAATAACAAGAATTACTACGCAAAATTGAACTAAAAAAAGGACATAAAAATCATACCACAACGCTCGTTAATAAATGGGTAATCCTCCAATGCAAAGGGGTTGAAGAAATTGTGCACAAATCGGATGGACTGAAAAGTTAGATTTTGAAGAAAAAGTGAGATTTTTTCAATTTGAAATCGTAGATTCAAGATGAAATCAAGGATTTTGATGTTTGGAAGGTGATGTGGAATCTTTACATCAATTCGGCAGTGGTTGGGGTTGAAAAGCCGGTGAGGGGTTAAGAGAAAAAGCAAGGGAACTGAAGAAACTTTGAAAAAGAATGAGCTACATCGGCTTCTTATGCGCGAACTCCTAATGCAGGCTGGCGTTGGGTCCAGCAAGATGGACCGGCACTGGGTCACCTCTGGCTTTCTCTACCCCCAATTTTTCCACCTTTATAACAGCCCAAAAAACTTAAAATTCACAATAAAATCATTTCCTAATGATTATACTAACATCAAGGATCAATTTCAAAGTAAAAACACACACAAATTTTGAATTTAAGGTTTTACAAAAATAGCTTACACATGAGTTATGGGATTCTTTTGTGTGCAGTGATTTTAGCAGCCAATAAACTTAAACAACCACCAATTTTTCAGCAAAGACAAGCCTCAAGTAGCTACCCAAGTATCAACCAAACAGATATACTCAATTTCAAAACAATCCAATGGCTGAAATTTGAATTAATAGACTTCAAAATTAGCAAGGAGTAGAGTTATGAGATTTGGAATTTGCAAACAACGTTCAACAAGGAATTTGTACCTTTGGCCAAGGAAAGTTGATTTGAAAAGAATCTAATCATTCAAAGCTCTAATACTACTTGATACGATCTTGGGAAGTGATTTTTGGTGGAATTTCTTGGCTTAATTCAACTAGCTATACAAGAATAATATAGAGAAGCAAAATAGGGCAAAATTGGTTAAAATTGATACCCAAACTAATACCCAAGGCAAAACCTAGAACCATAGGATGAATTAACACCTAGAACCTCTTAGAATAAATAGATTTGGTCTACCAAGTCAATACCCTCAACCCCTAACCTACAAGAGATTAGAAACCAAGAGACAAATTAAATTAGACCATTAAATGTTAGAAGCAAGAATCTTGATTTAACTAAGAGAAACCAAGACCCGAGCAGGAGCGAACAATTAATCTATCCTTATTGGAGTTCAGAGACTCATTCTAAGGGGAAGACTAGAACCTTAAGAGTTAGTCTTGGTTTTAGGGAAAAACACAAAGAGGATTTAACCTCACAAGAGAATTGATCTCCAAAATTCTGATTTCTCAATACCCAAGTTATTTATAATGAAATAAAACCAATTTTATATAGGCATCTTGGAACCTATTCTAATTGAGATTAAATTTCAGCCTTTGGATGCCTTTTAATAGCCTAAAATAATCTAAATACATCATAAAAGTCATGGGAATTAAAATAGAAGTAAATTAAACTATTACATAGAAAAATCAATTGAAATTCCAAGGTCCCGAAAAAAGCCAGCACCGGTCCATTGCCCATAGCTAGTGCCAGTTCAATTTTGGCTGCCCAATCTTCGTTGTCCAGTGACGAGCTGGCGCCGATTTCTTCACCCAAAGTGGCACCAATCCAACACTATTTGGTCTCCCTTGTTTTGCGAAGCTAACTTCTTTGGCTGGATTTTGGTTTCCATTTGATCTCTTGACTTGTATGGATATCTAAACATGTTTCTTGAAACTCTCAATAGATGAACAAGGGTCTTCTAAGTTCAATAGGGTCTTCTTGTAGCTTCGAAACCCCTTTAAATCCACATCATCCTAGCCTTTGCCTTAGGATTTTGAGGTCTTGGTTGATCAATCTCCTTGATTCTCCATATGGTTTGTTGTTTCAATTGATCTCTATTCACTCCTCTCGTTGGCAGCCATTTCTTTAGCATTCTCTTAACTCTTAGCTTGGATCATTTGTTTGGTTGAATCCTCCATTGATCACCATTGAATTGAGGAGTTCTCTGTGGCATTAGGTGCTATAGTTTTAATCTATTTCCCCTTTCTTTGATGGCTTCTTGAGGCTTGGGCAGATTCCTTTCATCACTGGAAGTAGGAAAAAGTCACCATGGACTTTATCACAAGATTGCTAATGAGTAAGTCTTAGAGATATGGGGTTTGGGTAGTGATGGAAAGACTGACCAAATTTGAAAACTTTATTTTTATAAATGTAAGGTAGCTAACAAAAATGTTAGCAAATTTACATCCAAGAGGTAGTAAGGTTGCATGGACTACCATCGAGTATAGTCTCTAATAGAGACCCTCGCTTTACCTCTATATTCTAGGCAAAGTTTATGGAGTCGCTTAGCTCGACACTAAAGTTCAGCATATCCGTCCACCCTCAAATAGATTGACCAATTTGAGAGGGTAATGTAGATACTAGAAGATATGCTTAGGGAATGTACATTAGATTTTAGAGTGAAGTGAATCGACTACATTCCATAACCCAATCTAGCCTACAGTAATAGCTATCAAGCAACTATTAGTGTGGCACCTTTTGAGGCATTATATAGTAGGAAATCTCAAGTGCCATTATAATAGAGATGGCATAAGAACATGATGATTAACAAGTAAGATGAAGTATGTATGTAAGAAATCACCAACTAAGTAAAATTGCTTCAGGAAAGGCTCAACGTTGCACAAAGTAGAAAAAAGAGCTACATAGATAACAAAAAGAGAGAGTTGGAGTTTCAAGTTAGGGACTAGGATTTCTTAAGGCTAACACCAAGTAATGGAGTCTTAAAGCACTCCAAATGAGGGAAGTGGAGCAATGGTATATTGGGGCTTTTCTGATTACCAAAAGGATAGTAACAACAACATATAAGTTGGATCTTCCAAATAAGTTTACAGGAATCCACAATGTGTTTCATGTATCGCAGAGTATTGATATGATATGTAGAAGCCTCTTAGATTGGATTTCAAAACATACTAGAGTTGATCACCAATCTACCAAACTCGTACAAAAGAACATTAAATACAAATACAAATAAAACTCTTGAGATATGTAAATCTAGCCCATTTCAAAGACAGCTTAACACCCTAATCTAATTAGAGATTAGAATACCAAGGATTGGAATTTAAAGACACCATAACTCAATCCTAACAAGAACACTAGAAACCCTAGCACCAAATATTAGAAAAGAAGTTGTAGATTATCCTTTTGAAGTTTAGAAACAAGATCAAAAGTGTGACATACCCATTTGATTTATTTTTAATGAATATGAGAATCATCCAAGAGGATCATCCTCTCTGAATACACAGTTCTGCATTGTTTTGGACATTCCTTTTCTTGAATTTTTTAGGCTTTGCCTGAATTCTAGAAGAAGCAGAATGAGCGACCAAAACCTTTAACACAGGTTTCATGATCTTCTTTGCCACTTAGAGCTTTTTCATAAGCTCCGTAGGATTCATATCCAACTTTTCATTGTGTAGTTCAACTTGAACTAAGAATATGAATTAGGTAGAGTTTTCAGAATCATGTTAATTTGACTCTTAAGATCTATTGTTGCATCTAGGACCTCGGCCTCCTCGAAGTAGGCAATCATTTTAGGCAGATGCTCTTGAACCGATGCCCCTTCAGCCATCCTAGTGTTTATGATTGCCCTAAGAGCTTCTTGCCTTGCGGGCCGACTCTTGTCAGCAAATATGATACACAATGACAAATTCATATCCTACGCAGTGGCCATATGCTCATGCTTAGATTGGAGTACACTAGACAAGGAAGCCAACATACAGTACTTAGCCATCACGTCAGCTTTCTTCCCTGCCTTCTTGGCCTCTCGCTCTTGATCAGTGAATTCTTCCCTAATCATAGGACAAGGATATGTAAGAACATACTTGTACTCCTTACTAGTGAGTACTATGTTTAGGTTCCTCTTCCAATCCACATAAATTAGGCCTGTCAACTTATTCTCCTTGAGAATGATTCATAATGGACTGAAACCAGACTTTTATGAATTATTGCAAAACAAATTCATTTAGTTTGTAAAAATACACATTTCTTTATATTATTTATTTGATTATAGATAACTCTTAAAACCATTATCAATAATATAAATAGTCTGGCTCTTAGAAAAACTAACAGAGCTTCGTAGAAAGATTAATAGCATTCTAAGTTAAGTGTATAAACATTACGAATCAAAACCTCCTTAACAGGTAAAAGTCTAGAAAAAGTTCTACTGCTAGGATATTCACAAATTCACACCACCTACAGACAATCCAGTGCTAAAGACCTCCAACGTAGGTTGGTCGATCTTAGTAAATATCCTAGGATTTTAATTTTACTCTTCCATTAATTCTAGGTACTTGTGAAAATCCATCGTATAGAGGGTCATGCTTAGAATGATACGAGGAAATCCACTATCTCTAATAAGAGTTGTGATGGAAGACATGGGGTCGTTGGAACTCTTCTCCCACTTAATCTTTTATTGAAAATAGAGTTTTAGGTCCAAAAACATTTTCTACAACCTTATGGTTTCATTAACTTTAGTAATAAAAAACTAAAATTCAATATTATTCTCTATGTCAAGGATTAAATTTTTTGAGAGAATAAGCTATGAATTTATTTTACTATTCTAAGTTAATAACTAAGTAAAACTTTATTACATAACCTTAAGTTCAACATTATTCACTATTTCAAGGATTATACCCTTTCAGAGAATAAACCATCAACTCTTTTATTTTAAAGTTTCTGAGATTAAAATGTTTTATCAAAAACCGTTCTATCTAGTGAGACTTTAGTCTCACAAGAACTTGAGCATTTGATCACAAAAATAAAATATGTAAGATAGTAAAAGTAAACATTTTCATGTTCAAATAATTCATTTATTCCTAAGAGACCAAATAATGGATTAAACATCAGGAATTTAAAAATTAATGATCTTATTTAATCCTAAAGTAGTTCAATCCACTATTGCTCATTTTCATGCAAATTATTCATCCATAGATAAATAAAAATATTGCAGAAAATTAACCTCGTGCAATGGTTTCAAAACATGATTACATCAAGGAAAAATTGAGGTACAAAACTTCAACAGTGCTATCTCTTTTCTTGGACAGAATTGCGCACATCCGCCTTTGAGCATAATGGACCTAGCGCCTATTCCATTTGGCCCACCTGACACCTGGTCTATTCTATTTCTCCAACTTGCAGTTGGATAGAGTGGACTTAGTGTCGGGTCCTTTGGACCTATCTGGGGCCTGGTCTATTCTGTTTCTCCAAGAACTCCCAACTGAACAGAGTGGAATTGGCGCCGTGTCCATTGGACACATCTGGCACCGGGTTTGTTCTGTTTCTCCATCCCACTGAGCAGAATAGACTTGGTACCATGTAATACCCCGCCCAAAATTACCTTTGACCTATGGGGAAAAAGTCATCTATTGCATAGCATTTTGCATTTCATGTGATGTTTTAAAAATTATGCTTGTATGGGTGCATGTGATTTTCAAGGTTGCTCTTGCATTAATTTATTTTAGGGAAATAATTGTGTTGTTGCATTAATTGGAAATTGTTTTAGGTAAAATTTAGTAGAGGAAATGGAGGGATGAGAACCAAGGTGAAAAGAATTTCTTAGAGATATATTAACATCGGAGTTGATTTGGAATAGCAGTTAGGTTTGGTAATTATCCCTCGGTGACCTGAATTCGAATCTTACCTCTTGCGAATGTTAGCTTTCTTTTTGAATTATTTTTCTAGGTTTCTTTAGGCCTTAGCCAAAAAAACCCTAGCTATTCTCTTGAATTTCAGTGCCATCTTCTTAGGCGATAAGTCTCCATATTTATCTCCTAAATTCAAGGATTTTTTATAAGGATAAAGACTAAATTTTCTTTCAGCTTTTATCCTCTTTGATTTTCAAAATTCTAGCTAGAGCAATTAAATTCCCGCTTGTTTTTAATTCATCAGATTTTATATTAGTTAGCTTGAATTAATTTGTTATTTTCCTAGCAAAATATCTTGTTGCTTTTGAACATAGAACCCTAGCTAAAAATTTGGAAATTTTTCTAGCTCTGTGCCGCCACCTTTGGAGAACTCCTAGCTCAACACAAACTCTCCCAAGACTAGGGAATCTTATCCTAAATCCCCTTGCAAATCAAGTTTTATTCTAATCCTAAACAAATCAGATTTTGTTCCTCATATTTTGCAGATTTTCGGCCAACCTTGTGCATGCACAAGCTGCATGAAAATCCTGCACTCCTAAGGCCATCCAAACTCTTCTAAACCTAACTCAAATAACCTAAAACACCCCTCACCAATCCAGATTATTTTAGCTACTCAAATTAGATTTTTCTCCCCTACAATTTCCACAATTTTGGCCAGCTTGTGCACAGGAATTTCGGCCAGCATAGTGCATAGAATTTCAATCAGTTTGTGCACTCCATATCAAATGAAATTGTGCACTCCAAGACACACCAAAACTCCTTGTTGATCAAGCTAAACTACAGCACCCAAAAATCTCACTTTTCCTCTCTGATTTGCGGCAAAACAGCAACCAAAACAGCCCAGAATTTTCTTTCTTTTGCTACAGATTTTGCACAGAATTTCTGGTTGTCAAAACTCACTCAAACTCCTTCTAGTTTTGGACAAAAACCTGAACACGCACAGCCCTATCCTTGAGCACTATTTTGGCCAGCCTAGGGGAGCAATCCCAGATTATTTTTCTCCCCTTAACCTCTCTAAATTTCGACCAGCAATTAGGTACAGCAAGCTGCCAGATTTTCGGCCTTGCTGCCAAGGAAGTTTGGAGTTGTTACGAGACCTTCATAATATCAACTTCTAACCCTAGATCAAACTCTCCTAACCCTAAACCAAGTTAGCCGTCTACTACCTCCTTGCTGCACAAAAATTCCAGCAAACTCTCTCCTACAATTTTCAAAAAACACAAGAGCAATCCCTAGCAAAAATCAAACACACCTTAAGGTAAGCAAAAATCCTCTCAACCTCTCGATTCCTTTCTTCCATTGATTCTTCTCTCTTTCTTCTCTTAAACCACGCCATATAAGGGCTGCTCTCACATTTCTTTCTTAACTTTCGGTCAAGAGGAGCAAAGAATGCAGCTTTTCTCTTCTTCTCAAACAAACTCGGGACGATCACCATAGGAGCATCGAGATTTTGTTAATCCGGTGGTTGTAAGGTAAAGGAATTCTTACCCTTGAGGTCGAAGCTAAGGTTTAATGTGATTGATGATGTCTATGGAAGTATGATAGCATGATGAATGTGTTTAGTTGGGATAGATTAATATTTTGAGATGAGTATCGCATCTGGCATGTTCAAAAGATAGCGATACTATGTTTAATGTGATAATGATGGATGTGAATTGTGTTGGTTAAGTCAAGACATATATTGTTCATATCTTTGATAGATATATGGTCTTGGTGTATGTACTTTGATAAGGGGGTAATTTATTTAAAGTTAGATAATGGATCATGAGTTGTTATGGGAATAAATGAGTTTAAATGCAAGCTTGAGTCGATTGAGACCCTGATCATGATATTATGTGATTCTAGATCAGGAGGTTATCTGAAGGAAGCGAGCAGTTGATTTTTATCTTGTTTATCTAAGGTGTATCAAGTAAGTCCTTGCATAAACTCTTTTGTTAAATACTTGTGGTGGCAAGTCAAATGTTGTAAAGCTTTGTAAAGCTATTGTTGATCTATGATTATTTGGGATGTAAACGTTGACGTGTACTCAATAAATGGTTTTGTCAAACTAATACCTTTATCAAGAACTGTTCTTTCTCTTAAACATTTTATAAAACTCTTTTTAAAGAAAACCATGTTTTACAAAGCCAAGGTATGGAAATATTATGAGTCAGGAATTGACGGATATATTCGTTGAGTACTTAATAAGGGTAGGCTAACAATACTAGTCTTGGAGGGCTTACGTAAGTCTTTTGGCAGGCGGCCACCTCCAGAAGATAAGCTCTACTTGAAATTGCGATAGTATTGATTAGTCAAGCCGGTCCAAGCTAGCATTTTTACCTGGTAAGGTATTATTTTCCTGACATGGACACCTGAATGGTTTTGTTGGGTGTAGAGATGGGGGAGTATCTCACCCGGTAAGCCGTACACCCACCCTTGATCAGAACGCCCAAAGTGTGGTAATCTGATCCTATCATGGTGTACAAATTGTGGTGTCTTGACCGTTTTCTTATCATGGGAGCCCAAAGTGTGGCGCCATGGCTATTTTTGTCGAGTGGATGATTTATTTTGTACAAAGTGTGACAATTTGAAAAATCCACTCCTTGCAAAGAGAAATTATCCATAACTTGCCAAATATTTCTACAAATGTTTTCAGTTATGCATACACAAACTATTTAAAGTACCATGTCCACACACAGGACTTACTGAGATGTTAATCTCACATTGTTTTATATCATGTTTTCAGGAGATTGATTATGCTGAGCAAGCAGGAAGTGTAATAGTTGGAGTTTTTGTTATTTTCATTATGTTTTAAGAGACAATTGTTGATTTGTGCTTCTGGAATCGATGTATGCTTTTGTTTAGATTTGCTCCAGGTTGAGCCTGATGTAATAAGAGTTTTCCTTTATTTATCTAAGTTTGATTTCTTTGGGTTGACCTTATCTTTCATACCTCATTTTAAAGACCCCTTGTCCTCAGGACGGGGCAACATCCCCGCCCTTTTTAGGGTACGTAGTTGGGGGTGTTACAAGTGGTATCAGGGACTAGGTTTAGACAATTACGTGACTTGCTGGATTTTTATTTCTTAAGTATTTTGATCTAGTGCTAATCCGTGCGTTTTGTTTATAGGATGGTTAGGAGAGTTGCATCGGCTGTCAGAGACTGGCCCGCTAGTTGTAGGAATCCACCTGCCCCACTACTTGTAGTAGATCCACCCTCGTCTGATTCGGAGATAGAGCCTGAGGGAGGATGGTTTTCGAGTAAGGACGAGATGGAGCATGAGCCGCCTATGCTAGACGACCCAGTGGTTGAGGCCGAGATGGAGATTGATAGGGGCATAGGTGAGTACAATGGGGATGATTGTAGGTCTCCTCGCATCACCCTGGGAGTGAACCCATATAGGATGGGGATACCGCAAGGATCTAGAACTAATTAATAGATGCAATTAATAACCCGGGACACATGCTATGATCAGCCAGCCTACGGTGGAGATTATAATGAATAGAATGTCCATAGGAAATGAGAAGAAACGGCCATCCCATTGATGGAGTTATCTTCTAGATTATTACATAGAAGGGAAATTAATTTGTGGTGGTTAATACACTTAGCTTAGGAAACTGTTAATCTTCGCAAAAAACTATGTCAGCTTTCCTAAAAACCAAATTAATCAAATTAAAGATAATAGTGATAATGTTAACTATTATCGGATTTAATATGAGGATAAAATGCAAAAATTATAGTTTTTCCATAAACTGAGATTTTTTTTATTTTCGATTTTTCAAAAATGGTTGGTGGAGATTCTTTTAGTCATTTGGCCATTATTCTTCGAGAGAATAAGTTAACGGGTCTGAATTATGTGGACTAAAAAAGAAACTTCAACATAAAACTCATAGCCGAGGAGTATAAGTATGTTCTCTACGAAACCTGCCCTGTTATCGGGGAAGGTTCCACCGATGATGAGTGCGAGGTTGAGAAGGCAAGGAATAAGGCCGATAAGATAGCTCGTTGCTACATGTTAGCCTCCATGTCTAATGTACTCCAATCCAAACACGAGCATATGGCCACTGTGTATGATATTAGCCAGTCAGTAGCCACGATATTCGGTGATAAAAGCTATCCTGCAACGTTGGAAGCTCTTAGGATGACCATAAACACTAAGATGGCTGAGGGAGTATCAGTCAGGGAGCATATGCTCAAAATAATTACTGCTTTCGAGGAAGTGGAAGTCTTAGGTGTTGTCATTAGCCCCGAGAGCCAAATGGACATGGTTCTCGAATCTCTACCGGGCTCTTTTACTTAGTTTAAATGGAACTACAATATGAACAAGTTAAATATGAGTTTAACTGAGTTAATGAAAGAACTCCAGGTGGTGGAGAAGGTTATGAAAAACCCAACAAGCCAAAGGGCAAGTGTTTCAAGTGCGGGGAAAAGGGATACTGGAAAAATGAGTGTCCAGAGCTTTAGGCCAAGAAAAACTCTACAAGTATTATTCTCTATCTAGAGTCAGTTTCAATGGTTGGATAAACTTTCACTTGGATTATTTATTCTGGAGCCACTAATTATATTTGTAACTCCTTACAGAGGTTTAGGAAGATACGAAGACTCTAGAAGGGCGAGCATGGACTACGATAGGAAATAGAGCACAAGTATGGGCCATTGCAGTGGGAAAATTGGATCTTATTTTTTATTGTAATAGAGTAGTTATTTTGAAGGATATTTTATATGTACTTGGATTAAGACAAAATTTAGTTTCAGTTGCAAAACTTATAAATCAGGGATATTCTGTTTCTTTCCATTCTGGTATTACTATTAGTAGAAATGGAGAAGTTCTTTATTCTGGGCACATGTATAGTAACTTATTCTTCTTAAATCCTGTAAACAATCAAATAAATAATGTTTAATATGAACTTTTAAGTAAGAAGAGAAAGACCAATGCCAATGACTCATATCTTTGGCATATAAGGTTAGGTCATATTAACTTAACCAGGATTTAGAGGTTAATCTATGATAGGCCCTTGGGCTCATTAAGATTGGAAAGTAAGCCTCAGTATGAATCTTGTCTTATGGAAAAAAAAAACTAAAAGGTCATTCACCTAAAAGGTTGATAAAACCATGGAGATATTAGGCCTTGTTCACACTGATATGTGTGGTCCTTTGTCTACACCAGCTAGAGGGGATTTTGAGTACTTCAGCACTTTCATGGATGATTGTACAAGGTTTGGTTATGTCTACCTAATGAGACGCAAGCCTGACTCTTTTGACAAGTTCAAAGAGTTTAAGGCTAAAGTGGAGTGTCAGACAAGTAAACTGATCAAAATCTTGCGATCGGATTGTGGTGGAGAGTACCTCCTCAGTGAATTCAAAGATTACATGGTACATCATGGGATAGTATCCTAGCTCTCTGCACTAGGGATACCCCAGCACAATGGAGTAGCTAAGAGAAGGAACATGATATTGATGGAAATGGTCTGAAGCATGATGTCTCGTGTTACTCTTCCGGTCTCTTTTTGGGGATATGTCCTAGAAACAACGGTATACATTCTGAACTTCGTGCTCCAAAGTTAGTACCTAGGACGTCCTATGAGATGTGGACTGGGCGTAAGCCAAGTTTGAATCATCTCAGGATATGGGGTTGTCCGGCTTATGTACGAATCAAGAGAGATAAGCTAGAACCAAGATCAAAATTATGTTATTTTGTTAGGTATCCAAAAGGGACAAAAGGAGGTTACTTTTATCATCATAAGAAGCAGAAAGTACTGTTAAGTACTAATGCTAGATACTTGGACGATGATCAAAGTACTTCCACTAAAGGTTCAACAAGGTTGGAACTTGAGGAGAAGTTATCTTCAAAATCAACTTCTTCAGACCCGATTGTGGAATAAGAAGAGGCATAACCTCAAGAACCTATACAAATGGAGCCTCGTTGTAGTAGGAGGGTATCTAGGGTTCCAAAAAGATGGACTGGAGAGGCTTCCGAGTTGGTCTCTAACCATCAGAAACAAGATCCCACTAGATATAAGGAGACTATTATTGATGCTGAGCAATCTATGGCATGAAATAATGAAAGTCAAGATTGAGTCTATGTACCACCTAATCTAGGATTTCATCTAAAAACAAAGAATCGTGGTGGAACAGATATCCTCGAAGAACAACCTAGCAAATCCCTTCACCAAGCCTTTGGTTGAGAGAGCCTTCAATAGACACTTAGACACCATAGGGGTGGGCACCTATGAACTTTCTTAGTCTAAGAGTGCAAGTGGGGGATTATTGGAATGTATGCCCTCTAGACTAAGTTTCTGATATAATTATCGAATTTATTAATAAAATAATTTATTCCCAAAATTTGTTTGTGAATTTACATTTTGTTTGTGCATGATTTACGTTTGAAAAAAACCTATTGTGGTTAAATAAGTGATTCATACCACAGTAAGGCATAAATCACGGGTTACTTAATACATAAACGTTTATTTTTAACCGTGTTGGAATATATGCCCTCTAGACTAGTTTATCTGATGTAATTATCGAATTTATTAATAAAAAAATTTATTCTCAAAATTTTTTTGTGAATTTACATTTTATTTCTGCATGATTTTCGTTTGGAAAGAACCTATTGTTTTTAAGTAAGTGATCCATATGAATAGTGATCTTTCACAGTAAGGTATGGATCATAGGTTAGTTAACACATAAATGTTTATTCTTAACCGATTGATGAGAATGGAAATCTCATAATGTATATGTTATTATATTATAAATTCCAAGGGAATAGCTTACATTTAGCCAGTGAGTAATCCACTCACTTCATAGCATAAGCGTATTTTGAATACGTAGAACAAGACCTGTAATAGCGATTTATAAAAAGTACTATTTAAAAGAAACCTAGACTATTACTGCTACAACGTGGACTAATACTCTACTGCTTGAGTATGAGTCGGTAGTCTGATGAACCTAGAAGCATATACTTTCACATACTGTAGTTGAGGTTCTTTTGTAGAACCAATATACTTGTATGTTGGTTATATGTGACTAGTTAGTTAAGACAAACTTGTACAAGATAACTTCTATGCTATATCGCCCCTTGTGACTGTTCATATGATCTAATTATCCAGAGCCCTGGGGAACATGACTTGGATGTTTACTTTAGAGTAACTCACTTGAAAAGTGGAAACATTCTAGGAGTCGTGGATCATTGGACTAGAGGTCTAAGAATGATAGATATCTTTTAGAAAGGTGTTAGTACCCTTCCCCTCTCTAAATGCACGCAATGCGTAGAGGGGTATTTTAGTCATTACACTTGTAGATTGAAGACTTTGCTAATGCAGCATTATCCTTGGGGTCAATATTTTTTTATGGTAATATTAAAAAAATATTTTAAATGCAAAATATAGCTATTTATATAGCAATGGTATTTTGGTCATTTTAGTAGCCAAGGCGATGTGTCTTTTGGTCCCCGGAATGGCCCTTAAGTCATGAAAGATTTGGGTTAATGAATTGGTCTTGATATTTATGGGTTTTATTTTATTTTATTTGTCTAATTTATTATTGGACTAGAAAAAAATAAAAGGTCCAAGAGAGAGTATTTATTTTATCTAGTTTGATTAGTTAATTAATTATTCAGGGCCCAAGCCAGATTGAATAATTAGGAAATTAATCTGGATATAAACTAGATAAAAGGTATAAAATTTTATATTGATCTATTTTGGCTTGTTAATTATTTATTAGGTTGTTATATATAACCTAGAAAATAAATAATTGATAGTTATTATTTTTAGGTGTTTAAGCCCAAGAATAAATAATTTTATTTGGCCCAATGAATAAGACCAATGGTAAAATAAAATTAATTAGAAATGTATATTAAATTAAATAATTATTAATTTAATTTAATTAATTAATTAATTAAAATAAAAAATAAATAAAAAAAACAGCATGGTATGGAACCCGTGTTTTTCGCGCGTAGGATAACAGAAAGCATGGATGCTTTTTGTTTGCACGCGAATGGCTTCTCTCTCGGGGGTGGATTCAAATGAATAAAAAAGGAATTGAAGTAGTGCTGTAGTTTAGCACTTCTGTGAGTTTTCATTGATAGAAGAAAAGCAAAGAAAAAAAAAAACAGGCTCTTCATTGTTCATTTTCGTTCACAGAAAAACACACCCATTAGCCTTCAAGGCTTATCAAAACCCAACCTTTAAGCATTCACTAACTATGCTACGGGCACCATTTTGGAAGATTAAAAGCTTTGCGTGGATGAGACGCAGTAGACATTTGGAAGGACGTGATCCAATAGCCTCATGTATCCTTGTACAAATATGTACACCAGTGCGAAGAGGGTCATTCAATCACAGAGGTAAATTTTTCATTTTCCTAACATGCTTTTGTTTTGTTGATTTTTGCCATTTTAAGCCTTCAAACCAATTGATGAGAATGGAAATTTCATCATATTTAGGTTATTATGTTATGAATTTTAAATGGAAAATGGCTTACCTTTAGCCAGTGAGTAGTCCACTCACTTCATAGCATAGCGTATTACTAATACGTAGAATAGGACCTGTAGTAGTGGCTTCTAAAAGTACTATTTAGAAGAAACCCAGACTACTACTGCTACAGCGTGGACTAATACTCTACCGTTTGAATATGAGTTAGTAGTTTGACGAAGTTGGAGGCATGTACATAGATATACTGTAGTCGAGGTTCTATTGTAAAGCCAATATACGTGTATGTTGTGTATATATGACTAGTTAGTTAAGATAGACTGTACAAGATAGCTTATGCGCTATATCGCCCCTTGTGACTGTTCGAATGATCTAAATATCTAGAGCCCTGGGGAACATGACTTGGATGTTTGTTGTAGGGTAGCAACCTTGGAAAGTAGAAATATTCCAGGAGTCGTGAATCATTAGGCTAGAGGTCTAAGGATGGTAGATGTCTTTTAGAGAGGTGTTAGTACACTCTTCCTCTCTAAATGTACGCCGATGCATAGAGAGGTATTTTAGTCATTACACCTGTAGGTTAGAGACTTTGCTAATGCAGTATTGTCCCTGTGGTCAATATTTCCTCGTGGTGATATTAAAAAATATTTAAAATGCAAAATATAGCTATTTCTATAGCAGGGGTATTTTGGTCATTTTAGTAGCCAAAGTGATGTATCTTTTGGTCCTTGGAATAGCCCATAAGTTTTGATGGTTTTGGGTTGAGGGATTGGTCTTCTATAAAGTAAATTTTATTTTATTTGAGTAGTCCAGTTTATTTATTGGGCTAAAATAAAATAAAAGGTCTAAAAAGGGAGAATTATTTATTGGCCTGATTTAGTTAGTCAATCAATTGTTCAAGGCTTGAGCCCAGATTAAGTGATTAAGGTTGGCCTGGTCTAAATTAGGAAGAAAAAAAAAAGGCTTAAGGTTTATATTGGCCCATTTGGGTTATTTAATTAATTTAATTGTTGGACTTGTATTAGTCCAGAAATAATTAAATTGAATTAAAGGCTTAACCCAATGAACTGTGCCTATGGGTTAAGTTTAGTCTGATTGATGGCTTAACATGACATGGGCCTTAGGTCTTCACTGATTCTACCACCTCTATTTGATTTTGAATGCCCAGGTAATAGCCTATTATTCTAACAGTTGGGATTCAAGAGAATAGAGGTAGATTACACGGAACTACGTATTGTGGGTGTAAGCCAAACTTTCATTCCTCTAGCCATTTTCTTCTTCTCTCTATAGACTGTGATCTCTATGGATTTAATAGCAAGAGCAGAGACACAATACCTTTTTGATTAATGCTTGATAGCATTCAGTCAGAAAAGAAAGATCATCGTCTTCGTCCTTAGCTTTCACCAAGCTTTCCGGCATGAGTCATATTCCCAAAGACCTGAAGCATTGTGTTGATGCCCAAAAGAAACCGATGGCTAGCGGAACAATAGCCTAAAGAAAGGATCACAAAATCAGAAGTGGTTCAGATAGTATCACTGGCACCTCCTAGACAAACGATAAAGCGCAAAGGTAAAACAATAAAAGCTCTTCCGCTGCTCTTTTCTGCATTTGTATTATTTTTCGACATGCTTCTGTGCATTTATATTTGCCATTTTTACCTTCAGTATTGAAAATATAAATTACAACTATTTGTAGCAGCAGTGTTTTAGTTATTTTAGTAGCTAAGAATAATGTCTTTTGGTCCCCTAAAGTAACTTAAGTAACCTTAAGAATTTATTTGTTATGTGGGCTTATTTGATAAAATAATTAATGAAAGAATTGTTCTAAGAGTCTAATAATTATTTGTTTAGGTTAGAATATTATATTGGGCTAATTTTATCAAATTCAATTGCTAATTAACTGTCTTGGATAATTTTTATTAGGCCTAACAAGATAATTAATTAATAAAAAAAGTTAAATATAAGTCTTAGACTTATTAAAATAGATGGACTAGATGCTGGCCCACCAAAGAATTAAAAGAGATGGTGATAGGGTTTCAGAAACCCTGTGGTAGCTGCTACTTTATAAAGGAAAAAAGAGAGGTGGCAGACTTAAACATAAAAAAGGTTGTTGTTTTTCCATGTGTGGGTTCTGCATGCAGCAACAATTCCATTCACATAAGGAAAAGGAATAGAAACAACTTTCTTCAGTATGTCACCATTTTCTATTCTAGGAACAGCTCTCCCAGTTTATTTCCACTATAGTCTGGACCTTTGTTTATTCTCACAAATAATTAGCCCATAGATAGGTTTTTAGTAAACTCTAGAAGATCGAGAACTAGCAATCCTAGTGCATGTTTGATGAGCAAATGCTAGAATGGTATTCCTGCGAAAAAGTTTCTGTCATGAATCAGGACACACCAAGTTTGAGTGTTCCGCCATTAAACTCATCCGGGTTTTGGTAGGTCGACATCATAAAAGTAAATTTTCTTCTAGATTATGAACTAGAAAAATTAGAAAAATCTAGCTTTCGATGCGTTTTAAATTTCTCACGATCCTTCAATACTATCAATTACAAGTATATATGTCTATTCATTATTGTTTTCAAAACCGGACCAAACATCGGGGTAAAAAATTTATTGGTTCGTAATTTAATGGTCGAACCGTAATTGAATCAAAATTAAATTGTAATTAAATTGGTAATATTATAATTTAAAAATTAAAAATATAATTAATGTAAAAAATAAAATTTATCAATAATATAGTGTAATTTAAATATGTGAAGACATGAACATTTAAATTCAAGTTCATAACTAATTTAATGTACTAAAATTCTAAAATAATAACTACCAATAAAATAAATAATTCACAACTATTAAAGAAACCATTAAGTTATTAACACACAATACAATTAAAAGTAGCCATTGTTAATTTATTACTAACACACAATTTGAAATCCTTATTACTTAAAACAAAGGTACAAATTATCAAATTCCTCTAAGACAACTTTCATCATCATAATCCTCATTGTTGGATGCAACACTAGTGCTTGCAATTCCAACATCAACATCAAATAGTTGTGATTCAAATGTAAATTGATCCATTCTTGAAAGATCGATGTCATCACCAATATCTTCCACCACAAAATCATCACTATCATTGTCATCTACAAATAATTTAAATATATATATTACAGTAAAAAATATAATATTAGTATGTTATAAGTAATTTTCATTAATATTAAAAAATAGAGATAGATTAACCTTCTCTTCCATGATGACATTGCCTTTGTAACCATGGTTCCTCAGGCTCTTCATACAAAATTTTCTCTAATATTTTAATGTTATTTGATGGCTTATCCTCCACATCCTCAAGAATCCAATAGTTAGTAGCATCTATGCTTTCATAATCAACTGATCAAAACTCTTCTCCTTAGACAACATTATGTTATCAAATCAAAAGTTATATGCTATATCAAATAAACATTCCAAAGAATACTCAATTTAAAAAAAAAAAAAAAGAGATGTCCCTGTTTTTCAACTTCAAATTGTAATGAATAAAGATAATGTCACTAAGTCTTTATTATTTCAATCTATTTCTCTTTTTAGTCTGTATCCTATCAAACACACTCCAATTTCTTTCACATTTAGATGAACTACTTGTTTGCCCTAAAATACGAAATGCCAACTTCCTTAAATTTGATGCTCCATAACCAAACATTTTCCACCTCTAATCTATTAAGAAGAAAAAAAAATTAACAATTGAATTAAGAATAATAAAATAAAATGATACAATAAAATTTTAATAACTAATTTAATAAGTAACATAAAATAAAAGTGAAAGAATTAATATTACTAGGTGGAAAAGTTTTGTATGTCTTTTTTGCACCATCGGAACCAAAACTATCCAATTAGTCTTTGAGTGGAATACTTTCTTGTAGTATTTTACCCCAACCCTCCTTGGTCTTTTTAGTAACAACCTCAATAAGACCATCCATGACATTATATTTATCACAAAAGCTTTCCCATTTATGTTGAAAAGCAGGGTTCAACCAGTATGCAGTAGCGTGTATACTTTTCTTCAAATGCAAATCCCATCTTCTTTTGATGATATTAGGGTACACCTTGTAATACTTTTTCCTTTGGTTGAATAGAATTTTGATTGCCTTACATGCCCTATGCATGCCATCAAATAAATAACCTAAAGATGGCTTTTTATCACCATCTACAATACGCAACAAATGCATTAAGAGCTATGCTACATTAATAATAATATGGCGATCATTCCAAAACTTGTTATCCAAAATGATTGCAACCACTTCCTTTGTTTTATTTTCTCTATAAAGCTTTGAATCACAAAAATCCTTCTAAGTTGCCAAAGCCCTTAAGTCATGCATATACTGATAGACATCATTAAGAGAATAAAAGTGGTAGCAAGCCTAGTAGCACCTGGACAAATAATTTAAGTCTAATATTTTCTTTTTCTCAACCAACTCAACCAAAAACCATGATTATACACAAATTTAGTAATTGCAAAAGCCTTCTCAGCTAGAATTTATACATGGCTTAATTTACTAACATCCTACAACACTAGATTCAAGCAATGAGTTGCACACAGAGACCAATTGAATAATAGATAAGCATTATTAAAAAATTTTCTAACAACCACATAATTTGCGCCATTGTTAGTCACCATATGTACAATATTAGTTGGACCAACTGATTCAATAACTTCTTTAAATAACTCAAACAAAGTTTATGCATTTTTAACAACATTAGAGGCATCAATAGATTTCTAGAAAATAGTTCCACGAGGACAATAAACCAAAATGTTAATCAATGTCCTTTGTCTATTATCAGTCTCACCATCATCCATTATAGTAAAACCAAGTTTTTCCCACTCATTTTTCATAGAATCAACAAATAACTACACTTCTTTTTTTGCATTATTTAATAATAAAACTCGTAATTAATGATAAGAGGGAACCTTAAACCCTGGCCCTGTAGCACATGCAACACCAAACATCCGTTGGAAGTAGATAGAATTCACAATATTAATGGGCAAACAAGCATTGTAAAAAAAAATTGCAACTTCCATATATTCTCTATGTACAGCCTCTTTATTTGCAAGCACATATTTTAAATTTGGTTGAGAGCTATGAGTTGTTCTTCGTGCAAAATAATCACTTAATTGTCCTAAATTCCTTCCTTTTCCTATTTCAGATGTATTAAGTTTCAAGTGGTCATGCAGTGCAGTATCATTTGGATGAGGTATTTCTTGAGCATCTCCATCACCTACATAGTTTGCTATATTAGGTCCATAAGGATTTTTAGAATCAAAGTTTTCATGAGTCTTTCTTTCTTTCTTTTTTTTTTTCCTAACAATATCATCATGAGAATTTTCCATCTGAAATTTCACATCATGTTGAACGCGTGGGCAAGACATAACTTGTCCTTTTTTTTCCCAGCTAAATGTTATATCATTCTATATATTCCACAACCTTTCTTACTAAAACCACAATACGAACATGTCACCACATTCTTTCCATCAATGACCTTTCGAATTACATAATTCCAAGCAATGTCAGACTTACTTCTCCCAAATGAAGTGTTATTTGATTCCAATAGAGTAGCTGATTGAGGAGTTTAACTATATTTTGAAGAATCTATTTCTATTAATTCAATCCTATAATGGAAACAAAACTAATCTACTTAGATGCTGTACAAAAAGAAACCAAATATAAAGTGATAACATAGAAGGATTGTGATTTTTTGCATTTCAAAACTTGTAATTTTTTTGTCAAGCATCTTATAGGTGAAACATAAAAGAAAATTTAAATACAAAAAAAATGGAAATTCCATCTTTATTTTTCCAATTAAACGCCTCATACGAGGGGAAGTTTTTAGATGGACTACATTGTGTAACCCAAAAATTTAAATGTGAGAAAATATTCTTCCTTTTAAAAAAATACAATTTATTATACACATAATATGACCATCAAATGCTATAGTTTACAAAGACTAGGTCCATTTAAGGATATCCCAAAAATGGTATATTTTTCCATTTCCTAGGTACAAATTTTTGTACAAAATATTAATTCATAGATTTTACAAAAGGTGCTTTCTTCTAGTTTTCCCACTAATTGTTATATTGAAGCTTTTGAAGTAATGGACCCAAATGCTAAAATTTCTAGCCACTAAAACTAGAAAATTCATTATAAATTGTTAATTTCTTGCTATCAATTTATTATTGCCTATAAAAATGAACAACAGTTTGTGAAGTAGATGAATTTGAAGAAGGTATAACCATATTGGTCACCATACAAAATTGTACCTAGGTTTTTTGCGCTATCAAAGGCTGCATATAAAAAATTATTGTCCTCTTAATTTACACTTTCCTCTACTAAAAAATGAAGCATTTTGCAAGCATAACCATGTAGGCAATGTTCTTAGCAAAAGAAAAGCACACATCCAATATAGCTTTTAAGAAATTAGAGTAAACAGACAATGTGCCATTCATTGTGAACAGGACCTTTTATGGCCAGGGAAACCAAATGAAAAAGTTAAGAACAAAGTCCAAAGTGCTCCTAGATTGTTCTAGGCCTATCTATCCCTATCTCAAAGAATCAGATTTAAAATCAAAACAGTGATTTTGCTGCCAAATACCAAAGCTTGTATTTCTTTAATGGAAAATTTCTTGAAATGAACTTTCAACAGAACACAAGCAATAATGAAGTCCTTCTCCTCTTTATAAATTTTTGTCTGGTGATAAATTCTCACCATCCACAAAACCATCATTTTTTCTTTCCCAAAGATAAATGTCTCATTACCACGAGCAAATGAAAATGAAAACACAGAGAGCAAGAAAATTCATTTTTTGAACAAAAATAAACATAGAAAACCAAGCTCTAATCAGAAAACAAGCATCAAAACTGAAGCTTGGAAATGGAAATTACCCAACTCATACCCGACTACCACTGTGCCTCCACTACTCTGCAACACTGTGAAGAATTTTCATTCTTTTAGCTACAAAATATGCACAAATTGAAAGAAGAAGAAACGGTCATCAGTCGCTGGTAGAGGTCTTCAGTCGTTGGTCACAAGCCCAGCAGCAATTTTGATTTTGTGACACCCCACATATCCATGTCATAGTAAGCCTTACTTTCATGGGATGTTGCCCTATATGATCTCCTAGATAAGGGGTCTTTATATTGATTTGTAAATTAATACACAACAGAATCATTATATAACTTTACATTGAAACCCAAGTAGTACATGGGGTACAATCTCACAACACATAAATTGCAACTAAGAATATAACATACAATATATTAACTTGCTTGTCTCTACCTCATCATACTTTCACTGCACATCTCTGATCGCTAAACTGTACAAAAGAACCTAAAAAGGAAAATAGAGGAAATGCGTATGAGTGAAAAATACTCAGTGAGTCTCGTGGGTGCTAGTGTTCTTTTAAAATAAATAAAAGAGTTTCATATTATTTACGATTAAAAAAACTAGCCCTTTAATCCTTGGATAGGAAAACACGTTAACTATTGTCAAAGAGCTCATGTATGTTTTAAAATCATGGTCTAACATATACCGATTATTCACACTTAAAGAAAGCATGACTATTCTTTTTTTAGGAAAAAGTGCCGCTACGGTACACACATAGTAGCCTGGCACCATTTATAATAAAAGTATTGAATGTTTATGGTGTGTTTAGATTTGGGTATATAAATCATATAAAAATAAATACATTCTCAATCAAATTTAAATTAAAACATTAACCCCCAAATTACACATATGAGCAAATGTACTCATCATTAAGCGTAGCATAGGGTTTAGAACGAGTGTCGATCCCCTAGGAACAAGTATGAATTAATCACTTTTCTTTCATTATTTAACTAACTCAATAAAGTGGAAAAGAATAAACAATAAGATAAAAGAAAATAAAAGAATATATACATGTGAAGGATGGAGAATTATGTAACTCAAACCATTATTTTGACAAACATGATCTTAAAGTACCCAATCATTATCATAACTAATTATTCTCTTGGCATCATAAAGGATTAATATAGATTTACTTCTTTGGTCAATCCATGAAATCACTATCTTCTAGATAAATTAACATCACATGGTCAGTCTCAACTAATTCACCCAAAAGAAGCATTAAACTCAATCCTTGATTAAATTTCCGTGGTTTGGCAAACTTAAAACATGAAACTAACCAATGAATCCATGGTCTGGTAGACACTGATTAATCTTTAATTACCCAATTCATAGCAATTAACCTCTTTGGTCCAGTAAATTAAGATATAACAAATATGAAATTAATGAATTGAGACCACCATCAACCCTTTTGGTCAAGCAAGTTAATAGAAAGAAACAACCAACTAATCTCGTAATCAACATAAATACCAAGAATAATAATCAATTACTCAAAAGATCAAAATAACTCTAAAAATCATGAATACCTAAAACAATGTTAAATTACAGTAAAACAATTAATACATCATTGTTCAAGAAAAAGAAAACAAAGTTAAAAGAAAGTACTTATGGACAAGCCTCATTCTTCTTTATTCGTAGACCTTCTTGTACAATCTTCCTTAAATTAAAAATTTTCTCCTTTAATTTGAGTGATTTGAGGTTATGATATGTGAATTCTCCATTTTTTCTTATGTTTTTTTCTCTATTTATAGGCTTTAGAAGTGCTTAAAATCGTTTCTCTAGGGTTTCTGGCCGACTAGGAGCAGAAAAATACTAAAACTCTGAAAATTACCAAAAAAATGTGCATGAGAATCGAGGCACCACCTCAGCAACAGGGCACAGCCGGCGCCGCCTGTCCTGCCTAGGGCCGGCGTCGGTTGTGATCTGTTTCTCCTTTTGTTTGTCGATTTTTCTTGATTTTTATGCCAACCCTTCTAGAGTGCAATCGGAGCTGCCTCTAGCCTCCCAGCCGGCACTGGTTTAGTTCTGTTCCGCTCTGTTTCACTAATTTTTTGTTACTTCAAAGTGTGTGCCAGCAGCATGTGGCCGGCGCCAGTTCCCCTGTCCGGGCCGACGTTGCATCTATTCTATTTTGCGACGTTTTTATCTTATTTTACCCCTAAAATATGAAATAATGTACAAAATACCTTTTCAAGGGTAAAATCTCAAATATGAAGGAATATGACCAATTATTAAACAAAATTTATCACAAAATAGCCTCAAATAACTAGAAAATATATGACTAATTTAGACCATATCAGTTTAATTATAAACCACATCATATTTTCAAAATACTTAATTTCCAAATTCACATTGTATTTTCATTTTGAAGGAATATTGGTCCAACCAATAACATTGATTTCTTTTGGAAGGAACATTAGTGATACAATTCTTATGTGGCTTTTTCTTGGTGTTATAGGTGTTTTAGTTGGCTATGTGTTCAGCTCATCTTAAAGGGACCAAAAACAAAGATTCTTGTGACAAAAGGGAGAAATCGAAATAACAACCTACACTCTATTAAACTCTTGAAGAACTAAGCTTCAAAGACCCTCAAGAAAAGTAGAAAGTTCTACTATAATCTCGCCCCAATATCCTTGAAGCAACAAAGGCATACAAGAACAATTAGAATAGAGAAAATAGGCATCCAAATATTGAAATTCAAACAAATCTTAGAAGAACAAAGCAACTAAGACCCATTCAAGAAAACAACATTAGATTATCCAAAAGATTTTTAGACTCAATTATAAAGAGGACTAACTCTTAAGCTTGGTCTTGAATAAGATGAACAAGGAGGCTAGGGCCTCTCAAGATTCTCTCTCAAATTTGAATTAGAAGTCTGTGAATTTTGTTGTTAAATTACTAAATGTGCTATTGATACTACCCTAACCCTAGCTAAGGTAATCCCTGAGGTTCTATTACAGTTTAGGATCATAATAAGTGTTTACAAACAATTAAAATTGAAGAAAACCAGAGAAAACAATAAAAACGTGGAACAGTCGTCGGCTACCTAGGGGGATGCCGGCACCGGTTGTGCACTGCCTTCTGGCTGGTTCAAGTTGTTATTGAGGGGTTGTAAAGCAGATAAGAGCCGGCACCAGTTTGACTGTTTGGAGCCGGTGCCGGCTGTCCGCTGGAAATCTTTTCTTATTCAAGTTTCGTCCGCCTTTGCTGCCGGCTTGAGTTCTTATTGGGGTCCTTCGTGGATGGTCGTCAACATGAACTCTTAGCTAGCTTCCTCAACCTTCCAATCCTCTTTCATCGTCAAGCATGGTTTGATGATCAATTGAAAATCATCTTGAAGCTTCTTGGACCTAGCTCTTGTCATCGGTCCTTGTCCGTGCATGGTCACACTTCCCTCTCCTTGATCTTAACCTCCATGATGAAGTGGAGTCTTATCATCTTCCCCTCCTTAAAAAGGATTTGTCTTCAAATCATCGCCATCATCTACATCAAAGGGAGAGAGGTCATTAACATTAAAGGTGGCACTAACATGATACTCACCGGATAAAACTCTCTTGTAAGCATTATCTCTAACTTTGGCAAGAACTTGTAATGGACCATCCCCCCTTGGATCTAATTTGCTCCGTCATTGCGTGGGGAATCTCTCATTGTGAAGGTGAACCCGTACCCATTCGCCCGGCTTAAAACATACCTTTTTCCTCCCTTGATTGTGCTTACGGGCGATCTCTTTATTGCATTTTGCAATGGTTGCTTTCACCTTCTCATGGAATGCCTTCACCATCTCTGCCTTCTTAACTCCATCGAGGTTTAACCGTTCCCCTATAGGCAAAAGAACCAAATCTAAAGGAGTTAGAGGATTAAAATTATATACAATTTCAAAAGGAGAATGAGAAGTGGTAATGTGAATAGCCCTATTGTAAGCAAACTCAATGTGTGACAAGCACTCCTCCCAATATTTCAAGTTCTTCTTGATTATGGTCCGCAAGAGTTGTGTGAGTGTTTGGTTGACCACCTCTGTTTGTCCATCCATTTAGGGATGGCAAGCTGTGGAAAAAAAGATATTAGTACCAAGTTTGTTCCATAATACTCTCCAAAAGTGGCTAAGGAGCTTAGTATCCCTATCTGAGATAATAGTCCTTGGAATCCCATGCATTCTCACCACTTCCTTAAAGAATAAATCTGCAATATAAGACGCATAATTAGTTTTGGAACAGGCCACAAAATTACCATTTTAGAAAATCGATCAACAATCACAAATACAGAATCTTTACCCCCCCTTGGACCTAGGCAATCCCAAGATGAAGTCCATTGAAATATCAACCCAAGGCTTATTAGGTGTGGGTAAAGGAGTATAAAGACCATGTGGAAGAGATCTAGACTTAGCTCATCTACAAATATTGCATTGAGAACAATGTCTCTCCACACCCTTTCTCATTTTTGGCCAAAAGAAATGTTCCTTAAGAATGCCTAAGGTCTTTGCAACACTAAAATGCCCCATTAGTCCTCCACTATGGGCCTCCCTAATTAGCAACACCCTAATAGATCCCTTTGGCACACAAAGCCTTACCTCCCTAAACAAGAAACCATCATGCCTATAATATTTAGCAAATGCATTTTTCTCCCAAGCATGGAAAATATCCCTAAACTCCTTATCATCAACATGCAAATCTTTCATAAATTCAAAACCGAGAAGTTTAGCATCCAAAAAGTTTAGAAGTGCATACCTTCGAGATAATGCATCCACTACCACATTTTCCTTACCCTTCTTGTATTGAATGGCATATGGAAATGTCCCAATAAAGTCCATCCACCTTGCATGCCTTTTGTTCAAATTTTGTTGGCTCTTGAGATGTTTAAGGGTCTCATGATCGGTATGAATGACAAACTCTCTTGGCAAAAGGTAGTGTTACCAATATTCTAAGGTCCTCATTAATGCAAAAAGCTCTTGTCATAAGTAGAATAATTGAGGGCCGCACCGGATAACTTCTCACTAAAGTATGCAATGGGTTTTCTATCTTGGGTCAAGACCGCACCTATTCCCACCCCACTTGCATCCCACTCTATCTCAAAGGCCTTCTCAAAATTAGGAAGAATAAGAATTGGAGCTTGGCTCAATTTGTCTTTGAGGACTTGAAAGGCTTGTTGTTGGGCTTCCTCCCATCTAAACCCCACCTTTTTCTTTACCACTTCGGTTATAGGGACTGCTATAGTGCTAAAATTTTGGATGAACCTTCTACAGAAGCTAGCTAGCCCATAGAAACTACGGACTTGGGTAATAGTGGTAGGGGTTGGCCAATCTTGGATGGCTTTCACTTTTCCTTCATCAACCTCAATCCCTTTAGCACTCACAACATATCGAAGGAATGTAATCCTCTCCAAACAAAAAGAGCATTTCTCAAGATTAGCATACAATCTCTCCCTTTGGAGGGCAACAAGCACACTTTGAACATTATTCAAATGATCCATATATGATTTGTTATAGATTAATATATCATCAAAGTACACAACAATAAATTTCCTAATGAATTCCCTCAAAACATGATGCATTAATTGCATAAAGATACTAGGAGCATTAGACAATCCAAAGGGCATGACAAGCTACTCATACAACCCTTATTTAGTTTTAAAAGCCGTTTTCTATTCAACCCCTTCTCTTATTCTAATTTGGTGATAATCGGATTTCAAATCAATTTTTGAGAAAATGAATGCACTAAATAGCTCATCAAGCAAGTCATCTAGCCTAGGAATGGGATATCAGTATTTTACCGTTATGTTATTGATAGCGCGACAATCCATGCACATACGCCATATCCCATCCTTTTTGGGCACCAAGAGAACCGGAATCGCACATGAGTTTAGGCTCTCTGTCACATGTCCCTTCTCAAACAATGCCTTTACTTGCTTTTGCAACTCTTTGGATTCCTCCGGGTTACTTCTATATGCCGATCGGTTGGGGATGACGGCTCCGGGCACAAAGTCGATTTGATGCTCAATTCCTCCTAAGGGTGGTAGTCCTCCGGGCACCTCATTTGGGAAAACGTCTTCAAATTCTCGAAGAATAGTTGCAATTTCATGAGGCAAAGACAATATGGAATCATTAGTAGAAACATAAGAACATTTGCATAAAAGAAGAATAACCGGTTCCTTAGCTTCTATAGCCTCTATGACCTCACTCTCTTTTGCAAAGAAATTCACTCTTCTTTTACCTCCCCTCTCTTGTCCTTGCTCACTCTTATCCTTAATTGTTAAAGGCACTTGTTTGTTTATCCTCTATCTCAATTCTTTTTCTTGCCTCTCCTTTTCTTTCCTCTCAAGTTCTTGTTTTTGGTTAACATCTTGCGCTCCCTTCTTCTTTTCTTTCTCCTTCATGATTCTTTGATCTTTGTTCACCTTACTAGGGGCCATGGGGGTGAGGGTAAACTTAGTTCTCCCCTTGAGTAGGGAATAAGTGTTCTTCCTCCCATCATGTTTTACATGCCTATCATATTGACAAGGTCTCTCTAGGAGTAAGTGACCCACTTGTATGGGTACCACATCACATAGCACATCATCCTTATACTTCCCCATCTCAAAAGACACCAAAACTTATTTGTTTACTCTAAATTCCCCACTATCATTCAGCCATTGCAATTTGTAGGGCTTGGGGTGTTTAATCCAACTCATAACCAATTCTTCAACCAAGTTTACACTAATCATGTTAGTACAACTCCCACTATCCACAATGACACTACAAGGGGTCTTGTTGATTAGACACCTAATGTAGAAAATGTTCTCTCTTTGTTGGTGATCACGATCCTCAATGGCTTGTAAATTTAATGACCTTCTTGTGACTCCTACCAATGAGTATTCTTGACCAACAACTTTCCCTTCATCACTCTCCTCATCTCCATTTCCCTCTTGATCTCCTTGGTATCTTCTTCGGTAGAGACCTCACCATAGGGATTAGTATACATCGTTCTCTTAATTAAACACTCATGGAACATTTATCAAACACCTTGGATGCAACCTCGTTACTTAAGAACAACCAGTATTTTCACCCATATTCAAGCCAATTTTCAACACAATCACAAGATAAATTTGTTCCCAAAGATTATAATAACATCAAGGAGCAATTTCCCCAAAGAAAATTCAAGTTATAACAAAAATTTCATGTCCTTTTTGGACCATATTTTTGAGTTACGAGATTTCCCTATTTTCTTTTTTCTTCAACTTTGTAGAGCTTCTTTTCTTGCTTTCAGGCTTTGATGGGAATCAAGCTTTTTCTTGCTTTGATACCAAACTCTTTGATACAAATCTTGTGTGACTTTTCTTGGGGTTATGGGTTTTTTAGTTGGCTATGTATTCAGCTCAACTCAAAGGGACTGAAAACAGAGATTCTTATGACAAAAGGGAGAAATCGAAATAACTGACAACACTCTATCAAACCCTTGAAGAACTAAGCTTTAAAAACCCTCAAGAAAAGTAGAAAGTTCTACTATAATCTCACTCCAATATCCTTCAAGCAACAAAGGCATACAAGAACAATTAGAATAGAGAAAATAGGCATCCAAATATTGGAATTCAAACAAACCTTAGAAGAACAAAGTAACTAAGACCCATTCAAGAAAACAACATTGAATTATACAAAAGATTTATAGACTCAATAATAAGGATGACTAACCCTTAAGCTTGGTCTTGAACAAGATGAACAAAGAGGCTAGGGACTCTCAAGATTCTCTCTTCAATTTGAATTAAAAGTCTATAATCTCACTCCAATATCCTTCAAGCAACAAAGGCATACAAGAACAATTAGAATAGAGAAAATAGGCATCCAAATATTGGAATTCAAACAAACCTTAGAAGAACAAAGTAACTAAGACCCATTCAAGAAAACAACATTAGATTATACAAAAAATTTATAGACTCAATAATAAGGAGGACTAACCCTTAAGCTTGGTCTTGAACAAGATGAACAAAGAAGCTAGGGACTCTCAAGATTCTCTCTTCAATTTGAATTAAAAGTCTATGAATTGTGTTGTCAAATTACTAAAGGTGCTATTTATACTACCCTAACCCTAGCTAAGGTAATCCCTGAGGTTCTATTACAGTTTAGGGTTATAATAAGTCTTTACAAGCAATTAAAATTAAAAAAATTAGAAAAAATATTAAAAACGTGGAACAGTCGTCGACTGCCCAGGGGAAAGCCGGTGCCAGCTAGGTCCCTTGAAGCCGACGCCAGTTGTGCACTGCCTTCAGGCCGGTTTAAGTTGCTATTGAGGGTTTGTAAAATAGATTGGAGCCAGCACCAGCTGTCCGCTGGAAAGCCTTCCTTGGTCAAGTTTCGTCCGTCTTTGCTGCCAGCTTGTGTTCTTGTTGGGGTCCTTCGTCGATGGTCATCAACATGAACTTTTGGCTAGCTTCCTCAACCTTCCAATCCTTTTTCATCCTCAGGCATGGTTTGATGATCAATTGAAAATCATCTTGAGGCTTCTTGGACCTAGCTCTTGTCATCGGTCCTTGTCCATGTATGGTCACACTTCCCCCTCCTTGATCTTAACTTCCATGATGAAGTGGAATCTCATCAATTAGTCCAACCAATAACATTAATTTCATTTGGAAGGAATATTAATCCAACCAATAACATTAATTTAATTAGGAAGGAATATTAGTCCAACCAATAGACTAGTATGAATAACCCAACGCGTACGCTGTAATTAAACATACGATGACCATCGTCATGGCATGTTCTACAGCCTGGGTGTCCCACGCCTATCCTCCGTTTCTACTTTGGAAAACGTGTTGCTAGTTAAAGATGATAGAATATCAAATACTGGTACCTCATGTAGAAAAGATCATAATCTAGAGGTGGCCACCAACCAGACAGCGTTCTCAAACCTATGTTAGTTAGTATAAGTACATAGTCCCTCTTTAGTACTCATGGATCACATCACAATGCCAACGATCAATGCAACATCTCAACATAGGTCAATACATTTTTGGAATTGAAATTTATTTCCAAAATATTTTCTTTCCTGAAAATATCAGTTCATTCCTGAGCAAAAGAAAACCATTCTTAGGGTTAAAACGTTTGTCATATTCCATGTGATAATTTCTATAGTTCAGTGAACATAGGAAGCAACATGTCTTTTAAATAATGCATAGGGTGTTTTGAAAGTAATTTGACAATTATCATAAAACTTTGTACCATTTTGAAAGAAAGCTTCCATGTCATGAACATATTCATGATATTAAATAAAACATTTTCCATTTAAATGTGATGGAAAACATTTATCATATCTATGTATTTTGAGTAAACTCAGAAAGTGTGAAGCTTTAACCATATAAGTCCATGCTCTGATATGTTAGAGAAACACTTAGCTATATTAAGAAAGAATTTAACTTTATCTGAAAATCACTTAGCTAAAATGGGTTTAGAAATAGAGGGACTCACCTTGTGTGCTATTTCGATATAGCAATGTATATATCATTCCAAGATCCTTCTAAGATCCTTATAGTGAGCAACTTATATTGAGAATTATTTCATACCTCACTTAGCATTCTAGGATTCATAACTAATATATCACTAACAAATATATTCATGTGGACTTAATAATTCCCTATTCTTCACTTTTTTATGAGAAATGAAAATGCACCCCTCAAATTAATTCAAACTTGTATATCCATTTCTCATTCTTTTTTCCCAACATGTATTTAAAGCCTTCATCCTTCAAAACAAATGAAAAACAATACATAAATTCATTTTCCCTCAAACATATTCTGCAGTTTCACAGCTTAATACCTTGTGGGATTTTTAGCATAACTTTTAATTCACATGTCCAATTAATGTCAAACTAGTTCCAAAATATCTCCGATACATTCCTTTATAAATTCCAATTGATGAAATATAAATTCCCTCTTGTATTTTATTCAGTTCTGACTATGAATTTCCAGTATTCCAATTCCGTCACAGGTTTGGCAATCTTTAGTATTTTGATCATAACTTTCTACTCACAATTCCAAATCATGTCAAATTGGTCTCAAAATCTTCCTAGAGCATTTACCTACAAAGTCCAGGTCATGGGGTTCCAGTATGATTTGCCATTTTGTACAGTTTATTGCTTTTTCAGACCCGATCAGAAAATAATGAAAACAGAATTTCTGTTTTGTACTTCTATCTTTTACAAATCAGTTCTCTTTATTTTCCATATCATCTAAACTTTCCAATACCTTGTTTATCATCTAAAAATCTCATAAATCACTTAGTTTCAGTGATGAAGTGCAGTAACAATTCTTAGATGGAACAACAAAAACGGCAGCCATAAAGAACATGAATTAGTCTCATAATTTCTCAACAAATAAACCATTTCAAACTTCATTTCTTCCTTCCACTTAGGTAACAATATGCAGCCATAATCAATCCATTAAAACACCATCAAATCATCCTCAACCATTACACAAAACACAGCCAACAAACCTTAAGCCCAGCCGTCACAGAGCACATACCAAAAACAGCTTTACACACAAACTAAGCATATTTCATAACCTATACATAGTTTTATGCAATTCTTATACCAAAATGTTCATTGTGAACTATTCTACAGCTTTAACTAAAGAAAGATAGTTCTTTATCTTGAGTTTGCTGTTTTCCTGAAGCAAGAAAAGCCCAAGCTTTATGTCCTCTTCCTTCTCTCCCCTTCTCAGAACTTCTTTCTCTTTCTCTTCTCGTTTTTTGTTTTTTGTTTTTTTTTTGTTCTTCCTTTCTTTTTTCCTTTCTATTCTTTTTCTCTTCCTTTTCTCTCTTTTGTTGCTGAATTTCTGTGGCCAAATGGCCTTCTCAACTACCATCCTTGCTTCTTATATAAAGAATTTCATCACTTGGTTAACTAAGCATTAAATGGTCCAAGGGTTATTTGGTGCATTCCTGTTAGTCCAAATGTAAAACAGCATTAAATGCACCAAGCTAAGTTAGTAGCTTCCTATTAGTCCATGTATGTACTTAGGTGGCATGCTAAGTGGCATGTCGAAGATATTAGAACTTTGCATGAATTCTCTGTTAGTGTTGTGCTCTAGAGGTAATTATTTGTACATTATATATGACACATTTGATTTTAATAAAATGCATTATTTATCTTACAGTTTCTTTTGTTTACTTTTAAGTAATATAACCGTTCAATAAAGTCCCTAGTACGACACTGTGTTAAGGAAATCATGATAGAGATCATGATATGAGATTCCTACTATACTAGATGGTGTTAATACTTAAATAGTCCCTAGTCATAGTATTAATGAGATAGGACATCATTAATGCGTTAAGACTAGTATGTGTTAGACTTCCTGATTTGATTAGGCGGTAGTTCTCATAACTGTGACTATTGAGATACTTAAAGTTAACACATGGATGATTGTTAATGGAACAAGTTCATTGGATGACCTAGCTTTGAGGTAACGCATGGATAACTATTTAGTGCCAGTGATATAATCTCAATATAGCAAACGTGTAAGTATCCTTAGACTTGAGATCTCTAAGGTACTTTGTTTGCTGAGCTTTCTACTTTAATTCCAATCTCCGGAGCTCGATCGTGGGTGCCTATGGAATGGATATTAGGTACATTGTTAGGTAAACAAAAGTAGTTGAGAGGGTCAATAAAGGATTTATCACTCCTAATAGTAGGGGCAAATATCTCACGGCCACTTGTAGGAATTACTACTCGAAAAATCCTTGGCTAAGGCGATTGTGTATTGGAAATAGTTCCAATTGATACACATCTAAAGTAGTGGGTTCCTGGTACAAGTACAATTGTATTCGAACCAAAATTAATTCTGGAGGGAGTTGGCATTAATTTCGTACTCCAAACCGAATGAGATATTGTATGGTGAAAGGAGTTAATTGCACTGAAGTTTGTTATTGAAGGGTTCATGTCAAGCCACTTGACTTCCTGGACTCTTGGGTGGTTATGATGTGTTGCTAGATACCGCTCATGATATGAGAATATGGGTTTATTAATTGATGAATTAATAAACCAATCCTGATTAGAATTAATAAAATTAATTTTAATTAATTATAGATTGTTAATCTCAAAGACGTTTGGATTAATTCATGTTCGCTACCAATTGACTGGGAAACCAAATAGGCCACACACAATAGAGGATTATATACTCAAGATATTATTTAATAACATAGAGGGGTTAATTGCAAGAAAGAGAAGTTGTTGTGGATAAATTATAATTAGTTATAATTTATGGTCCAAGTTGTAATTGTGAAAACTTGATGTTTCCAATTACAATTAGGAAATTCTAATTGTTTTAGAATTTCAGATTTTTAGTGGATTTTGGAACATATATTGGATATGCTCGAAACCCTAATCCAAGGGTGATTCACACGAAAATAGGAGCCACAAAACAAACGTCATCTTCTCTTTCTCTCTCTCGTTTTGCTGAAAATGAAAACAGCCTTAGCCGCCATCTTTTTCTGCTAACACAAGAAATTTTGGTGCTTGAGTATTCCTCTATGTGGATTACTATTAGAGATAATCACACACTGTGATTATAGTGGTTAGACGTTCAACCCACATGGAGTTTGCACAAGAGGGTTGCTGAATCGCGCCTCGACTTGAAGAAGAAATTTTGTACTTCGGACGATCAAACGAAGGTAAAAAGCTGTTACCTTTATTATATTTATGTCTTGTTTTCCACACATAGGCGGGTCCTATGATGGTATCTCATTTATTTTCCGGTGCGCCGTATAGGATACGAGCATGAGATATCCAACATTCTCATGCAATCAATGACATTTTGGCACCTAGCTTGCCGAACCAATCACAAAACGACACCTGGTTTCTTACTTAACCAATCTCTTGATAACATATGAATCAGTCTAGATCACCTAATTTCTTGTAAACAATTATCATATGCCATTTGTTTCCTTGTCACCAATCATATAATACCACAAGGTTCCTTACTACCAATCATATAATGCCATTTAATTTCTTCACAACCAATCATGTAATGCCATATAGTTTCTGAACAACCAAGCATCTAATGCCATGTAAAAGTCCATTTAATTAATTCCACTTCAACTATGGTTGCCTGCATTTTACCAAATCATCACAAATAGGGGTTCCAGTCATCCCAATTGGGAAAACTTTTTTATTTTACCAATATAATCTATTAATTAAACTGAGCTTAATGGTGTCTCTCAGATTTCCTAAATTCCTTCTCAATTTTTCTTAATTTGTCATAAAAATTTCCTTTGATGCCCCTTAAAATTTTAACTTCACCAACATGTTCTTTTAATGAAATTGGTCATTTCTTGTTCTAGGCCTTCATGCATAAGCTTACTCAAACAAAAGTAGTTCCCATCAAAATGTATAAAGGAGGGATGTTACAGGTTTGCTTTGTGTTGGAGAAGAAGAAAAGAGAATGGGATTAGGGATTCTCGCAGTTGAAATGAAAGATTGAAATAGAAATTGGGATTTGAGAGTCAGGGAGTTTTTTTTTTTTTTTTCTTTTTTTCAATTGAAAGGCTTGAGCTTTTTTAACTTATAGAATTTGCCCCCTTAATTATTTTTTAAAGAGACCATGCAGTTTACTATTAGACCGACCGGTTCACCTGTTGGACCTGCCGATCCAAAACGATTCTCGTGAAATAATGCTGTTTTTTTGGAAGCACGGTTTAAAGGGAAGAATTGGAGTGGCAACAGTGCCGGTTCATGCCAGATTGGTTGGACCGGCTAATCCAGTCCAATCTATAAAAGCCTTGCTATTCATAATCAACTCCTAGTATTTACAAAAATCTTTGTGCTAGAAACTGTGCTTTATATATCTCACAATTTCATTTTTTTTTTAAATTTCATTCTTGTACAAATATGTATTTACACTCTACTAGCTTTACACTTTTTGGTATTCAAATTAGAAGTCCAAAACATCATGTTTTGCAATTTAGTTCAATTCTAATTAAATTATATCATTCTTTTTGGCCAATCAACGTTGATATTCATTAGATGAATTTGACTCAGGATTGTTATTTAGAATATTAAGAGTTGTATTATATTCAAAATTATCAACAATTGCTTCTAATCGATTCCAACTTCTGTAGTCACAAATTTTAATAAATTTTCTGTATTGTCATTACTTTTAGGAGATTGAATCTTTTCGTTTGTTATATTTTGTTTCTCTCTTTCTAACTTTTTATCATGCTCATTTTCATCACATAATCTTATTCTATTTCGGGGATTTTATATTTAGCCTACCACGCTTATGAATGTTTTAGATTTATTAGCTATCATATTGTTATTTTATCCTATAAGGATCTCTTTCCAAATAGAAACATTCTCAGTTTGAAATATATAACTTTATTACTATAGTTGAGTCGAAAAAACTATTTGGTAATTAATTTGTCATTTTTGTAAATGAATTATCTTTTGAACTTTTCATTCATTAACACTCAAACACAAATCAAGATAATTCAATAATATTTCCCTTGTAATTTTCTTTTTCTATTACTCAATTTCTCCCCTGAACATGGAGAACACTTTTCATCAAAATGGAAATCAACAAATCCTACCATACATATATCATCCATTGATAGTTGATGATATCTAATGATAGAGAGAGTTACATACCAAATATATTCTCATTCTTCTTCAGGGTACTATCTTAATTTGTTGATTTGGTGTGATTTGAACATAAACTACACATCCAAAAATTTTCAAATAGAAAATGTTTAGTTCATTATCAAAAAACTGGTTAAAAGGTAGATAATTTATCTTTTTTAAATCAAATACCACTAGCTTAGTGGAGGAGGGGGGTTTGGCAGGCCTTTACTTGTTTATTAGAAGAAAATAAGGAGGGAACCTTATCCTTGACCTCCTAACAAAATTAAAAAGTTTCTCTGAAAATTTAGGACTTGTTGAATGTCTAAGATACAAAGAGCTTTTACAAATCAAGGAAGATTATAAAAGGTCGAGTATCAATAAGGCCTGTCTAGCCAGTGAATGAGCTACCATATTTTCTTGTCTTAAGATGTAAACAATGTCCAAAATATCTAACTTCCATAACAATGTCCAAATTAACCTTATATCTTAGAATCCCTTCTCAACAAAGGACCCTAGACTCTTGAGTTTGCTGGTAATTTGAAAGCATCAGGATGCACTTCAATTGCTTTAATTCCTTAGGTTAGACAAAAATTTAATCCTACCAAGATTGCCTTAACCTCTGCCTCTTCATGATCAAATATCCCTATGTGTTTAGAAAAGTGAGAATAAATATACCATCTCTGTAACACCCCGAAGCCTAGGCCCGCCAAGGCCGGGGATGTCGCCCCGTCCAAAGGACAAAGGGTCTTTATAACTAGGTCACACAAATAAAATGGCTGAAATAAAATAATACTTTAACTTAAAAAATTTATTACAACCCAAAATACTCCAAGAGTAAATCCATGAAACTCCAAAACGAAAACCATAAATAAAATTATCCACTCTCGTCTCCCCAAAGCAAAACATAAAATCAAAATACACATTCTCTTCCAAGGCAGATATTACTAGCTACTCGACCCCACAACAGGATCAACCTGAAATCATGATAAAAAGGTGATGAGACAGAAATCTCAGTAAGTCTGTGTGTGCTTTGGGTGTTTAGTGAAAACAGTTCGTGGATGCAAAGTGTGAAACTTTTATAAGAGAAACATTGACAAGCATTAAACATTAGTCAAAAGCAAGAGTGGCGTTTTGGCTTATCTAGCCGTACATAAGTAATGAAATCAACCGTTCGAAAGAAAAGGGATATGGGTTACCACACATTGGGCCCCATAACCGGTCAGAATGCCGACACTTTGTGCAGACTGACAAAAGTAGGTGATCGGTCTACTAAGCAAGATACTCCTCATTCTCTATACCCAAACAACAACTGGGCGTCCATTCCGGTAAAACACAGTCACTTGACTGAAAATAAGCTGCTAGCTCAGACCGGCACAACTCACTGGACTGACATCTTATCCGGGAATGACTCACCCCCCAGAGGTGGCCACCTGCTGAGAGACTTACCCTAACCCTTCAAAGACTAGTCCTAGTAGTCCACCCCTATTGAGTATTCAACGACGTTTCCCACTTGGAATAAAATGAACGAAGCATTGCTCTTCATGAAAATAGCAATTTGAGGGTTTCCAAAGTTTTGGGAGAAATTAGTTTTGGAAAGAGTTTTAAGTTTGAAAAATCTGCTCATTAGCTTTTAAATAATTTAAGTGTTGGAAATAGGAACGAATTCAACCCTTAATTGCCTTTAGATAAACGAGTGTCCATACACTCCATATTTAGCTTGCCACAAGGAAAACATTTTTCACATCGATAGGTTTCATGCAGGAGCTTACCTGATTCTTGCTCACAACAACAAGTTCTCGAACAGCTGACCTAACCCCACATGGGTAAATACAAATCTTAATCAATTTCAAGTCACAAACCACTTCCTCAATTTTAAATCAATTCAATTCACTACTATCATGATCCTAGTGTTCCAAGCTTTAAGATAAAGTAATAACTAAATAGGTTTATAAGCTAAGTTTAATTTGTTATTTAAAATAATTAATGGTTTGGGAAATAAATTCTAATAAGTTGAAAGTTTAAACCTTGTTAGGAAAAATTTAGAGTTTATTTGATCAAGAGTCATAGATGGTACTAGGTAAAATAGTGATTTGATGATAGTTTAGTTGTTAGAAAATAATTGATAGCTAAAACAAGTTGAGATTAAATTTAATAAGCCTTTCTTGGAAAATAATAAGTAAATCCTTAAGGGTTTTGATTTAGTAAATATTTTACTAATTATGAATCATTCTCATAAAGCTTTAATTGATCTCTTTATTTTAAATAATATTTATTTATTTTATTTTCTAGCAAAATTATTATTTATTTGACTAAAATATCCTTTATATATATGATAATTCCAAATCTACCCTTCCTAGGGTTTTCGAAAATACTAGCAATATTATTTTATTGTGTATTTTATGCATAAAGTGAAAATTAGATTTAGGGACAACTAGATCATGATCAAATTTCTATGGCCATCCTCAATAAAGAACATACACAATCCTTCAATTCATTAAATCATCCAAATCTTGCATATAGGCATAGATCTAAATTTGTTAAGACATGGTTTAACCTTTACTAGCATAAACATAATCATGGCTTCAATATTTTAGTCATGCATATAACTCCTATTCACCAAAGGTGACATAACCTCTAGCATACTTCATCACACATACTACCTATGACATGCATCAAACTCAATTCCACATACAACCAACCAATATAATCCTTCCATGCATAAATCCCATCTCCTTCACAATCATACATGTACTAATGCTTCAATCATCAACAACACATACTCAATCCCATCGCCATTCATCTTTTAACAACATCATCCCAGAGACATGATTCTAGAGTTTAAAAGAAAGATTGAAGGTACTTACTTGGTTGATGAATGCTTTGAAGGAGTTTAGAGTAGATTCCAACTCCTAGATGGCTAACCTTGTCCAAGAGAGATGGCGAGAACAAGATTATGGAAGGAGAAGTCATCCGGCCAAAGAAAAGTGATTTCGGCCATGAGAGAGGGAGAGAGAGAAGAAGAAGAAGAAGAAATCATTAGTATGTTTATTCCCATAGGTTCTCATTAGAGATCAAGGTTAGAGAAGATGAAGTTGCTAGAATAAGTTTACCTTGATTGTGTTCTTGTCCTTCACAAAAATTTCTGGTTTTGATCCGAAGTAGCAAGATGATTCGTGGAGATTGATGTTAAGACTGGTGTTGATGGATTCACAGCAATGAGTAGACTAAATCTGGAGAATTTCGTGAGGGTTTGAAGTGGTTTGAAGGTGTATTAGGTGAAAGCAAGTAGTAAGTGTTCTTGGTGTAGTGTGTGTGTTCTTGGTGGCTGAAGAAAAATCGAGAGAATGGATGTTGTAGCTGCCAAAATTCTATGGAATTAGGGTTACCGAAATTCTATAGGGTTTAGGAGGATGTTTTCTCTGATTTGAGAGGGAAAAGGAAAGGTTAGTTGTTACAATCTTGGTAGAATATTTTTAGGAAGTGATTTTGGAAACTAAATATTCTAAGAATATCTTGATTTTTTGGACAGCTTTGAAGGTCTACTATGGCCAATTGGTTGAGCAACTATTCTGAGGAATTAAAGCCGGTTCAAGGTATCTTATGATGGCCGAAATTAAGTTGCACAAAGGTGAAGAAGATGTCTGGTCAATGGGGTAAGATTTTATGGAAAGTTGCTAAACAAGTTGGCTGAAATTTTGGAAACCAATCAAGCTAAATTGCAGGGATTTGTTGGAGAGATTTTCGGACAGCCATTACTGCCTTTCGTCCAGAAGCTTGAGGAAAATAATGGAGCTTTGTTAATGGAGGTTTAAGGAAGGTTTTTGCAGAAGTAGGTTGGTGTTTCGGTTGGAAGGAAAATAGGAAACAAAGCTGGGAATTATCCTGCACAGTTTCGACTGCTGCCCTTGGAAGTGCCCTTGTGGCAGTCTTGGTGGCTGGAAAGGCTTGGTCGCCATCTGGCTATGGTCCTCATTCTCAGTTTGGGTGGCCGCATCCACTGCCCCCGCATAGGTAGTTGGCGGAGATGGTGCCAACGCTCTCCTCAGCTTCGGTCTCAACCCCTTAACAAACTGCCTCATCCTATTTGCTCGGTGTCCACCAATTGCTTGCAGTATTTGGACAACTAGGTGAACCAGGCCGTGTATTTGGAGCTTTGTTAATGGAGGTTTAAGGAAGGTTTTTGCAGAAGTAGGTTGGTGTTTCGACTGGAAGGAAAATAGGAAACAAAGCTGGGAATTCTCCTACACAGTTTTTTTTTTTTTTTTGCTGCACAGTAATTTTCTTGGCAGAATTTCGATTGCCACTTCCAACCGAGTTGCAGAGAGTTTGAAGGGGGGTTTCCGGGGTATTCAAGGCTGGTTTCCAACCTTCTTCATGGAGGAAAAACATGGCTAAGGTGCTGCACAAAATTTGGAAGAAAATAGCTTGGTTTTGAACCTCCAAAGCTGCGATTTTGCCCAGAATTTTCACTGGTTTTGTACAGCCCTTGAGCAGTCCGAAAATGGCAGAAATAATTTATGTTTCAAGCTGAACTTAAGGCTATGTTTCTGGCAGCATTTGGGAGGGAATGTTAGCTAAGAAGCTCGACATTTTGAAGGTACAACAAGTTGGAAAATTTCAGCTCATTCCATGAAGGAAGATGAACTAGTCTAGACTGAAATTTCAGCAAGCTCACTAGAGGGATTTTTCCTCTTGGAATTTTCCACAACTCTTCCATATTTTCAGGCAATAAGAAGTCTTTTACCAAGACACTTTGGTCCTAAAAGACCTCAGTACTTTACTGAATTTTCTGGAAAGAAAATGGCTAGAACATTTTGATCAAACTAAGGAGTTGAGAATTGAGGAAAATCAAAGATCAAGGAAAAATGAATTTCCCTTTAAGAATTTCGAGTAGAGTAAAGGAGTGGAATGAGATTACTCCTATCATGTCTCTCCTAGGACATCATCACTCCTTGCTCTAGGCCCTTAGGGCCGAAACCAATTCCCCCCAAGAAAAAATAAAATCTAATCTAGCTAAAGCTTCTATGATGGAATTTGAACCCAAGACCTCAAGAATTAATTCCAAGGTTCTAACCACTAAACCACAACAACTCTTGTTGCTACTTCCACTAGAAAAATTATTTTCTATTCAATCCACAATCTATCTCCCTATTTTCACATTGGGCAAAAATTACCATTTTACCCCTCTCACACAATACTCACCAACAAGACTTCAAGATAATAAAAATCAAATCCAAAGCACATAGAAATCATATGAAAATATATTTAATTATGAAATAAAGTATGATATGCATCCTAACCCCCTTACTCTAAGGTTGGTTTTGACCGGGGTTTCACAATCTCATTTTCTTATAATGGCTCCAACTCCAGCAAGCTTCTTGGGGTCCTCTGGAACTTCCATCAACATTGAGGATATATACCTCCGTTTCTTGTTTTCACCAGACCATATGTACAAGTTTCGTAGAAGATTAGAAAGTGCGTATTCTGAAAATAATGAGCTATTTTGGTTAACCTAATAAATTTATTATGTTGATGCATTAATTAAACTACAATTGGCTATTCCTAGTCAAATTTACTTATATTTCTACCTTTCTATATAGCCTAAAAATAGCCAATAAATCAGATATATCCCCAAGTATGAAATCTTTCTGGAAAATACTATTACAATTTTACAAAATATCGCAGTGATAAATTCTCTAAGCCTGCCCTCCATACCCCCAAAAGTTATGCTGCTCTTTGCCAAACTTGTTGTGAAGTAGAGCAAGTTATAAAATAGTACTGTAGCACATTCTCTTCTTGCATATAACAAAACTCACATCGAGAGGCCAAAGTTATTCCTATATTATTTAAAATAAGGAAAACATTCATTCAAAAATTTCCACATGAAAGAAATAATAATTGAGGTTGTACTTTTACCAACCAAAGCTCCTCTGAAAACTTTTTGGACTTCTTTTCTTATCTAACTATTTTCGATACTGAGATAATTGAAAATTTATCATTAGAAGCTAGCATCTACATTAAACAATCATCTTCAAAATCTATTTGAAGTGGAGACAAAATTTTTAAGATTTTAAGAACAATATGTGGCTTCAAGATTCGATTCAGCAAAGTCACATTGAAAAAATTCATTTTTTACACAATCCTTCACTTGTAGCATTATATATTGCATAGAAGAGTGAAGCATATGTAACCTCTCCACTAAAGACCTGTTATCATACCAAAAAGAACTCATTCCAAAATACAATGGAGGACAAGGACCGATGACAAGAGCGAAGACCAAGAAGCTTCAAGATGATTTTCAATTGATCATCAAACCATGCTTGAGGATGAAGGAGGATTAAAAGGTTGAGGAAGCTAGCCAAGAGTTCGTGTTGATGGCCATCCACGAAGGACACTAACAAGAACTCAAAGAGGTAGCAAAAGGGAACGAAATTTGACAAGGGAGGCTTTCCAGAGGACAGTCGGTGCCGGTTTGACGGGACAAAGGAATACAACATGGGTGATTGTGGTTCGATTGACAAAATCTGCTTACTTTATTCCTATTACGGAACAGGATTCCATTGAAAAGTTGAGCAAAATCTATATAGAATAAGTGATATAATTATATATAGTGCCTTCTAGTATTATGTTTGTTTGAGATTCGAGATTTACTTCACGACTGTGGGAAAAAGTGTAATAATTGTGCGGGACTACGTCAAAGTTCAGTACTACCACACGCCCGCAAATTGATAGACAGACAGTAAGTACCAATTTTGAGGACAAATTTTTTTTAGGATGGGAGATTGTAATGTGCTTCCCAGAGTAATTATGAAATATAAGAATTATTTGATGATAATTAATTATATAAAGAGATATATAGAAATTTAGCAAGAAATAGAAGGAGAATGACCCACAAAGTGGGAGCCCAATGAATGGAGAAGAGAGAAAGTATTTTATTTTGATGAGTGGCCCATTGATCCCATGATATTATTGTGTGGTGGCCCACTTTATTAAACAAAGAAATAGCCCATTTAAGTTAAGGTCATTTTATTTATCTTATATAGTAGGCCACTTTATTAATTAAAGTTTTTAGAATATTTGAAGCTCAAGATGGAGGCTTATTGGACTTTAGACTATTATAGAAAATTCTCCCACCTTGTACTTTATTTCATGATCTTCTATTACCTTCTACTTTTCCCCATTAACTTCTACAAGCTTCTACCTTTTTCCATGCTCTTCTATTAGCTTCTACTTTATTCCATGCTCTTCTGTTGGATTCTACTTTGTTCCATAACCTTCTATTAGCTTCTACTTTATTCCATGATTTTATATTAACTTCTACTTTATTCTATTAGCTTCTAATACCTTACATTTTCTACTATGAGCTTCTATTACCTTCTATTAGTTTCTATGAGTTTCTATTACCTTCTATTACTTTCCATTACCTTCCCACAACTTCTAAACTTCTCTTTAATGGACTTAATATAATTATGAGGTTTCTCCTATCTTCCACTTCCTTCCATCACCTTGCATTACCTTCCTTTATCTTCTATTACTTTCTATTACTTTCCATTATCTTCTAATGACTTCTAAACTTCTCCTAATATTATCAAATCATTATAAGTCATTAGAACAAACAACAAAAAGAATAAAGGAAGAGAAGGAAGGGTTGCCACAAGAATAAAAATGAGAAAAGAGTGAGAGATCGAAAGGAAAAAGGGAAAAAGAAAAGAGAAAATAAAGGAAAGTGAAAGAGAGAGAGTAACCAAGAGCAAGAAGGAGAGAGGGAGAAAAAGGAAGAAATGGATGCCAACTCTAAAGCTTGATCTTGGTTCAATCAAGAGGGTAAGACCTTTTCTTATTTGAACCAAAATTGTTCTATATTTGATAAGGATTATTTTGGTATAGCTTTTGATGTTTTAATCCATGAAAGCTTGTGAAGAAGTTGTGGTTCGAATTATTATTTGTGCAAAGGTGACCAACTACAAAGGGGGGAAATTCTTGTTATGTGTTTCACTGTAATTGATGTATTTTGATGTGATACAATATGGAGAATTGGTTGAAGAAAAATAGTGGAGAGATTATAAGGAAAAGAGAAGCTAACTAATTAGATAATATGCAAGCAAATGATTTGCTTTGATAACTTATAATGTTTCTTTATCTTGCGGTGGTTGGAATTATGCATGTCTTAGAATGTGAAGAAAAGCATGGAATAGATATTTGTGAAATCTTGGAAACTAAGAACATCATGGTGCTAAGAAACTTGGAGTTGCTATGGGATGATCAAATTAGTAGAATAAAGAAAAGAGAAGGGCTATTTTGTTGTAGTTAGAATTTATAAATGGCTTCAATGACTTAGAATATCACTTATGATTTGTGATTAGAATATAGTTTCAAGCATAAGGAGTTGTGTTTGAGATAACTTGGTTGGACTAAACTGTAGACTTCATAACGAACATAACATAACCTCCTTAAATATTATAGTTTTTAGTACATGAAGTTGTGTTTCATTTAGAGATACTTTTTTATTGTAGGTGAGATCTACTCAAGGAATGCTTAAATCTAAAATAATACATAGAAGCATCAGCTAGACAAGATGAGTCCCCTAACTTTCCAAACTTTATTTTAGCTAAGTGCTTTTCCATCAAATATTTAGACGTGAACATTTTACATAATTGCTTTAAGACTCCTACATCTTTTGTGAGTACATTGGTTTCCAAACACCATTTTATTTAAGTGTTTTTTTATTATGTCGAGGTATGAACATTTTACTCTAAAACTTTTGCACATTGTGAGTTCCTTGACTTTCCAACCTTTATTTTAGCAACGTGCTTTCTATTATTATTAGATGTGAACATTTTATTCGATTGGTTTTAGACTATATCACATTCGATGAGCCCATAATTATCAAATATTTTATAGTTGCAAGTGTGTTATCTTTAAACTTCAAGTAATAGATAATTATGATTTCTTGTCTTTTCTATGGATTCTTTCTTACTAAATGATACAAAATCTTATGATATTTTGCCTATTTGCTTTCAAAGCATCTAATGCATCATATGAAATTCATGTTGCTTTCTATGCTCGATGAACCTAAAAAATTATTAAAGGAATATGACAAACATTTAAAAGATGATATTTTAGCCTGAAATGATTTTCTTGTGCTTGGGTATATGATTGTATTTTGGGAAAGAAAATATTTTGGAAAATAGCTTGGTTTTGAAAGTTATTAAGCTATGTTACGACATTACATTGATCTCTTGCCTTTGTGTTATGTGGTCCTTAAGTACTCAAGGGGGCCTATGCTCTTATAGTGGCTTATGTAGGTTTGAGAACACTTTTCGACTGGTGGCCACCTTTGAAGGTTGTCACTTTCTTTGCGTGGGTGATGGTATTTGTAATAGAACCGTCCTTAGCTAGCAATACATTTTCTATTATGGAAACAGAGGTCAGGCATAGGTACTTATGCCGTAGGGCAGACCATGACGATGGTCGTAGTACGATTGATTGTATTGATTGAATTGAGTTAATCATACATTTTACCATACTATAGGATTGAAATCCTATGGTATTGACGTTATTGGATGGACTGAGATCCTTTCGGTTGAGATCACAATGTAGTTCTGAATATAAAAGTCGTATTTTGAAAATACAATATGGTTTATGATTAAAATCTCAATACCAATGTCATAAATGTTGTCAAGTTACTATGAGTTATAGTAATGGCACATTTCGCTAAAAAGAAATGAGACTTGCTTTCTTTAAATATGGGGTATCCATTTTTAATAAACCATTATTTCCAAATGTGCACTAACTTTTTTAGCAACAGTTGACGAGGTTTTCAACTACAACATTTAAAGAGTTATTTTTAGTTAGTATCCCATTCACATGCATTTCATTTCCGTTCTTTTTTTAAGACTAAAACCTGAAAATAGATGTGGGTGATGTGAGACTCGCTCCTTTTAAGAGTAGTGATATGAAGGTTACACAATTTTCATCTTGTATACCATGTAATGATATTTATATCTTTGTATTTAGTTTGAATGTACGTATCAGGCCATATTAGCTTGTAAGTTTAATGAAATAATATATTTCCATTTACTTACTTTAATTCTTGATCGTTAAAAAGACCCTTTATCTGAAGCTCAGATGGGGCGACATTTCATGGAAACAAAGCCCACCATGACTAGAAATAGTAGGGTGTTTCAATTCAACAATTCATCAAAGTCCCTTTTCTCTCCTTCAAAAAAAGTATAGAATAAAAATCCTAGTATATTTATAGAACTAGTCCCTAATGTTTTAGGAGTATAAACCCTTTCAATTACATCCTTGAAATCATTCAAATTCAAAACACAAAATGTAACCTGCTAAAAGTTACTAGCTATCTGCATTCTTGAATGGCCATACATCCCTTGTTGATGCAATCCCTTCGTTTTGTGGGTGGCATGTCGTGCCACATACTGTGCCTACCTTCTAAAATTTGCTTTCTAGGCTAATTTTGGATAGCTTGATGCATAGATGTTCATTATGTCGTGCATCCTATGATGTGACACTAAATTTTAACTTTCAAACTTAAAATTTATCCTTTTCTTAGCCGTTCTTTGCTCTTTCTTAAATCTTCATTTATATGATGATCAATTTGAACTTTTTTTGTTCCTCTTCAACCTCACAAGGGTCTTTAATCTTCAAGGTCCTTTTGTAAGTAAGGTTGTAAGCACTCAAGGAACCTCTTAAATCTTGAACTTGTCCCTAGTCCCTTGAGTTATTCTATTACATTTCTTCCCTCTTTTTGAACCTGTTCTTCTTGTAGTAGCAGATTCATATTAAGAAATCTTTGAGCAAACTGCCAAATTAATTCTAAAATGACTTAGTCTAACTAAATAACTATAAAGAAATGTTTCTTATGAGGTAGCCTTTAAGGGTCTCAAAAAGGCTTAAGGATTACGAATACCGTATTACGCAATAGCTAGCACATGCGATAAGTCCCAAGTCTTTTAAATTTTGTTCAGCTCTGTGTTATTCTGAAATGATCATTTGCTTTCTTGATATAGTTAATGCTTTCCTGGTATATTATGAGATGAATGTTACACTTAAGTTTGAAAGCATTATCAAAACTAGATTTCTTGAATATTTTGAATATGAAATATCTCATGTGATCTTTTTAATTTTCAAATCCCGGTTTTGGTAAAGTGTGTTTTCTTGATATGGAAACTATTTTCCTGGTATACTTAAGTATGACCTTTCTACATGGATATGGAAACATGATGAAAATTATGAATCTTGAATTCTTGAACAAGTCAATCCTTGAATCCAACCCATGACTAACTTAAATACTTGCTGTAAGCATTGAAATAAATATTTAGCATATACACTAACTTGAATACTTGACGTATGTACTGACTGAAGATTAAATTGCGATCGAAACATAGCAAAAAACCAGCCGTAGAACACAAAAAAAAAAAAAAAAAAAACGCAGCTTTCCTGCATGAAGAAGAAAAGGGAAAAAAATATTTTTTTATCACCACTTCTTGTTCTCAAAATTGGCTGGACTGGAGTATGCGGAACTGGGGTAGGTGCGCTGGTAGAAACCTCTGGTGCAATTCCTACAAGCCTTATACTACGTCTGTGCATGTATGTTAACGTCAAGTTTCTTTTGATCTTCCAATATATGACCTGCCTAAACCACGTTTGGGGGAAAACTCACAGGACTAAGGAATTTTTTCAGAGAGAAAAAGAGACCGTCTTTTTCTTTCTCAGAGAAGAAGAAGAAATAACGTACGTCTTTATTCTCCTATTTAACTAAAATAAAACTTTAGGTTAAACTGGATTTTTTTTTTTAATTTGGCCCATTGGACTCTTAGTTTAACCTCTTGGACCAAATTAATTATTCTAATTAGAACCAAACAAATGACCCAATAAATAATTAATTTTTCGGCCCAAATAAACTAGTCCAATTAACAAGACAATATTAGTTTAGTCCTATGTCAATATTTAATTATTCAAACTGGGTCAAAGCCCTAAATAATTAATTAACCCACAAAACTAATTTAATTAATTCTCTCTCTCTCTGTGAACTTTTATTTTATTTTAACCCAATAATTAAATCAGGCTACTTAAATAAATTAAATTCCAATTAATTTAATTTAAGACCAATTCCTTAGCCTGTATTTAATTAGGACTAACGGTCTATACTGGGGACCAAGAGACACACTGCCTTGGCTACTAAAATGACCAAAATACCCTTGCCATATAAATTGTTATATTCTGCATTTTAAATATTTTCTAATATCACCATAAGGAAATATTGACCGTAAGGACAATGCTGCCTTAGCAAAATCTTCGACCTACGGGTGAAATGACTAAAATACCCATCTATACATCATTGTGCATTAGAGAGGAAGGAATGTACTAACACCTCTCTAAATGACATCTACTATCCTTAGGCTTCTAGTCTAACAATCCACGACTTCCTGGATTGTTTCTGCTTTCCAAGGGAGCTACCCTAAAGCAAACATCTAAGTCATGTTTCCTAAGGCCTTAGATATTTAGATTATTCAAACAACCACAAGAGGCGATATAGTATAGAAACTATCTTGTACAAGTTTGTCTTAACTAACTAGTCACATATACCTAACATGCAAATATATTGGTCCTATGATAGAAATCAACTAAAGCATATTAAAGTACATGCTTCCAGTTTCATCAGACCACCAACTCATACTCAAGTCATAGAGTATTAGTCCACGCTGCAGCAATAGTAGTCTAGGTTTCTACCATATAGTACTTTAAGAAACCATTATTACAGGTCCTGTTCTACGTATTCGAAATACACTTATGTCATGATGTGAGTGGACTACTTATTGGCTAAAGGTAAGCCATTCCCCATTTAGAATTCATAACATAATAACCTAGACATAATGAGATTCCCATTCTCATCAATCGGTTAAAAACAAATGTTTATGTATTAAGTAACCTGTGATCCATACCTTACTGTGAAAGACCACCATTCATATGGACCACTTACTTAAACATAATGGGTGTTTTCCAAACTTAATTGTGCACAAATAAAATGTAAATTCATAAACAATTTCTGAAGAAAAAATTCTTTTATTAAAATATTCGATGTTTACATCAGAAACCTAGTCTAAGATGGCATATTTCCCAACAATCTCCCACTTGCACTCTAAGACTAAGTAAGTCCATAGGTGTCCACCCCTACGGTGTCTAAGTGTCTCTTGAAGACTCTCTCAACCAAAGACTTCATGAATGGATTTGCTAGATTGTTCTCTAAGACAATCTATTCTACTAAGATTTCCTATCTCTGGATGAAATCCTGGATCAGGTGATACTTCCTCTCAATGTTCTTCTCCTTCTTGTGGTTCTTGGGTTCTTTGGATTGCGATACTACTCCAGTGTTGTTGCAATACATCACAATCGGCCTATCCATGCATGGCACGACTCCAAGTTCTGAAAGGAACTTCCGGAGCCAGACTACTTCTTTAGATGCCTCTGAAGCTGCCACATACTCTGCTTCTATGGTCGAGTCAGCAATATAAGATTACTTGATACTCCTCCATGAAATTGCTCCTCCAGCAAGGTGAAGACATATCCATTAGTGGATTTTTTCTCATTCTTATCTGCCTAAAAGTCTGAGTCTGTGTATCCTATAAGAACCAAGCCATCAGCCTTGTAAACCAGCATATAATCTCTCGTTCCCTTAAGGTATTTGAGAATATGCTTTACAGCTTCCCAATAAACCTCCCTAGGGTTTGACTGATATCTGCTAAACAAGCTTATGACAAAGCAGATATCTGGCCTAGTATATAGCATGGCGTACATGAGACATCCCACAGCCGAAGCTTAGGGAATCCTACTCATTCTGTCTTTTTCTTATTAAGACTTAGGACAGTCCCTTGAAGAAAAAGACAACCCATATCTGCAAGGAATTAGAGCTCCCTTGCATGAGTCCATGCTGTACTTGGCCAGTATCTTATCAATATATGCTGGTTGGGATAATCCCAACATTCTTTGCTTTCTATTTCTAAGAAGCCTAATCCCGAGAATGTAACTGGCTTCTCCCAAGTCTTTCATATTGAATTGACTAGACAACCAAACCTTTGTAGATGACAATGACCCTACATCATTTCTAATGATTAGAATGTCATCCACATAAAAGATAAGAAAAACCACATTAATACCTTCAAGTATCCTGTACACGCATGGTTCATCCTCGTTTTGAATAAAATCATAAAACTTTACAGTCTCGTCAAAACAAATGTTCCATGTTCTCGATGCTTGCTTAAGTCCATAAATGGACTTCTTAAGTTTGCAAACCATATGTTCTTGACCTTTAGAAATAAAACCTTCTGGTTGGGACATATAGATGTCTTCGCTATGATGGCCATTTAAAAAGGCCGTCTTGACATCTATTCGTCATATCTCGTAGTCATAATAACATTCGATGGCAAGGAGCATACGGATGGACTTAAGCATGGCTACCAGGAAAAAGGTTTCATCATAATCGATTCATTCTTTCTGAGTATACCCTTTCACCACAAGCCTAGCCTTGAAGGTTTTCACCTTCCCATCCATTCCACTCTTTCTCTTGTATACCCACTTACACCCAATAGGTTTTATCCCTTTAGGTGAAGCTACAAGATCCCAAACCTGATTGAAGTACATAGACTCAATCTCAGCTTTCATTGCTTCATGCTATAGATTTGCATTGGTATCAGTAATAGCCTCCTCGTATCTAGTGGGGTCTTGTTCTTGATGGTCTGAGACTAGCTCGAAAGCTTCTCCAGTCCATCTCTCAAGAGCCCTAGACACTTTCCTACTACGACGAGGCTCTATTTATACAGGCTCTTGAAGCTGTGCCTCTTCTTGTTTCATAATCTGGTCAGGAGAAGTTGATTCTAAAGATAACTTCTCCTCAAGTTCTAACCTAGTTAAACCTTTCGTGGAAGTACTTTGATCATCTTCTAAGTATCTAACATTAGTACTTACCAATACTTTCTGCTCCTTAGGATGATAAAAGTAACCACCATTTGTCCCTTTTAGATACCCAACAAAATAGTATAATTCTGATCTTGGTTCTAACTTGTCTCTCTTGACTAGTACAAAAAGCTGGACAACCCCATATCCTGAGATAGGGAGTCCTAGGTACTGACTTGGAAGGCACCAAGTTCAGAATATATGCCGCTGTTTCTAGGGCATATCCCCAAAAAGACACTGGAAGAGTAGCATGAGACATCATGCTTTGGACCATTTCCATCAATGTCCTATTCTTTCTCTCAGCTACTCCGTTTTGCTGGGGTGTCCCCGGCGCAGAGAGTTGGGATACTATCCCATAATGTATCATGTAGTCCTTAAATTCACTAAGGAGGTACTCTTTACCATGATCCAATTGTAAGATCTTGATCAATTTACCTATCCGACGCTCCACTTCAGCCTTAAACTCTTTGAACTTGTCAAAAGAGTCAGACTTACGTCTCATCAAGTGAATGTAACTAAACCTTGTGCAATCATCCGTGAAAGTAATGATATACTTAAAACCCCCTCTAGCTGGTGTAGACATGGGACCACATACATTAGTGTGAACAAGACTCAATACCTCCATGGCTCTATCCGCCTTAGGGGTATATGACATTTTGGCCATTTTTCCCAACAGGCAGGATTCACACTGAGGCCAATTTTCCAATCTCAATGAGTGCAAAGGCCCGTCATGGATTAACCTCTAAATCCTAGTTGAGTTGATATGACCCAACCTTAGATGCCAAAGATACGAGTCATTGACATTGATTTTTCTCTTCCTTGTTAAAGGTTCAGATTGAGCATAATTTAATTGATTGTTAATAGGGTTTAAGAATAATAGATTCCCAAACATATGCCCAGTACATAAAATTTCTCCATCTCTACTGATAGTAACACCATAATGGAAAGATACAGAATATCCTTGATTTATTAGTTTCGCAACTGAAATCAAATTCTGTCGAAATCTTAGTACATAAAAAATATCCTTTAAAACCACTATTCTATTACACTAAAAAATAAGATCCAACCTCTCACTACAAGGGCCCAGACATGTGCTCCATTTCCCACATAGAGCCCATGTTTACCCTTCTTGAGTCTTCTAATCTTTGTAAACCCCTGCAAGGAGTTACAGATGTGATCAGTGGCCCCTGAATCAACAATCCAAGTGGAAGTTAATCTAACCATTGATATAGACTCTAGATAGAAAACATTACCTGTGGAGTTTTTCTTGGCTTGAAGATCTGGACACTTCTTTTCCAGTGTCCCTTCAGTTTACATTTAAAGCACTTGCCCTTGGGTTTGTCTTTGGGCTGGGTCTCGGGCTAAGCCGCTGTGTTTCCTTTCTTTCTTTTGAACTTTCTGGGCTTGGGCCAGTTCTAGAGGAAAAAGCCTTAGCAATCATAGCCTTTGATTGTGGCTTCATGACTTTCTCCGCTATCTGGAATTTCTTTATCAACTCAGTTAAACTCATGTTTAACTTGTTCATGTTGTAATTCAACTTGAATTAAGTAAATGAACTCGGTAGAGATTCGAGAACCATATCCACTTGGCTCTCGAGGTCAATAACAGCACCTAAGATTTTTGCTTTCTCGAAAGCAGCAATCATCTTGAGCATATGCTCTCTGATTGATGCTCCCTCAGCCATCTTAGTGTTTATGATAGTTCAAAGAGCCTCTTGCCTTGTGGGCCAGCTCTTATCCATGAATATCGTGGCCAATGATTGACATTTATCGTGCGCAGAAGCTATGTGCTCATGTTTTGACTGGAGCACATTAGACATGGAGGCCAACATGTAACAACGAGCCATCTTGTCGGCCTTCTTCCACACCTTCTCAGCATTTCGCTCCTCAACGGTAGAACCCTCCCTGATAATAGGGTAGGTTTCGTAAAGGACATTCTTATACTCTTCTGTTGTAAGTATTATGTCCAGGTTCCTCTTTCAGTCCACATAGTTTAGTCCCATTAGCTTATTTTCTCAGAGAATAATGGCCAATGGACTAAAAGAACCTCCCACCATTTCTGAAAAATCTAAAGTAAAAAAAAAAAAAAAAGATTTAGTTTGTGAAAACAAAATAAATTTGTGCATTTTATCAAAACTGATAATAATTAATTTGGCTCTTAGGGAAACTGACATAGCTTCTTGGGATGATTACCTGTTTCCTAAGCTAAGTATGTTGATTGCCATAAATTAATTTTCCTTCTAAGTACTGATCTAGAAGATAACTCTATTGAGGGGATGGTCGTTTCCTCTTATTTCCTATGGACATACCTCGCACTATAACCTCCAACGAGGGGCTGGCCAATTACAGTACGTGTCTCGGGTTATTAGTTACATCCCTCCATTAGATCTAGATCCTTGTGGTATATACAGGTTCACTCCCAGGGTGACACGAGGGGACCCACAATCTCTAATGAGGATCGTGATAGAAGTCGTGGGGCCGTTGGAACCCCTCTCCCACCCAATCTTTTAAAAAAGGGGTTTTCTAAAAAATATCCTTTTGAAAATTTCCATTAAGTTTTTCCTTAACTCATAAATAAAATATCTAAATCTATTAAAATCTCTATGTCAAGGTATATATCCTTTGAGAGATTTTTCTATGGACTAATTTTATTTAAGTTAAAAACATAATGATTTCAAAAATTTTCCAATTACAACTTTCTAGAGACTTTGGTCTCAAGTTTATTTAACAAAACAATCTTTCTTGTCCTAAAATAAAACAAAATGGCTTTCTATTTTGAACTTACAAAAATATCTAAATCAAATATATTTTCTATGTCAATGATTAAATCCTTTGAGAAAATATCTAAGGATTATTTTTTGTTCAAGATAAAATAATGATTTAATTTACACAAAAATGTTTTCTTGTAAAAAATATTCCCAAAGACTTTGGTCTTTGAGAAAACGTACACATAGGTACTTAAAAAAATAGCATGCTAGAAAATAGTAGACGTTTTCATGCTTTCCCTATTTCTTAAACCTAAGTGCTCAGATAATAGAATTAAACACATTAATTAATTAATTATATAATTAACGGTCTTGTTTAATCCTAAAATCCCTTACTAATATTTTTCATGCAAAAATATTCCATGAATATTAACTATTGCAAAAATATTAACTTCGCTTGGTATGGACCCAAAAACAAAAAGAAAACACAAGAAAAATTACAAGGAAAAATAAAAAAATTTCTCCTTGGTCCACTGCACTTGCCATATTGGATCGGAGCCTTACTGCACTGTAGTCCACAACACCCGCCACACTGGATCCATCGCCTCATGGACCATCCAAGCCCGCAACCCACTCCAACTACCCAAGCATTGCTCGACGACCCGCGCGCAATTGCCGAATTGTAGAATTTGCAATTCAATTGCACTGCAAAGCCGAGCTGGGAAGCACTGAGACAAGCCGCCTTGCTTGCTCCAGGCACACAGACTACTGGCGGCTTGGCTCACCAAGCCGAGTCTATGAACAGTGTCGTCTGCTTCAGATTTACAGTGCGATTTCCTTATGCAATTTCATTCTTCTAGTTTTTTTTTCTACAAGCGACCTCCAGCTTTTGGCCTCTGATTTCAACCCAAAATCAATGAAATCACAAACCAACAACCGCCTATACCCATTAAAATTAGGTTTCCATGATTTGCTAATTAAAAAAGCAGATTACATAGTCACCTATACCTCCATCTAAGAGGATTAACAAGCCATCTATCCATACCAAAATACCAGCAAAGGATCACAGTTAATCAAACATAATTGTCCGATTTTATTAAGTAGCATACATGCTTCCTATATTCGCACAAAATCTTCATGCTCTGATACCAATTGAAGATTAAATTACGATTGAAACTTAGCAAAAAACCAATCGTAGAACACAAAAAAAATGCAACTTTCCTGTGTGAAGAAGAAAAAGGGGGAAAAATTATTACCTCTTCTTGTTCTCAAAATTGGCTGGATTGGAGTATGCAGAACTAGGGTAGGTGCGCTGGTAGAAACCTCTGGTGCGATTCCTACAAGCCTCCTACTACGTCTGTGCATGTATGTTAATGCCAAGTTTCCTCTCAATCTTCCAGTATATGGCCTGCCTAAACCACGTTTGATGTAAACACACAGGACGAAGGAATTTTTTCAGAGAGAAAAAGAGAACGTCTTTTTCTTTCTCAGAGAAGAAGAAGAAAACAATGTACATCTTTATTTTCCTATTTAACCTAAATAAAACCCTAGGTTAAACTGGATTTTTCTAATTTGGCCCATTGAACTCTAGTTTAACCTCTTGGACCAAATTAATTATTCTAATTAGAACCAAACAAATGGCCCAATAAATAATTAATTTTTCAGCACAAATAAACTAGTTCAATTAAGAAGACTATATTAGTTTAGTCCCAAGTCAATATTTAATTATTCAAACTAGGCCAAAGCCCTGAATAATTAATTAACCTACTAAACTAATTTAATTAATTCTCTCTCTCTCTGTGGACCTTTATTTTATTTTAACCCAATAATTAAATCAGTTTATTTAAATAAAATAAATTCCATTTAATTTAATTTAAGACCAATGCCTTAGCCTATATTTAATTAGGACTTACGGTCTATACTAAGGACCAAGAGATACACCGCATTAGCTACTAAAATGAGCAAAATACCCTTACTATATAAATAGTTGTATTTTGCATTTTAAATATTTTCTAATATCACTATAAGAAAATATTGACCCCAAGGACAATGCCGCGTTAGCAAAGTCTCTGACCTACAGGTGAAATAACTAAAATACCCCTCTATACATCGTCGTGCATTAGAGAGGAAAGAATATTCTAACACCTCTCCAAATGACATCTACCATCCTTAAGCTTCTAGTCCAATGATTTACAACTTCCTGAATTGTTTTCGCTTTCCAAGAGAGCTACCCCTAAAGCAAACATCTAAGTCATGTTTCCCAGGGCCCTAGATATTTAGATTATTCAGACAACCACAAAGGGCGATATAGTATAGACACTATCTTGTACAAGTTTGTATTAACTAACTAGTCATATATACCCAACATGCAAGTATATTAGTCCTACGATAGAACCTCAACTAAAGCATATCAAAGTACATGCTTCCAGCTTCGTTAGACCACCAACTCATACTCAAGTCGTAGAGTATTAGTCCACGCTGCAGCGGTAGTTGTCTAGGTTTCTACCATATAGTACTTTAAGAAACCACTACTGTAGGTCATGTTCTACATATTCGAAATACGCTTATGTCATGAAGTGAGTGGACTACTCTCTGGCTAAAGGTAAGCCATTCCCCATTTAGAATTCATAACATAATAATCTAAACATGATGAGATTCTCATTCTCATCAATCGCTTAAGAACAAATATTTATGTGTTAAGTAACCCGTAATCCATACCATACTGTGAAAGACCACCATTCATATGGACCACTTATTTAAACATAATGGGTGTTTTCCAAACATAATTGTGCACAAATAAAATGTAAATTCACAAATAATTTATGAAGAAAAAAATATTTTATTAAAATATTCGATGTTTACATCATAAACCTAGTCTAAGAGGGCATATTTCCCAACACTAACTTGAATACTTGGCATAAGCACTGATTTGAATACTTGGCACATATGCTAACTTGAATACTTGGCGTATGCACTGACTTGAATACATGGCTTAAGCACTGACTTGAATACTTGGCATCAGCACTAACTTAAGTACTTAGCGTAAGCACTACCTTGACTACTCGGCATAAGCACGGACTATGCTTGAATACTTGAATTCTCAAATACTTGAATCAAAATATCTTATACTGGATTTCTTGTGTGCTTGAATCAGCATGTTTTCACTCAAAATCTTTGAATATTTATTTTAGAATTTTTTCACATGAGAATTTCTGAACTAGCTTGTTTATGTTAGAGATTACTCTCCATAAGTTATTTTCAATTGAAAACACTAGCACACATAGGACTTACTGAGCCTTACGGTGACACGTGTGTCATCTCTTTTGAAATTTAGGATCAAAAGAGCAGCAGAAGCACGGTGGACTCCTAGAGGCTCATGCTATATCTTGGATCTATTATACCCATGAGTATATTTATTAGAAGTTGGATTCTATGTACTGTTTTATATTCAATAAAAGTAATTTTGGAAAAAATTTCATTACCTAATTGAGTGAAGTTTGTTATAAAGACTATTTGCCTAAGCAATCAGACGGGGCGACATCCCATAAAGCTATAGCCCACTATGCCATGGAAATATGGGGTGTTATAGAACCCCTGAGTTTATTTTTCTATTTTTGTTTGTTTGTTTGTCATAGAATTTCCTTGAGTCTTCTCCTGGATATTTGATGGATTTTTGTCTTTTTAATTGTTCTCCTATGAAGGAATCATTATAGGTATTGAACGGATGATAATTAGCTAGAAAATGTATGCAAAATCAAGTTTCTAAGGGTCACATGGATAGCCACACACCCATATATGCCCCATGAGTCTACACAGCTTGCAACGTAACATTCTTTCAAATTTTTAAAAAAAGAAATCAAACTACAGAGGATTAAATGAATTGGCTCAAAGCCATATAGCCCATCTTGAATATTGGCTTCCTTTCTTCTTTTAGTTCATATGGAAACTTGATGGATTCAATCTTAGTTAGAGGTAAGATGAGCTTTTTCAATGTTCTTGTTCACTACACGTCATTTGCTAGTTAGGACCTTTTTTACTTGTTGCAATTTTGATATTTTTAGGGAAAATGATTTTTCAATCTTTTTTCCATGTGGACAAAGCAATCTTAGATGGTTTCTTATCTTTTTGAATATACTACTTGGTATTAACAAAATAAGTTTCAACTTCAAGGAAAGGTATGTCATCTTTTGCTACTTTTTTTACTCTGCCATTTTAACAATATTTGAAATATTGGTGGAGGGTTGATAGTACCACACCATTATCATGGAGCTATAGTCTCCCTAGCAGAATATTTTACGAAATTGTGTTATGATTAAATTGAAAAAAGCATTTGTATATATATCTTCAATCAATAAATAAAATTAAAGGGTACTACTTGCTCATTGTCCTCTTAGATTGAACCATTATATCATAAGATTACTTTCAAATAGTTTATTAGTTAAGATGCCCACCTTTGTCAATGTTAACAAAGGTAAAATATTCACTGCAGATCTTACATCTACCAATATTCTATTCATTCTAGATTCTTGCACATAGCTAGTCACAAATAATGGTCTATTGTGGAGTATTGACCAAATAACAGCTTATTATCAATGAATATGGTTTCAGTTATGCAACTATTAAGAATCATGGGAATATTATTTCCCTTCTCGTCATTTTCTTTGATACAATTATTATTGTCTTCTTCGCTTTCCTCATTATGTATGGCACAACAAGAGATAATATTGATATTTTCAGCAACTCTTCTTGGTATAATATCTTTAAGGTGATAGATGCTAGAGATTTTCTTTTTCAAAGAGAAACATTTATCGGAGGTGAAGGCTTGGCATCTTAACTTTTAACCCTCCATACACTTTTCTTGATAAGCTTTCCTTTTAGTAAAGGAACTCATTTTCTTAAGGCTCTTGTGCAATTTTTCTTCTCATCATTAGCATCTAACCTTCACCCTCTAGTTAACTATTTTAGGAAGCAACACTATTTACACAGAGTTCTTCAGCTTCTTGATGATATTCCTTTATAGAGAGAACTTGAGCTCCAATCGAGATAGGATCAAAATTTCCAACTTAGTTTAAAAAACTACTTTCTTTGAGACAGCATGTTCAATAAGTTATAATTGAGATGATTGGTAGATTAGAAGATATTTTATCTTATTCAAAGCCTATATGTCTTTTATAAACAAACTACATGATTTTATCTTTGAACACAAAATATTTCTCCATTGGTTGATTAACCAAATGATGGTACCTACAATAGTTAGGATTGTTAACTCATCTAACCTCACGTTGACGCTTTGCTACAGACAAATGTATTGCTCTGGTGGCCATCAACTTTTTAGAATATCGAAGAAACATCAAAGTCAAAGAAGGGATATTTCTTAACTTGCATTTCTTCCAAGGTCAACTTTTTCTTTTATTGGGATAGATCTACCTTTTAAGCTGCTTTTGAGTCACTTTAGAAGAAATCTTAGCTGGAGTTGCAATTGTTGTCATAAAGTCCTTTGACTCATTTTAAGGAAATGATTTACTTTCTTTTTCTAAAATCTTGCTTTTCTTTATTTCTATTGGAATCTTGAATATGCACTTTACCAACATTTGCAACCATGCTCAACACTATGTCATAGGCATAGGTAGTTAACTCCTCCAAAACTTATGGTACGATCCATTGACAATATATTGGAGTCCCAAATGCATGCTTTGAATGCACATTTCTATTATAGATAACTTACTTGGGGGATCTCTACAATTGAGGTTTAAACTTCTAAATTTATTAATGCAGTCTAACACTGGCTCATCCTTCTATTCACGAGAGTTTGTGAGCTCTACCATATTAATGATTATACAAATACTTTAAAATCAATTAAGAAAATCTTGTTCAAGTTGCTTCCAACTATTACTTGAACCAATTACGAGATTAGATTACAATCTCTAAGAAAATTCCTAATTTGAATCATGTGTCCTCTAATTCTTCACTTTTGGAAAAACATCCATTTGGGGATAAATGAATTTGACCTTAAATTGAATAGTGATTTTATTATAAACATTTGATTGGCAAGCTTTCAAGACTTCTAGGATAAAGAGCAAGATGAATGATTGAAGATTTGATGAAGATTCAGCACTTTTGATGTACAGAAGCTTCAATGACTTAAACTTTTGAGTAGAATGCCCTATATATATATATATATATAAATACATACACACACACACACACACACACACACATTTATATACATATATATGAAATTCCATAGAATATTGTGAAATTTATTCCATGTACGATTCCAATATTAAAAGTTTTTCAGGAAACCTTGTAGGATTCCAATAGTCGAAAGCTTGTAGGAAACTTTGATGAACTTGGATTTAACCTGATCTTAAGATTGATTAATTTGGCCTAATTCTATTTAATCCATGATATGTGTGGTTTAATTTGAAATGGACTTTTAACAATAGTCCGCTTCAACATCCTATGAATAATATGACTTGTTCATAGATTTAATTCAATTAATCAAGACTAAAATATTAAGTTTTATTTGATCTCGATTAAATAAATGACATTTATTTTTCTCAAAATTTATTTGTCTACACTTATTATTGAAAGAACATATCACTTTTTCTCCTTTTTCAAACTAAATGATATTAGGTCTATATGATTTTGCAAAAGCCCTTCAAAAGGATTTTCACAAGATAGCAGATATAGAAATTGATAAGGGATTTTGGGAAAAACATCCATTTTAGGGTTAAAAAACTTCATCTTTAATTGAATAGGGATATGATGATGACCACTTTATTACCAAATTTTGAGACTTCTAGATTAAAAAAAAGATAAATGCCTTGAAGATTTGATAAAGATTCAGAACATCAGAGTTATAGAAACTTGAATGATGAGAACTTCATCTTAAATCGACTAAGGATATGCTGATGAACACTTGATTGCCAAACTTTTGAGACTTCTTGGATTTAAAAAAAAAACGATAAATGCATTGAGGATTTGATAAAGATTCAGAACTTTTGAGTTATAGAAGCTTGAATGTTGAATCCAAAATTGTGAAGTTCTAATGCTGAAGCTTAGGATGTCCTGAACCTTTGAGGAGAATGCCTTATTTAAGTATTGAGATTCCATAGAATTTTGAGAAATGTATTCCATGTAGGATTCAAATACTGAAAGTTTTTAAGGAAACCTTGTAGGATTCCAATAGTTAAATGTTTGTAGTAGACTTTGATGAACTTGGATTTAACCGGATTTTAAGCTTGATTTAATTTGGCCTAATTCCATTTAATTTGTGACATATTAGATTTAATTTCAAATGGAATTTTAACAATAGTACACTTTAATTCCCTAAGAATAATGAGAACTCTTCATTGATTCAAATTAATTAACTAATACAAAATTATTTAATTTTATTTAGTCTCAATTATATAAACAAAACTTAATTTTCTCAAAATTTATTTGCCTACACTCGCCTTTGAAGGAACATATCAAATTTTCTCATTTTTCAACCTTAATACAAATAGGTCTATATGATTTCGTAAAAGTCCTTCAGGAATATTATCACAAGATAGCAAATATATAACATGAAGATTGTCATATACAAGAATAATCTCATCAAAAAGTACACAAACTTATATGTGCAACATAAGTGAAACAATAATATTAATAACTCAAATCATCACAAACACATTGAGAAGTACAACCAATGATGGAATTAAGATAATTATCATAATCTAAGGAAACTAATTTAACATATGAATATTAAGTACTTTGATGCGTAAATTTTGGGTGTATAAAAATCATTAAAATTGGCTAAACGATAAGGATTTAGGTAAAGTAAGGATTAGAGCCTAAATTCTAGTGGATTCGATACTTGCTATTCTCTATACTATATGATGGGTATACTTGCACATATTTGTAGTTTTAGTGGGTAGCATTTTAGTTAAAACTTTATTGATTGTGTAATTTGTTTGTAATATTTTCTACACTAAAAAATACGCATCAAAGGCCACATCTATAATACTAGGACTCCTTGTTGTTTAGTTCTACTTGAGGTTATAGTTGGTTGCCATGATGTTCTTTTGTGTATCGTTTTTACTTCAACTTTCATGGTTTGTTGCTCTTAAACCCGATATTGTTTTTGTTGACATAAGCCAAGAATATCTTTAAGAAGTGACACTCCCCAGCTCATATCAAAAGGTCCTAATTTATAACAAATGCTTTTAAGTATTTTGATCCAAATTTTCAAAACTATGTCGCATTTTCTAGGGATTTGCAAAAGCAAATATGTTTCCATGAAACCAGTTGGGAAAACATGTATGTTTTACTAATTTTCTAGTACTTCCACATCAACACAATAACTAGGTTTTATTAGTCGTTCCTAATCATTAGGTAGATTCTCTCTCCTTTATAAAAGTCTATTTCTTGAGATTTTTGAGCCACCATTTTAGGGTACTTTCAAGCTATATATTCTTTATATTTTTTTATCTCTCTAAAGCAAAGTTTAATTCTTCCCATGTTTCTAAAAAAAATTTTGAGCTTCTTCTTCTTAGCTCTTTTAAATTTATTTAGAACATTTGCTATAATATATATCTATTGAAAGGATTATTATTGATCATGAAATTTAAATCTCACTAGCAATCAAGATGAGATATTTATCTTTCATCATGTAAATGACCTTGTGAGTTTTGGGTTACATTGCGTATATGTAAAACTAATTCTTAACTCATTTATTGATTATATTGGGTATTTGTAACCCAATTCTTAATGAGTTTATTGAAGATTGTGAAGAAGAGTGGTCGTTGTTGAGTATGACTAAAGGTTGCTAGTGAATAGTGTAAAACTCAATTCAAGATTTGAGAATTAAATGAGATGATTTTTGAGAGTAAACAGGTTGTTTGAGGGCATAAAAGTGCTTACACAAGAGCTAAGGAAGGTTTGAGGTAGCATGATGATCCCCTGATGTAATAATCACTATTGGAATATGCAGAAAGGTTGCAAAACCTAAGGTCAAGCCCTCAGATAGTAGAGGTAGACTTAAAGGAGTCGAAGCATTATAAATCCTTAAGTTTGCTTTCTCTATCTCTTTTCTCTTCACCCTTTTATTCTAAATATAATTTGTTTGAAACAAGTATGAATATTAAATTTGTCCTTGATTCTTAGATGCATTTGATATTTAGATCGTTCCCATGTGTTTTATTCTAATTTTATGATAAATTTCATTTTAAGATTAATTATTGATATTTGAAGATATGTACATCAATATTTTTTTGGGAATATCCTATTTTAGAGGATGCACATTCTACTATGTGGAAGTATATAAGGATGCATATCTATGAAGATTTTTATTTCCACACTTTATGTAAGTATGATAGGGGATAAATTCACCTATATTTTCTCCTTTTTGTTTGAGGTTCTTTTGTGATACTTTTAATGTAATAACTAGTTATATTCCTTCATATTTGATATTTTGCCCCTGGAAAGGTATTTTGGAGTTTTTGTGCATAATTAAGGATAAAAAATGAAAAAACCATTGCCGTTGCAATGCACGGCTGGCACTGGCCCTGGTCTAGAAGGGAGCAAAAATTGAGCAAAAAACAGAGCAACGTCAGGAAGATAGAACACAACTAGCGCCGGCTTTGCATAGGACAACCGGCGCTGGCTCAATATTGTAGCTGAGGCGGTGGACTTTGAATTTTGGGTGATTTTGACAGTTTCTCAAGAATTTTGGTATTTTCCAATCTTTACTCAGCACAGATCTCTTAGAGAATGAATTTTGGTCTCTCGTGAGCTTATTTAAGCAAGGAAAACACAAGAAAAATGTGTGCATCCAAGGATTAAAGTTGCCAATCACTCTCAAGAAGAGGAAATTCACCACTAAAAGGATCATTTTTCCAAGGTGGTTTTCATGAGAAGAAGAAGGGCTTGTTTGTGAGTTCTATCTTTTATCCTTTGTTTATTTTTCTAGAACAATGATATGCTTAATATTTTGATTGTAATTGGATATTAATTTGGAGATTATGATTTTGAGTTAATGGGAATTTTCATCAATCTATTGTTATCCTTGCTTATTGATCACTTGCTATCATTGGTTATTGACATTTTCATTTAATTAACTTAGGATACGATGTTAGGAGTTCATTGCATTGATTTCATATTTTTTAGATCTTAATGGACTTGGGAAATGAAGTTAAGATTAATGAACTAAAGTGATCAGAGATTAGTTTATTTCACCTAGAGGATAGGGTTATTAACTGATTTCATGTTTATTGCCACATAGAGTATATGGGTAATTATTGAAGGAAGAATTTAATGCATCTTTTTGCTATTTTAGTGCAATTGGAAAATCTGCTAAATTGATTAAGAGATAGTGGTTTAATGGATTGAGAAAGAAGTGGAATCTACATATGTGAGTTAATGACTTGTGAAACGATTGAATTTTACTTAAGTTCCTTCATGATGCCAAAATGACAATTGATTGTGATGAATGTTAAGTGATTCAATATTATGTTTTCAAGATAATTGTCTACTTACATGAAATTGCATCCTTGAGTTATAAATGTATATTTTACTTATTTCTTCCTTTTTATTATTTTATCACTTTATTTGATCGGTTAAACAATGAATGAAAAGTGATTAGTATATACTTTTTCCTTTGAGGATCAGCACTCGTTAATTCCCTAGTAAAATCAATCCTCATATAAACTCCTATATTCTAGGTGAGTTAAAGCTTGAAATTAGTCAATGAGTCCAATTCTAGCAATCATTAACCAATCTTTGATTACCAATGTTCTAAACAATTAACCTATTTTTCAAGTAAGCTAAGTGATGACAAATACAAAATCAATTAATTGAAATCACTATCAACCTTTTTTTCAAGCAAGTTAATAACAAAAATCAATCAACCAACTCCGTAAGAAAAACAAGTAATCAAATACCAAAAACAACAATCAATTGATCAAAAGTTCCAATCAAATCAATATCATAATCTCCAAAATAATATCCAATTACAATCAAAACATTAAGCATATCATTGTTCTAGAAAAGTAAACAAAGGATAAAAGATAAAACTCATTGACAAGCCCTTCTTCTTCTATTGAAAACCTCCTTTGAGTTTTGATTTAGTAGCTATCTTGGTCCTTCAAATCACATCTTTCTCTTTTGGTTTTCTTGTATTTAGAAGCCTCATTGATACCAACATTCGTTACTTGAAAAGTCTACTCTGAGTAGAATTCAAAAAATACCAAAATCCTTTGGAAAATACAAAATTTGCGCACCTGGTGTCGGGTCTAGTCGGGCCACCTGACGCCTAGTCCAATCTATTTTTGGACTCAATTTCCTCTTTTCCAGAGCAGACTTGGCACCTGGTGCATTATCTAGACTTGGTGCTAGGTCCAATCTAGAATCCTTTACTTTTTGCTCGAAATCAACTTAAATCTGCACAAATTCATCAAAAACACTTTTTACAAGCAAAATGTCAAATAGGAAGGAAAATATCTAGTTATTACAACAAAATTATCTCAAAACAACCTAAAATAACTAGGAAAATAATAGTGATTTTAGCCCATATCACATGCCCTCACACTTGAACTTTTGTTTGTCCTCAAGCCAATAAGAATTAGACACTAAGCATATGGCTTAAGACAAAATAATTTTTCAACTTATCCTTAGCAAATTCATCCATAATAAAGGAATAATCTTCTTCCAACCTTAAATACAAACTTTGTCATTCATTTAACAATTTTAACACCTTTCAAACTCTTGTATTAAATCAAAAAATCACATGGCCATCAAAGTTATGTTAACACAAGCTCATATCTAGTATAAAAAAAATCATCCTACTCCTCAAGCAAAAACATAGATATCATAAGTTAACAAGTCAAGCTATTTAACCAATTCCAGCATAATAACCTCAAATTTACACAATTCAAGTTTGTGAAACAAGGAAAACACTCCAATCTTTTTCTTTCTTTTTTTTTCTATATCTTCGGGAATTGATAGCCTTAAGTGCATTAATTACTCTTCACACATTGTATTGGCTCCCTTATAGTCAACATCATGTGTTTCAGCAATTTTCTTTTTCTTTCTTCTTTCTTTCTTTGCCTTGGGGATAGTATCAAGAGAATATGATGCTTCTTTGTTTCGTCTCTTCCACTCACCGTATTGGCCCCCTTTTCAGCAAAAGGTCTCTCTCTTTTTTTCAAAGCTAAAAACATTTTTTTTTCAACTCAATTATTTTTATCTCACATTTTTCCTTTTCACTCAAAAAAAAAAAAAAATCCCTTTCTTCACCTTCCTTATTCACAACTCAAAATTAAGAAAACTTTAAATCTATAATATAAGAATTAATCAAAAAATATTCCCATAGTTCCCCATATCATCCATATTCAAACTCAAAGAATAAAATAAAACTCAAATACCAAATATGACCAAGGTTAACTTAAATTCTCAAGACTTAGTAAAATCTAACTTAATACACAAGTTTAATTTTTAATAAAAATCCAACCATAATGAATTACAAATCTATATCCAAAGTTAAAAAGAAAATCATAATTGCATTATAGATAAATAAGCTCAATTTATCTCCCATTTTCAAAATGTTCAATTTTTCAATAAAATTGTTTGATACCAAAAAAACACTAAGATCATTGATAAAAATTTGGACAAAGAATATTACTAAACCACTGCTCCACACTTAAACTGGACAATGTCCTCATTGGCAAAAAATTAAGAAAAGAAAGAATCTTCAAAGGGACCAAAAATGATAACAGAGGGAGAGAGTTAAGTAATACTCCCTAAGTAAAATAATGCTCCAATAAATATTAAACATGGAAGAGAGAAGAGCTTGGCCAAGAGGGCTTTATTTTGACATACAAAAGAAAACACAAATAAAGGAACAAAGAAAATAATAAGAAAAAGAAAGACACACTTAAATAAAAGAAAACAAACTAAAAATCCTAAGAAAGAAAATAACGACATGACTCACTCCCTCACACTTAAGATGGAAAATATTTTTGTGATCACTAAGGTAAATAACACCTAACAACTCCAAGCATAAAAACAAAGATACAAACTCTTTCCATCATCAAGCTTCCTTATCAAACCTTTGACAAAGAAATTATGCTCATTGAAATGGGTAAGGATGATGAAAGTAGAAATAAGAAAGGGTTTTGAAAAATAGAAGGTTCATGAAAACTAATTTTCTCAACAAAGAAAAATATATAAATCTTATTCTCTAACATTCCTTTAGACACACATATTGTTGTCAAAATATAAATGCACATGGTCTTTAAGGAATGCATCAAACTTGAAATCACCATTCAACCATTCAAACGATTTGTCACAATGAAAATTCCCCTTAAAACTTACCAATTGAGTTCTTAAAGATGGCATCATGGGATCCTTATGTTGGATTGTATGCCCTCTTAGACTAGGTTTCTAATGTAAAATCGAATATTTTAATAAAAGAATTTATTTTCAGAAATTGTTTGTGAATTTACTATTTGTTTGTGCACGATTTTTGTTTGCAACAAACCCATTGTGTTTAAATAAGAGATCCATGTGAATGGTGATCTTTCACAGTAACGTATGGATCACGGGTTATTTAACATATAAACATTTGTTCTTAACCTATTGATGAGACTGGGAACCTCATTATGTTTAGGTTATTATATTATGAATTTCAAATGGGGAATGGCTTACCTTTAGCCAGTGAGTAGTCCACTCACTTCATGACATAAGCATATTTCGAATACGTAGGACAGGACCTGTAGTAGTGGTTTCTAAAAGTACTATATGATAGAAACCTAGACTACTACTGCTACAGCGTGGACTAGTACTCTACGACTTGAGTATGAGTTGGTGGTCTGGCGAAGCTGGAAGCATATACTTTGATTTGCGATAGTTGAGGTTCTATCGTAGGGCCAATATACTTGCATGTTGGGTATGTGTGACTAGTTAGTTAAGACAGACTTGTACAAGATAGTTTTTGCACTATATCGCCCCTTGTGGTTGTCCGAATGGTTTAAAATGTCCAGGGACCTGGGAAACATGACTTGGATGTTTGCTTTAGGGTAGCTCCCTTGGAAAGCGGAAACACTCCAGGAAGTCGTGGATCATTGGACTAGAAGCCTAAGGATGGTAGATGTCATTTAGAGGGGTGTTAGTACACTTCTTCCTCTCTAAATGTACGGCGATGTGTAGAGGGGTATTTTAGTCATTTCACCTGTAGGTCGGAGACTTTGCTATTGCAGCATTGTCCTTGGGGTCAATATTTCCTTATAGTGATATTAGGAAATATTTAAAATGCGAAATACAACTATTTATATAGTAGGCGTATTTTGGTCATTTTAGCAGCCAAGGCGATGTGTCTTTTTGGTCCTCGGAATAGCCCGTAAGTCCTAACTAATTTTTGGGTTGAGGAATTGGTCTCAGTTGAAGAGGATTTTATTTTATTTTATTTTATTCAGGAAGTCTAATTTATTTTTGGATTGGAATAAAATAAATTAATTAATTAAAATAGGAGTTGAGAGAAATTTAATTATCTAGTTTAATTGGTTAATTAATTATTCAGGGCCTAGGTCCAGTATGAATAATTAGGAAATTAACCTGGCTTAAACTATGGGAAATAATTAATGTTTAATTATTTATTGGGTTATTTATATAGGCCCAAGAAATAAATAATTAAAGATTAATTATTATGGTTCATTTAGACTCATTAATTATTTATTGGGTTGCTTATATAAGCCCAGGAAATAAATAATTAATGTTTATTATTTTGGGCCTTTTGGGTCCAAGAGAAATAATAAATATTATTTTGGCCCAATAGCATGGACCTTAGGGTTTTTCCAGATACGGTTAAAAAGAGTTTAGGGTTAGGCAAAACTAATTCTCAAGATAACATCCGGGTGTTTTGAAATCTCGGGGATATATTTATCAGATAATGAGAGACCTAGTTTTGGCTAACCAATAAACAAGTCTCTGGTAGAGAAAAACCCTAATTTCCCTAACATAACACAGAGCCTCACGTGAAGAGAAACTTTTGGTGTGTCTCACGTCCCTTTTTCTCTCTTGCTCACTCCTTTCTCTTCTCTAGTTTCTTCTTGTTTCTTTGCTAATCAATAGCAAGAGAACCAAGGAGAATTGAGACCGTTCCTCCTCACCATAGTGTTCACCAACTAGAGGTTAGGCTGAGGAATATTCCAAGAGCTGGAAAGCTAGGCGTTAATGCAAACAAGGCGAAATAGAAGGCTATTGGGTTTTCAATCGGAAGCTTCTTCAAGTGTGCAAAGCAAGGAGATTCCAGTTGTTCAATCCGCTTCTACGCAACTATAAGGGTTAAGGAGCGCAAAGGTATGATCTTCACGCTTCCGTATGGCCTTTAAGGCTTGGTTTTATTTTTCTCTGTTTTTTTCCTGTAACCGGTGCATGCTCCCCTGTTTCGTCTCCCTCAATGTGGTATCAGAGCCACTAGTTTTTGATCAATATAGGGAGCATGATAGTTAATAAAAATTGAGAAGATAATTATCCCTGTGATCCTTCGCTGTTTTAGTATGGGATAGGCTTGATGTAAGCTTCACCGTTGAAGTATAGGAGCCCTCTGTAAAATTTTTTGGCTTTGAAGTTTAATTGTGTAAACCCAATTTAAATGGGTATAGGCGATTGCGTTTTTATTTTGGATGTTTTTTGTAAGTAAATATGTCCAAAGAAGCCAAAGAATGCTGGAAAAATCGAAAAGAGAAGTCACTACAACTTCGCGCGCGGACAGAAGAAAAAACGAAGAAGAAAGCACTGTTCATAAGCCGCCGTCGCGCCGAGCCGAGCTGAAGCTGCCGCCTGATTTCTGTGTCTGGAGCTGCTGGCTTATTCACACCTTGGAGCTGAGTCGATTTGGAGGAAAATTGAGCCGATTTCGTTGCTTAATTGCAACTTCAATTTGCGCGGGTCGAGCAGCGCTATCGGGCGAGTACGCGGGTCGCACGCGGGTCGACAGCAGAGGAGAACCGGGCGCGGGCGCTGGGCACTCGGGCGGGCGGGTCGCGGCTTGGTGGGTTGAGGCAGCGTCTGATCTGGTGCGGCTGGTGCATTGGGGGGCGCGGTGGACCGAAGAGCAAAAGGCGCCGATCTGGTGCGGCCGGTGCAGTGGACCGCCAACGATTTTTCTGCGTTTTTTTTATTTTTTTTCTTTTTCGTTTTGGGTTCCATACCAGGCGAAGTTAATATTTTTACAATATTTATATTCTTGGAATATATTTGCATGACAAATATTAGTAAGGGATTTTAGGATTAAACAAGATCATTAATTAATTAATTAATGTGTTTAATTCTATTATTTGGACACTTAGGTTTAAAAAAATAGAAAAGCATGAAAACGTTTATTTTTTTCTATCATGCTATTTTTTTATGTACCTATGTGTGCTTTTTCTCAAAGTCCAAAGCCTTTGGGAACTTTTTGTTTTGACAAGAAAAATATTTTTCTTCAAAAATTAAATGGCTATTTTAATTGGTACAAAAATTAATCCTTGAATATTTTCTCAAATGATTTAATCCTTGACATAGAAAATATCTTGGATTTAGATATTTTTGTAAATTAAAATGGAGAGCCATTTTGTTTTGTTTTGGACTAGAAAAATGATTTTGTCAAATAAACTTAAGACCAAAGTCTCTAGAAAGTTTAAATTGGAAAATTTTTTAAATCAATAAGTTTTAACTTAAATAAAATTAGTCCATGGAGAAAATCTCTCAATGGATATAAGCCTTGACATAGAGATTTTATTGGACTTAGATATTTTATTTTTGAGTTAAGGAAAAACTTAATGAAAATTTGAAAAGGATATTTTCCAGAAAACCTTTATTTTAAAAGACAAAGTGGGAGAAGGGTTCCAACGGCCCCACGGCTTCCATCACGGTCCTCATTAGAGATCGTGGATCCCCTCGCGTCACCCTGGGAGTGAACCCGTATAGGATGTGTGAAACCGCACCTAAAGCCAACCCTAGAGTAAGGGGGTCGAGATGCATATCATATTATTTTGCATGAATATATATGTTTTTGAATGATTTTATGTGCTTTAGAGTTGTGGATTATAGGTTAAAATGCTTAGTTAAGCTTATCGAGTAGGAGGGGTAAAATGGTAATTTTGGTTGAGGTCAAATTAGGAAGATAACTTGGGGAATTCATAAGAAGAATATGTGGTTGAGAATATAGGAACAAGAGTTAGTGTGGTTTAGTGGTTAGAGCTTGGTAAATTAATTTCAAAGGTCATGAATTTGAATCCCATCATTTAAGCTTTTGTCATGATTATCTTAACTAAGTTTGAATTTTTGTTTTCTTGCATTTTTTGAAAATAGGAATGTTGTCTTAGGGGAGACATGAGGAGAATGTCCTAATCTTATCCTCATGTCCTAAAAAGAATTCTAGAGGAATTCTTGTCCTTTTTATTACCTCTAGCTTGTCCTAGCATCTTTATAATTTAAATCCATTAAATCTCTTCTTTTGAACTCCAAAATTCTGTGATATTCCCTCACCTTAAATTTCGAAAATCGGCTGTGGAGGATGGGGTGTTGGCCGAAAATAGGAGGGGAAATAGGAAAGGGTTCCAAGGGAAAACAAACACCATGAAAGAACCTTCAAAAATTCACCTTCATATTGTTCATGTTTTAGTGAAGGGAAATCAGGAAAATTTTCCAGAATTTTTGCAAACCACCTCTTCAAAAATTCAGCCAGCAAACCTCTTCATTTGCTGCCAAGAAATTGGTCATTTCATGTGGCTTGAAGGCTGGAAAATCTGTGCAATTTTCGGACTGCACAAACTGTGCAAAACCAGAAAAAAATTCTGGGCATTTCGCAGCTTTCAATATGGAAAATGAAGCTGTTTTAGTCCATCTTCAAGCCAGCAAAACACCTCTGTTTTTCTCCAAAAATAAGGTTGGAAAATCACCTTTGAAAGACCTTCAAACTCCTTCAAGAATCAGCTGCAAATCGGGTTGAAGGTGTGCAAAAATTCTGCACATAAATTCAGCATAGCCCTTCGAAACATAGGACAGCTTGAAACCAGAATTTCCCAGCTTTGTTCCTTCAAGCCTAGGCCGAAAACCACCCTTCAACTTCTATAAAATTGACCCTTGTTCAACCATGGACTGAACATCATGACCTTCACACTTACCTTGGACTCTTGGACTCCATAACCACACCTCAAAACACTCCTAAGATCACTCCATTCAAACTCTTTTTGAACTTCAAATAATTTCAGATTTTTGCTCCATGAAAACACTCTTGAATCAAGCTAATAAACCAGAATTTTCCCTGCCATCTTAGACTGCATTTTGGCTAGCCTTCTAACCTGAACAAGCTTCACTCATTTCAGCAAAGGTAGCTAGTTCAACCAGCACCATTGAAGAGCATAGAAATCTTCCTTGATCAAACACCATAGCTAACCTCCTACCTTAAACAACACCACAACTTCCTCCCTTTAAATTTCAAAAAAAAAAAAAACAAATCGGATCACTCTCTGTCCCATAAGCTGAAAACCGAAACTCCTATCCACCCCAAACCATTCGGCCAACAGCTCTCCAGAAAATTGTGAGCCTTTTCTCTTATTCTCTCCATTTTTCACCAAGAACACACACTAAACATCTTCAAGCCTAAACCTACTCTAAACACTTCCAATCACTCTCAAATACTCCAAATCACTTCTATTTAATCCCTAAACTTCATTTCTGGGATTTATAACACAAAACCTCACAAACAAGAGTTTGAAAACGGATCGAAATTAGCCTTTTTTCTTGAAGGTCTCAAGAACATCAACAAGGTAAATCAAGAACAACCTTCTTGTTCATCTTCTTTTTCCATTCAATTCTTAATATACCCTTCTAATGCTCTCTCTTTCTCTCTCTCTCTACCGAAATGGTTGACATCAACCATGACTGTTTTTCCGGTGGATCACTCAAGGCTCGCTATCGCGCGTGGACCTTCTTTTGTCTTCATCAAAGCAATCGAAAATCAAGTATCTATTCTTAAATCATTTCTTTTTATATTCTGAAATCATGTCTCCTAAGTGTTGATAGGGAAATAGAGTATGAATGGAGATTGAGTATATGCATGTGGAATAAGGGGATGGAGATAAGACGTGATGATTGTTGTATATGGCTGAGTTGTATGTGTTTTCTTTTTGAATCATTGTATGTTCTTCGTGCTTAATGAATTTTATGGATGTTTGAAGCATGTTAGAGATCATGACACCAAAGGTGATTAGGCTCTTATACTTCTATTTTCCATTGAAACCATTTATGATGATTATGCCTAGAAGAGAGTTAGCTTTGTGATAGTATATGATAAGTCAAGCATGTGTTCATGAATGGATTGGTTTATTATTTGATGTTGGAGAATGTGTTTATAAGTCTTTTCTAGCAATAGGAAAATCATGGTGAAAGAGTATTTCCTTGTTAAGTCTAGGTTATTTTTATTAACAAAATTTTATTACTTTAAATGGAATTACTACTATATTTTTCTCTATAAAATTCGAAACTCTAGGAAGATTTGGATTGGTTTATTGATTAAAATATTAATATTTTCTTTATCAAATAAATGAGGTCTTTTATTAAAAATAATGTATATGGTAATAAATCTTTTATTAGAATTAATGACCTTGTAGACCTTAGTCCAAACTTTTGCCAATAATCCTAAATATTATTTATATTAAAACCTATTTGTTATTTATTAATTTAAAATTCAAAATAATTCATTTATTAATAATTTTATTTATTATTAATTAATTTTTATCTATTAAAAAAATTAATTAAAAATTATTTGTAATTTATTATTTATAATAAAGCTATTTTTAAATTACCATTTATTAATATTATTTTGGACTTAATATTGTTCAATATTCAAACCTTAGTTTATTTGTTAATAATAACAATCAAGAATTATTAATTAAGTCTATAATTTATTAGCAACTAATTTAGAACCCTAGTTATTTTAACTTATCAAACTAAAACTTATTTTATAAAATTCCTTATCATCTTGCATTAAAACTTAGGACATGGTGGTCATAGTTAGTCATGGTTGTAACTAGTTGAGCTAGGATTATTTTGTGTAAGTGAATTTAGCCTGAATGTAACCTTAAGTTTTGTGTTTACCCCAGGCGGGGTTAGGACAGCCTTGGAAGACTTTTGAGTTTGAGCAAGCAAAGAACCAGGTAAGCTCCTGCATGGAATTATGTGAAGACCAAAAATTACTGTGGCAAGCCAAATGCGATGTATATGGACATTTATGTTGTGAAGGCAATTAAGGACCGTTTTCCCTTTTATTTCCAGACAAACAATCATTTGGAAATTAAACAAGCGGTTTTACACAAAATGCTAAACCCTTTCTAAAACCCAACTTTGACAAGACTTTTAAAAACCCTTAATTGCTATTTCCAAATAAAGCGGGTTATGATCAATATTCTCCCAAGTGGGTCAATCAACGTTGAGTACTCAATAAGGGTAGACCACCAGGACTAGTCTTTGAAGGGTTAGGGTAAGTTTCTCAGTAGGTGGCCACCTCTGAGGGGTGAGTCCTGCTTGGATAGGATGCCAGTCCGGTAGGTCATGCTGGTCCGAGCTAGCAAGTTTCAGTCCTATGGACTGTGTGTTCCGGAGTGGACAACCGGTAAGTTTGGGTGTACAGATGGAGGGGTATCTTACCCGGTAGGCCGTACACCTACCTTTTGTCAGTTTGCACAAAGTGTGGCATTCTGACCGTTACTTAGTCATGGGGCCCAACGTGTGGTCACCCATGGCTACCCATTTGAGTGGTTGTATTTATGGTGCACATGTATGGTTTGAAAAGCGAAACGCCACCCTTTATTTTTAACACTTATTTATTGCTTGCCAGCACTTTCCCTTATGAAACTTTTACAACTTGCATACATGAATTATTTTACCTAAAACACTCAAAGCACACACGGGCTTACTGAGATTTTTATCTCACCACCTTTTATGCCATGTTTTCAGGAAGATCCTGCTGTGGAGGCCATTAGCTAGATTGTTGCCTATGCTTTGTAGACTCATGTTATTTCCTTTATGTAGTGTTTTGAGAGATTGTTACAAACAATTTATTTTGGATTTGTTACAGTATTCATCGTTTGGGTTGTAATAAGTTTAATTTTAAAGTCTTTATTTGATTTTATTCTATGTGACCTTGTTATAAAGACCCCTTGTCCTCTGGACGGGGCGACATCCCCGGTCCTGATGGGCCTAGGTAGTGGGGTGTTACAAGTGGTATCAGAGACTAGGTTTAGGCAAGTATTGATGGTATATGTTTTGATTTATTGAGTTCAAACTGTTTGTTTGACCTATCTTGTTTGTGCTATAGGATGGTTAGAATGATTAGAACCGCAAGGAAAGGGAAGCAATGGCACCCTCCCATTCCTATCTACCCGGAGGACTTACCAGTGCCTCAGCCTGCACCTCAGGCTGCACCCCAACCAATCATTGCCCTGGATGATAGTAGTGACGATGAGGTCCAGATCATTGAGCCACCTCCAATACCCATGATCGACCTAGTTACTGACAGTGAAGGCGAGGAGATAGACATGGAATATGTTCCCCTCCCTCCTAGTCCCATAGTTGACTTGACTGCTGACAGTGATGACCCATGGGAGATAGATTATAAATTTTCACCTAGACCTTCCTTTGTAACCCCACCCAATCAGTTTGAAACCGGGGAGAGTTCTAGGAGACCTGGGAAGGAGCCAATGGATGGGTTTGCCAATAGGGCTGGGAGAGGCTCCACTAGGAATTCTGGGGGGTGGTTATATGAGGCTGACTTTGAAGATTCTGATGAGGACTAGAACGGCTAAGTGCTGCTGCAATTGGGATATTTTATTTACTGCTTTTCATAAATTCCTATGTTAAGGATTCTCCTTTCTTTTCTCAAGTTTACTGCTTTAATTTCGAATTTATGCAAATAAGGGTACCTAGAGTACTCTATGTTTTGAGAAAAATTTATATGCAATTCTTTATACAAAATTTGGATCCAATCTTCTTCTGCTTAACGTTGAATGTGGATGCCTGCTCAATTTGGATATTTTAACTTTGATGCATAAACTCATTATCCGGGGAATGGTTTAGAATGGCACCCAGACGTCGCGCAGCCACATCCAGCAGAAGGGTTCCTGAGGCAAAGCCCGTGACCCCAGAGTTTGGTACAACTCAGATGCCATCACCGAACTGGGGGGATGGGAATGAACTGGAGCCAGAAATGGGACCAGAGATGGGATCGGAAGAGCCAGTTAGCGTAACTATAACACAAGCGTTCCACAAAGTGACTGAGATTCTGCAAACCTTAACTGAGCGGGGGAATCCGAAAGGGGAAGATGAGGCATTGGAGCGGTTTCTGAAATTTCAACCTCCTATCTCCTTGGGGGAGGCCGAACAAGACCAAAAAGCTGAACAATGGGTGGAACAAATGGAGGATATCTTTGCTACGCTCCAGTACACAGAGAAGCGAATGGTGAAGTTTGCTGCGTTCCGGCTGAGGGGTCCAGCTCGGGCGTGGTGGCAAAGGGTTCAGGACGACTGGGAGATGATTGACCAATACTGGACATAGGCTAATTTTGTAGAAGCATTCTGGGCAGAATATATCCCTCAGTGGATAGTTGAGAAACGGGAAGATGAGTTCCAGAATTTAAAGCAGGGAAGCCTAACGGTAGCCTAATACGCGGCCCGGTTCACGCAACTGTCAAAGTACTGCAAGAGGCTGGTGGATACTGAACAGAACAGAATGAGGCAGTTTGTTAAGGGATTAAGGCAGGAGTAAAGAAGGGCGTTGGTACCCTCTCCACCGACGACTTACTCGGGGGCTGTGGACACAGCCACCCATACCAAGAATTAGGATCGCAACCGAATGGCTCCACGACCGTTCGTACCGTCAAGCCAGCCACCGAGACCTTTTTAGAGGTAACAACCTAACAAGCGCCCTGCCAACTAGCAATGGCAGAATTGGGGAAAATAAGCCCAAACAGCACCAGTTGGTCCTGCGCAAAATCTTCCATTATGCCGGCACTGTAGAAAAATGGGCCACATTGAGAAAAATTATTGGTCCAAAGGAGGTGAGCGGAAGTACTACCACTGTGGAGACCCAAATCATCTGCGAAACACCTGCCCTAAACTTCTCCGGATTGGACAGGGCAACCCAGCTCAGAACCCGGGGCCCAATCGAGCCAATACCTCGGGAGCTTCCGGGAGTGGAACGCAGAAGCCGTAGGTGAAAGCTAAAGTTTTCGCTCTCAACCGGGAGGAGGTTGGAGCTGATGCAATAGTAGTGGAAGGTACGTTTACTATCCAAGGTCGTTCCGTTAATGCATTAATAGACCCTGGATCTACCCATTCCTATTTAAATAAGAATTGTGCATATCAATTGGGTTGGGAAGGAGTAGAACTACCTTTTACCTTGATAGTAAGTACACCTTTGGGGAAAATGGTGCAAGCGGATCGGTATATACAGAATTGTAAAGTTGAAGTAGGGAGAGAAAGCTTGGAGGGAGATCTAATAGTCTTAGCTATTGATGATTATGATTTGATACTGGGAATGGATTGGTTAGCAAAGCATGGTGCTAGAGTAGACTGTAAGAATAAGACAGTTCAGTTCATCAGACCAGGATGCGATGTGTTGGAGTTCAATGGCAAGAAAGTAAAGGAATTGAAGTTTTTGATCGTTGGGGCTAAAGCCCAGAAATTATTGAGGTAAGGATGTCAAGGATATCTGGCTTATGTGATAAACAAGCCAAAGGACCAATACACCCTAGAGAATACTGAGGTGGTAAAGGATTTTCCCGACGTGTTCCCTACGGAATTCATTTCTCTACCACCCAATCGAGAAGTTGAGTTCACCATTGATCTAGTCCCAGGAGCGGAACCGGTGTCTCGAACTCCGTATCGGATGGCACCGACAGAGCTGAAAGAATTGAAGGAGTAGCTAGAAGAGTTGGTGAGACAAAGCTATATCAAACCTAGCACGTCACCCTAGGGAGCACCTGTGCTATTTGTGAAGAAAAAGGATGGGACTCTAAGGTTGTGTATTGACTACCGAGGCTTGAACAACCTGACCATCAAGAATAAATATCCTCTACCGTTAATTGACGAGCTATTCGACCAGTTGCAAAGATCCAGTTGTTACTCCAAATTGGATTTGAGGCAAGGCTACTATCAAGTGAGGATAAAAGAGGAAGATATTCCTAAGATGGCATTCAATACAAGATATGGTCACTATGAGTTTGTGGTGATGCCTTTCGGGGTAACCAACGCACCCGCGGTATTTATGGATCTGATGCATCGAGTGTTCTAGCCCTACTTGGACAAGTTCGTGGTGGTCTTCATCGACGACATACTTATATACTCCGAGAGCCCGGAGGACCATGCGGAACATTTGAAGTTGGTACTAGAAAAGCTAAGGGAGCACAAGCTTTACGCCAAGTTTAGCAAGTGCGAGTTTTGGTTGGATAGTGTGGCATTCCTTGGTCACGTGGTGACCAAGGAGGGGATCAAAGTAGACCCAGCAAAGGTTAAAGCCGTATCAGACTGGAAGCAACCAGAGAACATCACCGAGATTCAAAGCTTATTGGGATTGGCCGGCTACTACCAGAGGTTTATTAAGGGGTTTTCAACGCTAGCATCTCATATGACCCGGCTGCTGAGAAAGGACGTACCCTTCGTTTGGAATGAAAATTGCGAAAAGAGTTTTCAAGAGTTGAAGCAGAGGTTAATAATAGCGCTTGTGTTGAGTCTACCAGAGGCAAATAAATCTTACGCTTTATATACAGATGCTTCGAAGGAAGGCTTGGGGGCAGTTTTGATGCAAAATAAGAAGGTGATCGCCTATGCTTCTCGGAAATTGAAGCCGCATGAAGTCAATTATCCCACGCATGATCTAGAGCTGGCTGCCATTATGTTCGCCTTAAAGAAATGGCAACACTATTTGTATGGAGCGGAATATGAGGTGTTCACTTATCACAAAAGCCTAAAGTACATCTTCACCCAGAAAGACTTGAATTTGAGGCAGCGAAGATGGATGGAATTTCTGGAAGAGTACCATTGTCCTATCAACTACCACCTCGGGAAAGCCAACGTCGTTGCTGATGCCCTGAGCCAGAAAGTCAGAATGGCCAGGCTAAGGGTACAGGAGGTCCAGGTAGTTCAGGACATGTTGGACAGAAGAGCAGAAGTGCAAGAAGAGAAGATTATTATTAATAACCTGAGGTTGATACCAAATCTAAGACAGGAGATTATTGAGGCCCAGCAGAGTAATGTGGAATTTCAGCTTTTCAAGGACAAGGAGCTTAAACAGCAAGGTAGCGAATTCCGACGGGATGGAACGGGAGTGTTGTACTTCTAAGATCATTTGTGTGTACCCGAGGAGCACCAGTTGAGGAGCAGAATTTTAGAGGAAGCGCATAAGAGCAAGTACGCCATTCATCCGGGAGAGGTCAAGATGTATCAAGATCTGGAAAAGTCTTATTGGTGGCTCGGGATGAAGCGGAACGTGGTTAAGTATGTCTCAATATGCTTAACTTGTTAGAAGGTCAAAGCGGAGCACAAAAAGGTGGCAGGATTATTACAACCGCTGCCATTACCGGAATAGAAATAGGAAGAGGTGACCATGGACTTCGTTACCGGACTCCCTATGGCAAGGAACCAAAAGGACACTATATGGGTAGTGGTAGATCGATTGACCAAGTCGGCGCATTTCATACCCGTGAATGTATGGGATTCAATGGAAAAATTGGCTCAGACCTACGTGCGGGAAATAGTCAGATTACACGGAGTTCCTTCAAGTATTGTGTCCGACCGTGATCCGAGATTTACATCCCGATTTTCGGGCAAGTTTCAAGAATTGATGGGTTCTAGTCTGAAGTTCAGTACGACGACGCATCCACAGACCGATGGACAGTCAGAAAGGGTTATTCAGGTATTGGAGGATATGCTGAGAGCCTGTGTATTGGATTTCGGGGATAAGTGGATCGAAAGTGTGCCGTACGCCGAGTTGTCTTACAATAACAGTTATCAAGCTTCGATTGGAATGGCTCCGTATGAAGCTCTATATGGTCATAAGTATCAAGTACCATTATACTGGAGCTAGTCAGAGGATGGACACATAAGCAAATCGGGAGAAGTCTATGTTCAAGAAATGGTGGATAAGGTTAAGTTAATTAAGGAAAGGTTGAAAGCAGTTCAGAGCCGACAAAAGAGTTATGCAGACAATAGGCGAAGGGAGTTAGAATTTCAGGTGGGAGACAGTGTATTCCTAAAAATGACACCAAATAGGGGAATTCTGAAACATCCGAAAGGGGGAAAGCTGAATCCGAGGTACTTGGGACCGTTTCCAATAAAAGAGAGAATTGGGCCGGTGGCGTATCGATTGGATTTGCCAGATGGGTTTACGGGAATTCACGACGTATTCCATGTCTTGCAGCTGAGGAAGTACAATGCCGATCCTGGACATGTTTTGAATAATGAGCCGTTAGTACTACAACCCGACCTGAGCTATGTGGAGAAACCCGTAAAGATATTGGACCGAAGTATTAAGACTCTCCGGAACAAGTAGATTTCGATGGTAAAAGTGCAGTGGGAGCATCATGGCACATGAGATGCCACATGGGAAATAGAAGAATGGGTAAAGCGAAAGTATCCCGATCTGAGATAAAGGTGCGTCTGAATTTCGGGACGAAATTCTCCTAAGGAGGGGGGGATATGAAACCCCACCTAAAGCCAACCCTAGAGTAAGGGGGTCAGGATGCATATCATATTATTTTGCATGAATATATATGTTTTTGAATGATTTTATGTGCTTTAGAGTTGTGGATTATAGGTTAAAATGCTTAGTTATGCTTATTGAGTAGGAGGGGTAAAATGGTAATTTTGGTTGAGGTCAAATTAGGAAGATAGCTTGGGGAATTCATAAGAAGAATATGTGGTTGAGAATATAGGAACAAGAGTTAGTGTGGTTTAGTGGTTAGAGCTTGGTAAATTAATTTCAAAGGTCATGAATTTGAATCCCATCATTTAAGCTTTTGTCATGATTATCTTAACTAAGTTTGAATTTTTGTTTTCTTGCATTTTTTGAAAATAGGAATGTTGTCTTAGGGGAGACATGAGGAGAATGTCCTAATCTTATCCTCATGTCCTAAAAAGAATTCTAGAGGAATTCTTGTCCTTTTTATTACCTCTAGCTTGTCCTAGCATCTTTATAATTTAAATCCATTAAATCTCTTCTTTTGAACTCCAAAATTCTGTGATATTCCCTCACCGAGAATTTTGAAAATCAGCAGTGGAGGATGGGGTGTTGGCCGAAAATAGGAGGTGAAATAGAAAGGGGTTCTAAGAGAAAACAAACACCATGAAAGAACCTTCAAAAATTCACCTTCATATTGTTCATGTTTTAGTGAAGGAAAATCTGGAAAATTTTCCAGAATTTTTGCAGACCACCTCTTTGACAATTCAGCCAGCAAACCTCTTCATTTGCTGCCAAGAAATTGGTCATTTCATGTGGCTTGAAGGCTTGAAAATTTGTGCAATTTTTGGACTGCACAAACTGTGCAAAACCAGAAAAAAATTATGGGCATTTCGCAGCTTTCAATATGAAAAATGAAGCTGTTTTAGTCCATCTTCAAGCCAGCAAAACACCTCTGTTTTTCTCCAGAAACAAGGCTGGAAAATCACCTTTGAAAGACCTTCAAACTCCCTCAAGAATCAGCTGCAAATCGGGTTGAAGGTGTGCAAAAATTCTGCACAGAAATTCTGTACAGCCATTCGAAACATAGGACAGCTTGAAACCAGAATTTCCCAGCTTTGTTCCTTCAAGCCTAGGCCAAAAACCACCCTTCAACTTCTGTAAAATTGACCCTTGTTCAGCCATGGACTGAACATCATGAACTTCACACTTACCTTGAACTCTTGGACTCCATAACCACACCTCAAAACACTCCTAAGATCACTCCATTCAAACTCTTTTTGAACTTCAAATAATTTCAGATTTTTGCTCCATGAAAACACTCTTGAATCAAGATAATAAACCAGAATTTTCTCCGCCATCTTAGACTGCATTTCGGCTAGCCTTCTATCCTGAACAAGCTTCACTCATTTCAGCAAAGGTAGCTAGTTCAACCGGCACCATTGAAGAGCATAGAAACCTTCCTTGATCAAACACCATAGTTAACCTCCTACCTTAAACAACTCCACAACTTCCTCCCTTTAAATTTCAAAAAAAAAAAAAAAATCCTGATCACTCTCTCTCCCATAAGCTGAAACTGAAACTCCTATCCACCCCAAACTATTCGGCCAACAGCTCTCCAGAAAATTGTGAGCCTTTTCTCTTATTCTCTCCATTTTTCACCAAGAACACACACTAAACATCTTCAAGCCTAAACCTACTCTAAACACTTCCGATCACTCTCAAATACTCCAAATCACTTCTATTTAATCCCTAAACTTCATTTCTGGGATTTATAACACAAAACCTCGCAAACAAGAATTTGAAAACGGATCGAAATTAGCCTTTTTTCTTGAAGGTCTCAAGAACATCAACAAGGTAAATCAAGAACAACCTTCTTGTTCATCTTCTTTTTTTCCATTCAATTCTTAATATACCCTTCTAATGCTCTCTCTCTCTCTCTCTCTCTCTCTCTCTCTCTCTCTCTCTCTCTCTCTCTCTCTCTCTCTCTACCGAAATGGTTGATCATCCATCAACCATGGCTGTTTTTCCGGTGGATCACTCATGCCTCGCTATCGCGCATGGACCTTCTTTTGTCTTCATCAAAGCAATCGACAATCAAGTATCTATTCTTAAATCATTTCTTTTTAAATTCTGAAATCATGTCACCTAGGTGTTGATAAGGAAATAGAGTATTAATGGAGATTGAGTATATGCATGTGGATTAAGGGGATGGAGATAAGACGTGATGATTGTTGTATATGGCTGAGTTGTGTGTGTTTTCTTTTTGAATCATTGTATGTTCTTCGTGCTTAATGAATTTTATAGATGTTTGAAGCATGTTAGAGATCATGACACCAAAGGTGATTAGGCTCTTATGCTTCTATTTTCCATTGAAACCATTTATGATTATTATGCCTAGAAGGGAGTTAGCTTTGGGATAGTATGTGATAAGTCAAGCATGTGTTCATGAATGGATTGGTTTATTATTTGATGTTGGAGAATGTGTTTATGAGTCTTTTCTTGCAATAGGAAAATCATGGTGAAAGAGTATTTCCTTGTTAAGTCTATGTTATTTTTATTAACAAAATTTTATTACTTTAAATGGAATTACTACTATATTTTTCTCTATAAAATTCGAAACTCTAGGAAGATTTGGATTGGTTTATTGATTAAAATATTAATATTTTATTTATCAAATAAATGAGGTCTTTTATTAAAAATAATGCATATGGTAATAAATCTTTTATTAGAATTAATGACCTTGTAGACCTTAGTTCAAACTTTTGCCAATAATCCTAAATATTATTTATATTAAAACCTATTAGTTATTTATTAATTAAAAATTTAAAATAATTCATTTATTATTAATTTTATTTATTACTAATTAAGTATTATCTATTAAAAAATTAATTAAAAATTATTTGTAATTTATTATTTATAATAAAGCTATTTTTAAATTACCATTTATTAATATTTTTTAGGACTTAATATTGTTCAATATTCAAACCTTAGTTTATTTGTTAATAATAACACTCAAGAATTATTAATTAAGTCTATAATTTATTAGCAACTAATTTAGAACCCTAGTTATTTTAACTTATCAAACTAAAACTTATTTTATAAAATTCCTTATCATCTAGCATTAAAACTTAGGACATGGTGGTCATAGTTAGTCATGGTTGTAACTAGTTGAGCTAGGATTATTTTGTGTAAGTGAATTTAGCCTGAATGTAACCTTAAGTTTTGTGTTTACCCCAGGCGGGGTTAGGACAGCCTTGGAATACTTTTGAGTTTGAGCAAGCAAAGAACAAGGTAAGCTCCTGCATGGAATTATGTGAAGACCAAAAATTACTGTGGCAAGCCAAATGCGATGTATATGGACATTTATGTTGTGAAGGCAATTAAGGACTGTTTTCCCTTTTATTTCCAGACAAATAATCATTTGGAAATTAAACAAGCGGTTTTACACAAAATGCTAAACCCTTTCTAAAACCCAACTTTGACAAGAATTTTAAAAACCCTTAATTGCTATTTCCAAATAAAGCGGGTTATGATCAATTTTCTCCCAAGTGGGCAACGTTCAGTACTCAATAAGGGTAGACCACCAGGACTAGTCTTTGAAGGGTTAGGGTAAGTCTCTCAGTAGGTGGCCACCTCGAGGGGTAAGTCCTGCCTGGATAGGATGCCAGTCCGGTAGGTCATGCCGGTCCGAGCTAACAAGTTTCAGTCCTATGGACTGTGTGTTCCAGAGTGGACAACCGGTAAGTTTGGGTGTAGAGATGAGGGGTATCTCACCCGGTAGGCCGTACACCTACCTTTTGTCAGTTTGCACAAAGTGTGGCATTCTGACCGTTACTTAGTCATGGGGCCCAACGTGTGGTCACCCATGGCTACCCATTTGAGTGGTTGTTTTTATGGTGCACATGTATGGTTTGAAAAGGGAAACGCCACTCTTTATTTTTAACACTTATTTATTGCTTGCCAGCACTTTCCCTTTTGAAACTTTTACAACTTGCATACATGAATTATTTTACCTAAAACACTCAAAGCACACACGGGCTTACTGAGATTTTTATCTCACCACCTTTTATGCCATGTTTTCAGGAAGATCCTGTTGTGGAGGCCATTAGCTAGATTGTTGCCTATGCTTTGTAGACTCATGTTATTTCTTTTATGTAGTGTTTTGAGAGATTGTTGAAAACAATTTATTTTGGATTTGTTCTAGTATTCATCTTTTGTGTTGTAATAAGTTTAATTTTAAAGTCTTTATTTTATATTATTCTATGTGACTTAGTTATAAAGACCCATTGTCCTCTGGACGGGGCGACATCCCCGGCCCTGATGGGCCTAGGTAGTGGGGTGTTACAGGATAGGGATACCACAAGGATCTAGATCTAATAGAATGATGTAATTAATAACCCGGGGCACGTACTATGATCGGCCAGCCTACGTTGGAGGTTATAGTGCGAGGTATGTCCATAAAAAATGAGAGGAAATGGCCATCCCACGATGGAGTTATTCTCTAGACCATTACCTAGAAGGGAAATTAATTTGTGGGGGTTAATACACTTAGCTTAGGAAACTAATCTTCCCAAGAAGCTACGTCAGTTTTCCTAAGAGCCAAATTATTTTCAGTGCACAAATTTTATTTTGTTTTCACAAACTAAATTCTTTCTTTTATTTTTTATTTTCAGAAATGGTAGGAGGTTTTTTTAGTCCATTGGCCGTAATTCTCAGGGAGAATAAGTTAACGGGTCCAAACTATGTGGACTGGAAAAGGAAACTGGACATAATACTCACAGCTGAGGAGTATAAGTATATCCTTTATGAGACCTACCCTATTATCGAGGAAGGTTCCACCACTGAAGAGCGAGAGGCTAAGAAGGCGTGGAAGAAAGTTGACGAAATGGCACGTTGCTATATGTTAGCTTCCATGTCTAATGTGCTCTAGTCAAAACACGAGCACATAGCTTGTGCATATGACATAAGTCAATCATTGGCAACTATGTTTGCAGACAAGAGCCGGCCCGCAAGGTAGGAGGCTCTACGAACTATTGTGAACACTAAGATGGCTCAGGGAGCATCAGTCCGAGAGCATATGCTCAAGATAATTGCTGCTTTCGAGGAGGCGAAAATCTTAGTAGCTGTCATTGACCCCGAGAGCCAAGTGGATATGGTTCTCGAATCTCTACCGGGCTCTTTTACTCAGTTCAAGTTACACTATAACATGAATAAGTTGAACATGAGTTTAATTGAACTGATGAAGGAGCTCCAGATGGTAGATAAGGTCATGAAGCCGCAATCTAAGGCCATGATTGTTAAGGCTTTTTCTTCAAGAACTGGGCCTAAACCCAGAAAGTTCAAGAGGAAGAAGGGGAATGCAGCAGCCCAGCCCAAGAACTAGCCCAAGGACAAACCAAAGGGCAAGTGCTTCAAGTGTGGGAAGAAAGGACACTGGAAAAAAGAGTGTCCAGATCTTCAGGCCAAAAAAAACCCCACAGGTAATATTTTCTATCTAGAGTCCATATCAATGGTAGGATCAACTTCCACTTGGATTGTTGATTCAGGAGCCACTGATCATATCTGTAACTCCTTGTAGGGGTTTAGGAAGATAAGAAGACTCAAGAAGGGCGAACGTAGGTTTCGAGTGGGTAATGGAGCACAAGTCTGGGCCTTTGCAGTGGGAGAGCTGGATCTAATTTTTTATTGTAATAAGATAGTGGTTTTAAAAGATATTTTATATGTACCTGGTTTTCGTCAAAATTTGATTTTAGTTGCAAAACTTATTAATCAAGGATATTCTGTATATTTCCATTCCGGTATTTCTATCAGTAGAGATGGAGAAATTTTATGTACTGGGCACATGTATGGAAATCTGTTCTTTTTAAACCCTATTAGCAACCAATCAAATAACGTTCAGTCTAAACCTTTAACTAAGAAGAGAAAGACCAATATCAATGATTCATACCTTTGGCATCTAAGGTTGGGTCATATTAACTCAACTAGGATTCAGAGGCTAATCCATAATGGGCCTTTAGGCTCATTGAGATTGGAAAGTTGGCCTCAGTGTGAATCCTGCCTGATGGGAAAAATGACCAAAAGGTCTTTTACACCAAAGGCGGATAGAGCCAAGGAGGTGTTGAGTCTTATTTACACTGATGTATGTGGCCTATTGTCTACACTAGCTAGGGGAGGTTTTGAGTACTTCATCACGTTCACGGATGATTGTACGAGGTATGGTTACATTTACCTGATGAGGCGTAAGTCTGACTCTTTTGACAAGTTCAAGGAGTTTAAGGCTAAAGTGGAGCATCAGACAGGTAAATTAATCAAAACCTTACGATTGGATCGTGGTAGAGAGTACGTCCTAGGTGAATTCAAGGACTACATGGTACATCATGGGATAGTATCCCAACTCTCTGCGTCGGGAACACCCCAGCAGAACGGAGTAGCTGAGAGAAGGAACAAGACTTTGATGAAAATGGTCCGAAGCATGATGTCTCATGCTACTCTTCTAGTGTCATTTTCGGGATATGCCCTGGAAACAGCGGCATATATTCTGAACTTGGTGCCTTCCAAGTCAGTACCTAGGACTCCCTATGAGATGTGGACTGGGCGTAAGCCAAGTCTGAATCATCTCAGGATTTGGGGTTGTCCAGCTTATGTACTAGTCAGGGAAGACAAGTTGGAACCAAAATCAGAATTATGCTATTTTGTTGGGTATCCAAAAGGGACAAAAGGAGGTTACTTTTATCATCCTAAGGAGCAGAAGGTACTAGTTAGTACCAATGCTAGATACTTGGAAGATGATCAAAGTACTTCCACTAAAGGTTCAATGAGGTTGGAACTTGAGGAGAAGTTATCTACGGAATCAACTTCTTCTGACCCGATTCTAGAACAAGAAGAGGCACAACCTCAAGAGCCTGTGCAAATGGAGCCTCGTCGTAGTGGGAGAGTGTCTAAGGTTCCGGATAGATGGACAGAAGAAGCCTTTGAGCTGGTCTTCGACCATCAAGAATAAGACCCCACTAGATACGATGAGGCTATTGCTTATGCCGATGCAAATCTGTAGCATGAAGCAATGAAAGCCGAGATTGAGTCTATGTACCTCAATCAGGTTTGGGATCTTGTAGTTTCACCTGAAGGGATAAAACCCATTGGGCGCAAGTGGGTGTACAAGAGAAAGAGGGGAGCGGATGGGAAGGTGGAAACCTTCAAAGTTAGGCTTGTGGCGAAAGGGTATACTCAGAAAGAAGGAATCGACTATGAGGAAACATTTCCCCGGTAGCCATGCTTAAATCCATCTGCATCCTCCTTGCCATCGCATGTCACTATGACTACGAGATATGGTAAATGGATGTCAAGACGGCATTCTAAAATGGCCATCTGAGCGAAGACATCTATATGTCCCAACCGGAAGGCTTCATTGCTAAAGGCCAGGAACACATGGTTTGCAAGCTTAAGAAGTCCATTTATGGACTTAAGCAGGTATCGAGAGCTTGGAACATTCGTTTTAATGAGACTATAAAGTCTTATGGTTTTATTCAAAACGAAGATGAACCATGCGTGTACAGGAAACTTGAAGGCATTAATGTGGTTTTTCTTGTCCTGTATGTGGATGACATTCTACGTATTGGAAATGATGTAGGGACATTGTCATCTACAAAGGTTTGGTTGTCTAGTCAATTCAGTATGAAGGACTTGGGAGAAGCCAACTACATTCTCGGGATTCGGCTTCTTAGAAATAGGAAGTAGAGAATGTTAGGGTTATCCCAAGCGACGTACATTGACAAGATGCTGGCCAAGTACAGCATGGACTCATGCAAGGGAGCTCTAATCCCTTGCAGACATGGGTTGCCATTTTCTTCGAAGGACTGTCCTAAGTCTAAAGAAGAAAAGGATAGAATGAGTAGGATTCCCTACGCTTCGGCTGAGGGAAGTCTCATGTACGTCATGCTATGTACTAGGCCAGATATCTGCTTTGCCGTGGGCTTACTTAGCAGATATCAGTCAAATCCAGGGGAGGTTCATTAGCAAGCTATAAAGCATATTCTCAAGTACCTCAAGGGAATGAGAGATTATATGATGGTTTACAGGGCTGATGATTTGGTTCCTATAGGATACACAGACTCAGACTTCCAGGCATATAAGGATGAGAGAAAATCCACTAGTGGATATGTCTTTACCTTGTCTGGAGGAGCAATTTCATGGAGGAGTATCAAGTAATCTTGTATTGCTGACTCAACCATGGAAGCTGAGTATGTGCCAGCTTCGGAGGCATCCAAGGAAGCAGTCTGGCTCCGGAAGTTTCTTTCAGAACTTGGAGTCGTTCCACATGTGGACAGGCCGATTGTGATGTATTGCGACAACACTGGAGTAGTATCGCAATCTAAGGAGCCTCAGAACCACAAGAAGGGGAAACACATCGAGAGGAAGTACCACCTGATTCGGGATTTTATCCAGAGACGGGAAGTCATGGTGGAGCATATTGCCTCAGAAAACAATCTAGCAGACCCATTCACCAAGCCTTTGGCTGAGAGAGTCTTCAAGAGACACTTAGACGCCATAGGGGTAGGCACCTATGGACTTACTTAGTCTTAGAGTGCAAGTGAGAGATTGTTGGATTGTATACCCTCTTAGACTAGGTTTCTGATGTAAAATCGAATATTTTAATAAAAGAATTTATTTTTAGAAATTGTTTGTGAATTTACTATTTGTTTGTGCACGATTTTCATTTGCAACAAACCCATTGTGTTTAAAAAAGTGATCCATGTGAATGGTGATCTTTCACAGTAAGGTATGGATCACGGGTTATTTAACACATAAATATTTGTTCTTAACCTATTGATGAGACTGGGAACCTCATCATGTTTAAGTTATTATGTTATGAATTCCAAATAGGGAATAGCTTACCTTTAGCCAGTGAGTAGTCCACTCAGTTCATGACATAAGCGTATTTCGAATACGTAGGACAAGACCTGTAGTAGTAGTAGTTTCTAAAAGTACTATATGATAGAAACCTAGACTACTACCGCTACAGCGTGGACTAGTACTCTACGACTTGAGTATGAGTTGGTAGTCTGGCGAAGCTGAAAGCATACACTTTGATTTGCTATAGTTGAGGTTCTATCGTAGGGCCAATATACTTGCATGTTGGGTATGTGTGACTAGTTAGTTAAGACAGACTTGTACAAGATAATTTCTACACTATATCGCCCCTTGTGGTTGTCCGAATGGTCTAAAATGTCCAGGGACCTAGGAAACATAACTTGGATGTTTGCTTTAGGGTAGCTCCCTTGGAAAGCGGAAATACTCCAGGAAGTCGTAGATCATTGGACTAGAAGCCTAATGATGGTAGATGTCATTTAGAGGGGTGTTAGTACACTTCTTCCTCTCTAAATGTACGACGATATGTAGAGGGGTATTTTAGTCATTTCACCTGTAGGTCAGAGACTTTGCTAATGCAGCATTGTCCTTGGGGTTAATATTTGCTTATGGTGATATTACAAAATATTTAAAATGCGAAATACAGCTATTTATATAGCAGGTATATTTTGGTCATTTTAGCAGCCAAGGCGATGTGTCTTTTTAGTCATCGGAATAGCCCGTAAGTCCTAACTAATTTTTGGGTTGAGGAATTAGTCTCAGTTGAAGAGGATTTTATTTTATTTTATTCAGGAAGTCTAATTTATTTTTGGACTGGAATAAAATAAATTAATTAATTAAAACAGGAGTTGAGAGAAATTTAATTATCTAGTTTAATTGGTTAATTAATTATTCTGGGCCTAGGTCCAGTATGAATAATTAGGAAATTAACCTGGGCTTAAACTACTGGAAATAATTAATGTTTAATTATTTATTGGGTTATTTATATAGGCCCAAGAAATAAATAATTAAAGATTAATTATTATTGTTCATTTGGGCTCATTAATTATTTATTGGGTTGTTTATATAAGCCCAGGAAATAAATAATTAATGTTTATTATTTTGGGCTTTTGGGTCCAAGAGAAATAATAAATATTATTTTGGCCCAATAGCTTGGACATTAGGGTTTTTCCAGATACGGTTAAAAAGAGTTTAGGGTTAGACAAAACTGATTCTCAGGATAACATCCGGGTGTTTTGAAATCTCGGGGATATGTTTATCAGATAATGAGATACCTAGTTTTGGCTAACCAATAAACAAGTCTCTAGTAGAGAAAAACCCTAATTTCCCTAACATAACACAGAGCCTCACGTGAAGAGAAACTTTTGGTGTGTCTCACGTCCTTTTTTCTCTCTTGCTCACTCCTTTCTCTTCTCTGGTTTCTTCTTGTTTCTTTGCTAATCAATAGCAAGAGAACCAAGGAGAATTGAGACTGTTCCTCCTCACCATAGTGTTCACCGACTAGAGGTTTGGCTGAGGAATATTCCGAGAGCTGGAAAGCTAGGCGTTAATGCAAATAAGGCGAAGTAGAAGGCTAGCGGGTTTTCAACCGGAAGCTTCTTCAAGTGTACAAAGTAAGGCGATTCCAGTTGTTCAATCCACTCCTACGCAACCTAAAAGGGTTAAGGAGCGCAAATGTATGATCTTCACGCTTCTGTATGACCTTTAAGGCTTGGTTTTATTTTTCTCTATTTTTTTCCTATAACCAGTGCATGCTCCCTTGTTTCGTCTCCCTCACCTTACTTTTCAGCATATTTACAAATACCAAGTTATCTCCCTAAAATTGGGATGAAGAGTATGAGTTGTGAACATTCCCCCAGGGTTCTTATGATACATCATGGATAAATCTGACTCCTTGAGATATGGTAAACTCCATAAATCATCATTTGGACCATTACCCTCATAGAATGGAGAGGAACTTAAGAAATCATGAGACAAAGAGAGATTAAAATCATTATCAAATAGAGAAGAATCAAATACCTCCCTTTCTACATTAGACAATTTTTCCTTATATCCTCTCTCCTTTCCTTGAAGATTCTCTTATTCGAGTGTATGGGCCATTATGGCACCTTTAACCAAGTTGGCTAGTTGTGTTCTTTGATCACTCATACGTTGGGATGCTTCTTCATGCTACTTAACAGCTAAATTTGTATTAGCACCAAAAGAATACATTGAGGATTCTAGTGATGTCTCACAAAAAGTGTCAATTCGAGCATGCAACCTAGCCAATATATCATTATTGTTGCTCCTTTGACATTGTGCCTAGGAATAATTGTCCATGATGATGGTTTGAACCTCACACTCAAAGAAAAACAAAAATCAAATAGAAAATAAAAATAAAAATAAACAAGAATAATAGAATAATAAAAAAAAAATACACGAATAGAAATATTCACAAACTACTTAAATACAAAAAGTTAGTAATATATACAAATACAACAAAGGCTAAATCAACAAAACTCGAGTGTTTCCGATAGTGCCCATTCCAGGTAATGGTGCCAAACACTTAATGCGTGTTTTTTAGTGTATAAAATATTATCAACAAATTACACAATCAATCAAGTTTTAATTAAAATGCTAACCACTAAAACCATACATACGGGCAAGTATACCCATCATATAGTATAAGAAATAGTAAGTATCGAATCTACGATAACTTAGGCTCCCGCTTTACTTTATCTAAATCTTTATTGTTTAGCCAATAAAATAAGAAGTGACTAAAAAGGAAAATAAACAAAGATAATAATAAATATAACTTAAGGATGCAATTTCATATAACTAGACAATTATCTTGAAAACACAAGATTGAATCAATTAGCATTCATCATCATCAATTATCGTCTTGCCATCATAAAGGATTTAATATACACCCACTTCATTTGCAATCCATGGAATCACTATCTTTTAGTTAAATTAGTAAACATATTCTGTCTCGACTAACTAGACAAAAGATGCATTAATATCAATCCTCATATACACTCCTATATTCTAGGTGATTTAAAGCATGAAATTAGTCAATGAATCCATATTCTAGCAATCATTAACCAATCTTTGATTACCAACGTTCTAAACAATTAACCCCTTTTTCAAACAATTTTAGGGATAACAAATATGAAATTAATTAATTGAAATCATTATAAACCTCTTTTTGATGCAAGTTAATAACAAAAAAATCAATCAACTAACTCCGTAAGAAAAACAAGAAATCAAATACTAGAAACAACAATCAATTGATCAAAAGGTCCAATAAACTCAAAATCATAACCTCTAAAATAATATCCAATTACAATCAAAACATTAAGCATGTCATTGTTCTAAAAAAGTAAACAAAGAGTAAAAGATAAAACTCTTAGACAAGCTCTTCTTCTTCTCTTGAAAACATCATTTGAACAATTCTCCTTTAAGTGGTGATTGAGTAGCTAGCTTGGATCCTTCAAATTACACATTTTTATTGTATTTTTCTTGCATTTATGAGCCTTCTTGAGACCAAAATTCATTGCTTGAGAAGTCTAGTTCGAGTAAAATTCAAAAAAATACCAAAATCTTTTGAAAAATACCAAATTCGCACACCACCACCTTTATGCGGAATGGACCAGACGTCGGGTCCAATCTGTTTTTAGACTCAATTTCCTATTTTCCATAGCAGACTTGGTGCCTGGTGCATTATCTAGACCTGGCACCGGGTCTAATCTGGAATCCTTCACTTTTTGCTCGAAATCTACTCAAATCTGCACAAATTCGTTAATAACACTTTTTACATGCAAAATGTCAAATAGGAAGTAATATACCCAGCTATTACAACTAAAGTATCTAAAAAAAACCTCAAATAACTAGAAAAATAATGGTGATTTTAGCCCCTATCAACCTTCTACAATAATATCCAAACACTCCTAATCTAGCAAGAGATCAAGATCAAATGGATAAAATTATAGGCATTCAATATAGATCCAAGAAAAACCTGTAGAAGAAATACATCTTTTGGAATTTAAATAAGAGATCTAGTAGAGCTATGCAATAGAGTTTAACGACACAAACACCAGGGTAGATTAATCCCTATGATTAGTGTTGGATTTGGGTGAATAAGGACAATCACCCGCACTAGTTGTTCAAGTCTCTCACTCTGTCTACTTATATATCAAAATATTCTAGCTAATACATAAGAGACATGAGTATTTTTAAGTTCTTTAACAAAAGCCTCCAAAAATGCAAGATAAGGTTGCAAAAATAAAATAGAACATCAGTATCTCGACCATTTCCAATGACTGACCGGTGATGCCTAAGGCCTCCTAGTTGGCACCAGATGGTATCTGCCAGCTCATTCTTGGGCCTTCCCTAAACCACCTGATGACTGGTGCTGTGCAGAGGCTGGCTCCGATTTAATTCTAGATGAATAGCTGTCTGTGCAAAATAACTCCATTTGCTCAGCAAACTCCCTTCCTTAGTGTTACACCCTCCATATGAATAGTTTTGGTGAACTAAATATAAGTAATATGGTATCAAGTCCTAGGAATTTAAAATGTTCGATTTGTAAGAAATAGAGATGAGATAGATATAATTAGAAAAGCAGTGTAATTATATGAATTTATTTAATTAAGTAGTCAAGTTGTTGAATGATAGGGTTAAAATATGCCTATATTTTCTTAATCATTTGAGATGAATTTAAGTTGTTTCTGTGTATAATGGTCCTATAGTTTCTTTATTTTGAGATGTTTTGATGAAATTCTATTGTAGAAAGGTTTTCTTAGTCGTAGGAAACATTTTCCTAGATTTTGGATGAAAAATACAAAATAAGAAGCTGAAATAGACCTGTTCCAATATTGAACCAGCGCCTGCTTAAGAAGGTAAACCAGCTATGGCTCAACGTTGGATGAAATAGGGGAAAATAGGACAGAATTAGATGGGAGGTAGAGCTAAGCCAATGCTGACTCAGTGATGTTGAACTGGTGTCAGCTGTGTATCGGTTAATGGCAGCAGAGAATTGTTTTTGCACTAGAATTTGGGAATTACTATGCAAATCTTTTGGAAACTAACTTTTGGACATACTAGGACTTCTTAGGATGATTTTTGGTAGCTTCAAACATCTATTTGGGCATGTAAAATATGAAAAACATAAGAATTCAAGAAGCAAAATATGAGATTAATTATTCAAGGAGGAATTCATCAACCAAGGAGCATTGTTCTAGGAGGAGTTTCATAGGGTAAGAAAATGGCTTGTCTATGAGTTCCTATTTCTTTCCTTTTTTTCTTGAATAATGATTAGATCAATGTTTTAATTGTATTTAGATGATGTTTTTAATTTATAATTTTGTATTAGTTTTAATTATTTGATCAATTGATTGTGATTTCTAGTATTTGATTGGTTACTTTTTATTTGATGAATTAATTGGTTATTTCTTCATTCTAATTAACTTTAAAAATAGGTTAAGAGTGGTTTCAATCTAGTAAATTCCATACCTGTTATTTCTTAATTAACTTGAAAAAGAAGGTCGAGATGTAATACCCCTACTAGAAAATAGGTCAGAAGTGCGATATACCTTTGGGTGTTGCCCTGTCTGGTTGCCCAAACAAGGAGTCTTTATTACAATCAAAGCAAAGAAATTGAATACAAGACAAAGACTCAAACAACAAAGTTGCAAAAAAAACATACATAATAATATACAACTCAAGAAAGTTTACTGTATTCGGCACAAAAACCTACTAGACAGAGTCAAAAAACAATATATGTACAAGGTTGTAGTATTTGCAAATTTAAAATACCGCATCGTCTTCAAAGTGTCAAGTCTAGCTCCGACTCCTACAAAAACAGAGTAATATACAAGTGTGGGTGAAAAATTACTCAGTAAGTCCTGTCTATGCTAATGATTTCATCAATTCATAAGTGTAGAAAATTATCGTTTTGTACTTTGGAGAATGAAAAACAGGATTTCATTTCATTTTTCACTGAAAAGAACTCTACAACTGAGTTTCCCTAGATTTCTTTGAAAACTACATTGTGTTTAGTAAGAAGGATCTAAAATTCAAGATTTGTTTAGAAAACTTAGGCACGGTTTGGAAAATCAATTTTTTTAAAATATTATGCCCCAAGTTTTAGAAATGCGAGCATTTCTCTCTTAGAAAATTAGCCTGCGTGCAAAGTGCATAAGGCTTCGCCTTTGACCCTTACGGTCTTATTGTACTAGGGGATATACCTCCAGCAGTCAAGTGGATCATGTCAGAATGATGAGTGACATAAGCACATTACCTCAAGAGTCAAATCTTTTACTTGCCACCTTAAGCCTAAGGATCCCAACCCTGACATCAATCACCGTCGAGGTGGCAAGGTGGGTTGAACACACAAAGTGTCCCTACCCAGCAACCATACATAGTCCATAAACAATATGCACATAGGCATAAGGCAATTGGCAAGAACAAAATGGCTAACCAAGATGGCTAATCTCAATCTCCTATTGCCTTATTTGGATTAAGACAATCCCAAGAACTAGTTAGGTTATTTGGAGTTGTTTACCTCTAACGTGAGATAGTACAATGATAAAAGCCCTTACTGAGCACTCAACATCTTCATTAGCAAATAAGACCAGTCCAATATCACATTCTTTGAAGAGATATCATAATTCCCAAAGGCATCTCAAGAAAATCCATTTTGGGGCCAAATCATCATTTTTCAAATGTTTGATCCATACCGAGAAATCGTTCTCGAAAACTGTAGCGTCGAAGGATAAAAAGTCCTTCACACGATAGAAATGATTCTTGAAAGGCATTTACATAATTTTTAATTAAGTACATGTAATCAAAAGGAAATTAATTTAGTAATAAAATATTGTTTGAGGGCATTTACATAAATTATGCATATCAAGATCCAAAAGTACTTTATTCCGTAAAATCTAAAATTCCAAATCCATAACAGAAATAAATTCGAGAATCTCATAAAGAATGTGCCTTACAAATTTTAAATAACATTTATCGTTCTATTCAAACAAAGAAATCATAACGCGTAGAATTAGCTAATGAACATTGGTCGAAATGCATTTGAGCAAGTAAAACAATCATTTTGTCACATAATGTATTAAATGAGTGCTTGTAATGCACATTTGCACTTGAAGTTATTTATAACATAAACAATTCCAAATTCCTTGTAAAAATATTCCATTATTAAATATTTGGATATTTTCTAGTCCAGGAAAACCAAAACCTTGTTCAGTAAATCCAAAAAGGTTTATTGGTCAAATTCTCATACTTTGAGGATAATACCAAATAATTTTTAGGAATAATAATCATAATGATTCATTTGCACATGTAAAGCATATCATAAGTCACAAATCAGTTTGTGTAGGAAAACCACATTTTGGTTTAGAAAATTCAAAAAGATTCACGAAATACATTAGACATAGAACCTAGCATATTTTGGAAATCATATAGCACAAAAATGGGAGTTAGTAAAACATTGGTGGGATTCACCTTGTACCGTGCTGACAAAGTAGCTAATCATTGATTTGAAGTCCTGCACTATCCTTAATGTGAGTACCTACTATAAGGATTCGCATGATCTTTCTTCGTCGGTCACAATGAAGATAAGTGCATAGCAACTAAACATATAGCTAGGAAGAACCATTCATTCTTTTCACAAAATAAAATGCATTACTTGAGATAGTCCCAATATATTAATCTATTTCTTTATCATTTTTTAAAGCAAGCATTTAAGCTCATATATGTCCTTGTAATTTTCATTCATCCATTCATATCATCGTAAGCAACATAGGGACATTTTAGCTAAGATGAAAAATTCTGCAATTTCTCAAATTGGCATGTTTTTTTATGCTTAGCATAACATTTTCTCCGTAAGTCCAATTAACCTCAAATTTGCACCAAAACGCTCCTAAGATCATTAGCTACAAAACCTTAAGGTCTAATCAGTTTTTACTAGACACGACTTCAAAATACTAGGATTGAAACCTTCCAGCTTTATTAAGCTATCACATTTGTTTTCACAAAATACATTAACCAAGCCTTCTAACATCATTTTTTGTTATGAACAACACTTGATTTGCTTTATTTGTGATCTTAAAAACATGAAAGCAGCCTAATTTCAGTCAAGAACAAATCTGAAAAACTCACAATCATCACAACAAAAACCGGCAGTCATGATTAACATAGATCAAGCTTTGATTTTAGATAACAAGAACAAATCTTTCACTTATTTTCCTACTTTATCTTTTCTTCCAAGTTTCAGCCATGAACACTTCACTATATCTCCATCAAATCTTCACCAAATAACATAGAAATTAAACCAAAAAATTCCCCTCTTCCACCAACAGCCACATCACAACCAAAAACAGTAATATAACAAGAATAGTTCATGTAGAATAAACATAAACCTTGCTATTTCCTTACAAAATCACTACCATAATGATCCTCAAAACTTGTAGAACAACTTTAATTCATGAAAGCAAGAATTTTACCTTTTCTTGGATGAAATCTTGCAAGAAAAAGCTCCATGCATCTTGCTATTTTTATTCTATTTCTCTCCATTCCTCACAGAATTTCTCTCTCTCTCTCTCTCTCTCTCTCTCTCTCTCTCTCTCTCTCTCCTTGCTATTTTTCTCTAGTTTTGCTTGCTGAAATTCAGCTATCCAAATAGCCTCCACCACCACTTCTTTTTCTTGGATGAAATTTTGTGTTGTTGTTTAAAATGCATTAAATGGTTCATATCTTGTGGAGCTTTCTTAGTGGTCCAAACATATACGTAGGCGTCTTATAGAAACTTGAAGAGACATGTATAAATTGTGAGAGGTTTAATGAAATTTGTTAAATCTTGCATGAACTTCTTATGCAACCATTAACACGGTGACACATCGCTTACCCCACCAATCAAAAAATGGAACATATTCCTTTTTTTAACCATTATTACTTTATTTCTTCAGGAATACACCATATTGCTCGAAAATAATAACAGTTCGGGTTTCTCTTCACCGTAGTTGGGAAAAATTTTTATTCCACCAATGCAATCTACGCCTTACACTGATCATCATGGTGCCTCTGAGAATTTTCAAATTCTTGCTCAGTTTTTCACAATTCGCAGTCAAAATTCCAAAAATATCCATGGGAACTTTTATTCCACTAAAACCTTCATCTCATTAATTTGATTATTTCTTGTTCTGACTTTACATACAAATTCTTGCTTGTTATGAAGTAGTCACAATTTAAAGTACAAAAAAGGTGTGATATTACATTAAGAGTGAAGAACTTAAGTAGTCGAAGGTTAGTTGATTTTGCTTATAATGTAGGGTCATTCACTAATTTTATACTTTTATATCACCTAGAATATAGGGATATTTGTTAAAGATTGATTTTAGTGCATCTTTTGGTTGGTTGGTTGGTGAGGTAGAATATATCCGCTAATTTGGCTAAAAGATAGTGAATCCTTGACCTGGAAAATAATTGGAGTCTATTTTATTCCTTAATAATACCAAGATGGTGATTAATTATGATAATTGCTAATTAATCATTGTCATGTCTTTCAAAAATTTCTATCTATTTACATGCTTTTCTTATAGATTTTGTAAATACATTTTTATTTATACTTTTGCTTTTATTTTTGTTTCTTTTTAATCACTCTAGTTGGTAGGTTAAACAAAGAATAAAAAGTGATTTCTCGTAGTTATTCCTTGAGGATCGATACTTGTTAATACACTATATTATGTTTTACGATAAGTACACTTGATCATATGTGTGATTTGGGATTAACATTCTAATTAAAACTTGATTGAGAATAAATTTAAAAATATATAATTTTATTTGCCCAAATTTAACGAATCATTCAATTTGTCTTCCAAAATCCATTTTATTATTTAACCGTTTTGAAAATTGTTTTGTTGCCTAACTTTCCCTTAGTCATCCATTTTTATATTCATTCACTATCTACCTACCCGTTCCTTAGTCATCCATTTTTACATTCATTCACAGTTTCTGACTTCTTTCACCAAATTGTTTAGTTCAAGCTTGGCGTTTCATTTAACTCTCGGGTGATCTTTAAAACTCCAGAAGCTGCTTAACTTGTCGTCCCTTATCCATTATTATTATTATTCCACTGCCTCAAGTTCTCGTCAATTGTCCATTTGATTTGACTTCCACTGTTTGTTGAATTGAAGCTGCCAACTTTTCTATATCACCATCTTTGCTGACACTAGGCAAAGAAAGAGAGTTACTGGACGTAGAAGGAAGCCGGAAACAGGAAGCAGTGAGAGGGCATGAGCAAGTTGAAAACAAATCAGGGGGAAAAAAACAAAGAAAGGAAAGAAAGAAAAATTATAGAAACCGAGAACAAAGCCGAGAGCAAGAAAAATGAAGGCAGGTGAGGAAATTCTACTGTTCGGGCTGGATTTCGATTATATCTTTTAGGCAAAACTACTTATCATAAAACAGAAGTTGATACTGGCCGATATAGTTTTGATTGATGCTAATTTTGTATTGGAAAATAGAAAACTTCTGAGGTACTATTGCCTAGACATTTCAGCTAGTAGATATTTTAGATTGAAGTAATATTGGGATAAAAAGGGCAGCTTAAAGAAGATTAAAACAATTATTTTTTGTTGCAAAGAATGAAGACAGACCAGTGACATTCTCGGTGGTGTCTGGTTGAAGAAAAGCGAAGGAAATTGGTGATTAAGTAACTGGCGTTGCCTAAATAATTAGGGAAGGCAATGGTGAAAACTGTTGCCCAGTACTGTTGAATGTTGTTATACTCGGCATGTATAGTATTGCCTAAGGACAGGAAGATTGTTAGCTTATATTTCTTCATAGAAGATGACTAAATATGGAGGACGTAAATTGTGGTATACTCTAAAACTGTGAAGTTGCAAGTCATGACTATTGAAGCCCTTATTAGTATTTATATTATTGGGAGAAAGAAATATTAATTAGTAATTCTATAACCATATATATATTGAAGGTTAAGGAGAAGAACATGCTTTGTTCAGATTTTTGTAACCTTTAGGTATAACAAGATTTGAAAAGAACTGAAAGTTATGTAGATGGGAATTGGTCAGTTTATCGATTTAGTTATGGTTACTGTTCAGATAATAGGATTTCAAGCAAAATGGAAATAAGGCGAAGAAGATTCATTCAATTGAATAGACTTTTACCTTCCAATCTGTATACTTGTAATTGTGTAGATGACATCAGTGAGGTGAAGCAGACTTCGTGAAGGGACATAGTAGAGAAAATCCGAGCAAATAGGTGAGTCCCTTTCGTTTGAATTAACGGTGTTTTGCCTCCATTTTTGCTTCCGTTTTACTTTAAACATGAACTCATGATTTAATATGATAATAAAATAGTGATTTCTTCTAGTCTAAGGGCCCCTTTATGAATCATGAACTTGTCTTAATTCTTGAACAGACTATTTTCTACTCCTAAGGAAACGGAACTGTCTATTCTTCACAGTTTCTACTCAAAGCTATGAGAAACCTTTCCGTGTGTCCCTTTGATTTATAAACCCTAGGATTTCAGTAGTTTTAATTATGAAAACCTTGCTTTACTTCAGTGTTTATATGTTTTGTAATTCTTTTCCTATACTACAGAGATTCATCCTTCGCTATCGTGACTACATCTTCATCATATGTCTCATGAATAGTTTAGAGAATCATCCTTCACTATTGTGACTACATCTTCATCATATGTTTCATGAATACTACAGAGAAATATTCTGCATCCTTGTCATTATATTTTATTCATTTGTTTCTGTAGGATTTCTATCATGCATAATCAGATTAAGCGCAACGGAAAACAACAAGAAATCCAAGCCATGGATCACGGGTTTGCAATAGAAACGGGAAAAATGAGAAGATTGCGTTTATTACCTCGTGAAGCCGGAATTCAAAAAATTTCAGAAACAAGAACGCAGGCGCGATCCAGATTATCCAAAACCGTTCACTGCAGCTCAACTGAAGTCCAAGAAAAAACTCCCTCTAATGATAATCCACACAAGGTTGAATGCTCACAATCTCACAATTCTATGCTAGTAGAATTCGGGAGGCTAGGGTTTTGATCAATAAGAGAGACGGCTAGGGTTTGATCAAGAGAGAGGCAGAGAAATGGTTTCTCTGTTATTGCGTGAATAGTCTGTCTATCACCCTAAGGAAACCGTTTCCTTATATTTATAGATTTATAATTACCATAAATTGCAACTTAGTCCTTCAACGTCCAATTGTCAACAAATTGGTCCTTGAAGTTTACTTAATTACAATTAGGTCCCATGAATTATAACACACTTATAATTCACCTATAAATATATTCCCTTCTCTTAATTAACCCCACAATATTAACAAATAATATATTTGAGCATTCAAACCTTTTATTGTGTGTGACCCATTAGGTTTCCTGGTCTTATTGGTAGCATAATATGAATTAATTCTAACAATATTAGAATTAATAATCCTTAATAAAATAAAGGATGAAATTTATTAATTCTCTAATTAATAAATTTATATTTAGCATATCAAGAGCGACATCTAGCAATGACTCTTGACCACCCAAAAGTCCAGAAAGTCAAGTAGCTTGACATGAACCTTTCAATAGCAAATTATCAGTACAATAAACTCCTTTCAACATATAATATCTCATTCGGTCTAGAGCATGGAATTAGTGCCAAATCCCTCCAGAATATTATTAATTCTGGCCTGAATATTTTAGTACTTGTTCAAGAAATCCATTACTCGATATGTGTATCAATTGGAACCATTTCCATCACATAGTCGCCTTGGCCAAGGACTTCATGAGTAATGATTTCTACAAGTGGCCTTGAGATATACTCTCATACTATTAGGAGTGGTGAATCCTTTATTGACCCTCTCAACTACTTTCGTTTACTTTACGTTGTACCCAGTACAACGCTCGATAAACAAAGTACCTTGGAGATCTCAAATCTAAGGATACTTGAATACTTGCTATAATGAGATTCTATCACTGGCACTAAATAGTTATCCAAGTGATTATCTCATAGCTAAGTCATCCAATGAACTTGTTTCAAAACAAGCATCCACACGTTAATCCTGAGTATCCCAATACCCACGGATATGAGAACCACCGCTTGATCCAATCAAGAGATATAACATGTGCCAGTCTTGGCGTATTAATAATGTCCCATCTTATTAATACTATGACTAGGGATTATTTAAGTACAAGCATTGCATAGTGTAGTAGGAATCTCACATCATGATCTCTATCATGATTTCCTTAACACTGTGTTGTACTAGGGACTTTGTCTAACGGTTTATACATATATTTAGATATAACAATCAAACTGAAAGATAAATAATGCCTCTTATTAATTTAATATGCAACATACATGGTACAAGTAATTGCCTCTAGGGCACAACACTAACAGTTTCATGAATACGTCAGATACTTAATCGCTCATCTTTCTTCAACATGGACGTGTTCCTTTATATGGTTGACTTAATCCATCTTGATCTCCATTAACCATGCCTTTTGCCTAACTAATGCTATTCCATGAACTTTTACTTGGGGCTCATTTCCTTGTGGGTGTCTATATATATATATATATATACAAGCTTCCGAAACTCCCTTTTTCTCTTATAGTTCATTGTCCTCAAACCTGAATAATGCCGAGAGTTCTTCTATATACAGATTTTAAATGCTTTGGATATTTGTTGCTTGCCACTTCTACATTTAATCCATTCTGCTCTGTTCAAATAGACGTTTGCTACTTCACCTTGCTACTTCCTTTCAAGCGCTGTTTCTTTTCTCGTCTCAAATACCCAGTTGCTCCTTCGAGTGATACTTTTTCTTGTTTCTGACACATGACTTCAAATATGGAAATTTGTCAAGACCCATTTTATGTAGCATGACAAATCTTTGTAAAAGAAAATACTTTGAATGCAATGTGCTACAAGATATATATATATATATATATATATATATATATATATATGCCCCCTAAAACTATTTCTATAACTAGGGTTGGATGGATTATGTGGAATTGAGAAGACGTTGTGTGCTCTGTAGGGGCTTTCACCTTTGTGCAAGCTTCTGTTAGAGATAGTTGACCTCAAGTAACCTAGCCCAATTTTGGGGTTTATCTTACTATAAACGGTGCGATAGGACATAAGAATTAGTCGTATCCCTCAATTTTCCCCTTGTTTACTTCTATGAATGGAAAAGGGTATAGGAATGGAATCCTATACTGCCACAAGAAATGCTACTTCTATGTGAAGGGGGTACAGGAGTGAAGACTCTGTGCTACTGCAACCTTGTAACTTCTATATGGAGGGGGTACGGATGTGGGGGATATGCACTGTTGCAAGTAAAACATGACTGGTTATGATTGAGATAGAGTGTGATGACACATCTACCAGGCCGGTAAACTACGATTATGTGCAAGGGTTAAACTTGGCACAAAATACAATATTAGCCAAAGACGAAATCCTTAGACTTTGCACGCAGGTTGATCCTCTAGGAAGGAAGTGCCTGATTTCTTACATTATGGGGCAACACGGCGAAATGAGTTTTAAATGCAAACAAACTTGATTTGTCAAAAACAACACATTGCACACAAAAAGTTGATTTACTTGAGAGTTTGCTTCTATTGGAATATCACTAGTATACACAGGACTCACCGAGCATTTGCATTCACACGTTTTCTCTCTGTTCTTATGTTTATGTCCTAATGTACTCTTTTGCTATCAGAGTGGTGCAGTGAATGCATAATGGAATAGAAACAGGCATTGGATTGCCATGTTATATGTAGGAGATCGATGGATGATGTCTTGCAACTTTGTTTTGGAAGAATTATAATGTAAGCATGATCTTCTATGAATGTAATTTGAGCTAATTTTTAAATTTGAGTTTTGACTTGTTATAAAGACCCCTTGTTTGGGAGACCAGATAAGGTGCAACCAACAATGTAGGGCTCATCAAAATGGGGAAATTAGGGGTGTTACACTTGGCTTCCTTACCTCTTTTTTTGTTCTCCTTGATCCTTCATGTGAAGTGGGAGGTGTAGTCAGCTTCCTTTATTTCTTCTTTTGCTATCCACTTCTTCATATTCCTATTGGTTTTAGGTTGGATGGCTTGTTTAGCTAGGAAACCCTTTTGGTAACTCCTAAATCTAGCCCTTTTCCAAAGAAGTCTAGAGATGAGCTCTTGGCCTTCTTCCCTTTTCCTTGATTGTGCCTTGGAGTGTGGGAATGTTCCTATTATTTTTCCCTTCTTCAAGAATATTCGTCCTCGAATATATACCTGCATTGGGTTTCAAACAAGAACAAGAATGTGTATGTGAGAAAAAAGGTTGAGGCTTTAGTTTCTCAACAATCTCATGGTATTCTTTTTTTACAACCAAAGCATTTACTCTTATTTTATCTCAACTCTCTTTTTTGGACAGACACTACAAAAAAAGGGGGAGTGGGGGCAAATACGACCAAACCTATACGACGGTCAAAAAATCATTACAACAGCACTGTGAAACTTCTCTTAAACCTACCTTTGGGATTAGAGAGAAATTTACATCTCATGGCATGCACAGAGTAGCATAGCAGCTTAATTTTGCATTAGTTTTGCAAAATAAAATTTTTTATGAGCTTGGAATTTCTTCATTGTATGATTGTGATATGTCTGAATTGTTTAGGAAATTTTGTTTTAGGATGAGAAGATTTTAGACTTCATAGTAGGGAGTAGGAAATATAGTTAGACTTTGATTTAATTAGAAATGGGATAATATGGAGGTTAGATAAATTAAGACAAGTTAGATAAATTAGTTTAAATTAAGGCTTGAGTTTGTAGAGACTTGGGTTCAAATATCCGTGCATGGTTTTCCTGACTTTTTGCTCCATTTTCATTATTTTAAAAAAATAAATATATAGTTTTAGTGGCTTTACCGAACTAAGCTCGGTGAAGCACTGCTGGCTTAGCTTAGTCGAGCTCGGTTATGCTTTGTGCAAAACTGGATGTAGCCGTCCTGGGCAAAGCTGTGGAATGCTTTGCCCAATTCATTTAAGGAGTTCTAGATTTCTTCTGGAATTCCTCCATTTCTTCAAACATTTCCTCCTGAGTTCATCTGCCATCGTAGCCAAGAAGCTCCAGAAGCACCACCAAACTCTCCTATTTGCTTTCTGATTTAACATTCAAATTGAAAGCTTTAAACTAAACAAACTCCTTCTGTTATTCCTCATCCAAGCTCTTCAAACATTCAGCATAACTGGGTAGTTGATCAGAGAATATACGAATCATTTTACTGATTGGGGCTAAAATCACCATTATTTTCTTAGTTATTTGAGGTTATTTTGTGATATATTTGATGTAATAAATAGGCATATTCCTTCCCATTTGACAATTTGCTTGTAAAATATTTTTTGGCAAATATGTACAGATTTAAGTTAAAATCGAGCAAAAATTTGAACACTTCCAGAACAGCCCTAGCGTCAGGCCTAGCCAATGGACCAGGCGCCGGGTTCAATCTGGTCCAGCAGAAGAATTCGAGCTAAGCTTAGGGGAAATTCCATAACAGACCTGGCGCCAGGTCTGGCAAGTGTCCCTGGCACCAGATCCATTATGTCTACTAACAAAAAACAGAGCAAAACTCTAGAGGAAGAATAGAATGCACCTGGCGTCAGGTGGCCCGACTGTACCCGGCGCCAGGTAGGCTCTGGAGGGCAAATATTCTATGCACGAAATTAGAAATTTTTTAATGATTTTGGTACTTTTCGAATCCTACTTGACTAAGACTTCCTAAGCCACGAATTTAGCATCGAAAAGGCCTATAAAAGTACAAGAAAATACAAGAAGTATGGGGATATACCTAGATATACATAGAGAGAGGTGGGTTCATAAGCAAAAATTCTCAATCACGCATTGAAGAAGGAATTCACCAAATCAAGGAAGATTGTTCAAGAAGGTCTTCAAGGAAGAAGAAAGAGACTTGTCTATGAGGGCTTTCTTTTCTCTTTGTCTTCTTTTCTTTAAACACTGATGTATTCAATATTTTTATTGTAATTTAACATTATTTTGGGACTCATGATTTTATGTTAATTTAGTTATTTGATCAATTCTTTATCATCTTTGTTATTTGATTACTCGTTAGCATTGGTTATTGATGTGAGTTCTTCTAATTGACTTTGACAAAACGATGTTAGGAGTTTCATTGCATTGATTTCGTATTTGTTAAATCTTAATGGATTTGAATGATGAAGTTAGGATTTTAGAATTAAGTGATCGAAGGTTAAGTTGATTTCGCCTTGACATAGGGTCATTAGCTAATTTCACGCTTTTAAGGAATTAAGATTCATGTATATTTTTGTTGGGATGGCGTGATTGACAAATCTGCTAATTGAATCAAAATATAAATGATCAGCTTAATGCATGTTTTGGTTATGTTAGCTTGATTAACAAATCTGTTAATATTAATCAAAATATTGGATTCCATTGATAGACAAACGAAGTAAAATTTAGCTAAGCAAATTCATGACTTAACAAACGAGTGAATTTTACTTTATATTACTTCATGATGCCAAGATAATATTTAGTTGAGAGAATTACTAGTCAGTTCATTATCATATTTTCTAGGATAATTGTCTAAATTGCATAAACCTATATACTTGAGTTATATATATATATATATATATATATATATATATATATATTATTTTCTCACTTTATTGGGTCGGTTAAATAATGAATGAAAAGTGATTAGTGTGTACTTATTCCTTTGAAGATCGATACTTGTTAATTCCCTATACTATGGTTGCGATGAGTATACTTGCTCGTATGTGTATTTTAGGATTAATACTTTAATTAAAACTTGACTAAGGGATGTATTTAAATTTAATGATTGTTATACACTCAAAATTTACACATCAAGTTTTTGGCATCGTTGTCGAGGAACAATATCATGAAATCTTAGATTTTCTTGATTTAACCATGTTTATATGTATATATATGTCTATATGTAAATATGTATATTTGTTCTTTAGGTAAATCGGTGTTCTATCTTGTTGTTTGTAACATTGTGTGACTTAATTGACTAACTTAGTTCATGTTGTACTTGTAAATATCACTAACTTTTATGTTTAGGTAGTTTGTGAATATTTCTAATTTGTGTATTTTTCTTTATCTTTGTTCTTCTATTATTTTTGTGTGTTTTTATTTTTATTTTCAATTTGATTTTTGTTTTTCTTTGAACGTGAGATTGACATCATCATGGACAACTACTTTTGGGCACAACGTCGAATGAGCTGAATGATGATATAGTGGCAAGGTTGTAAGCTCGGATTAATGCTTTTTGTGAGATGTCACTTGAAGCTTCAATCAAATCTTTTATTGCCAACACAAACACGTCCATTAGGTGGCATGAAGAAGTATCCCAACATATCAGCCATTAATGAACATAACTAGCCAAGTTGGTTGAGGATGTCATAAAGCCTCATACGCTTGAATAAGAGAATCCCCAAGGAAAAGAGAGAGGATTTGAGGAACAATTATCCAATGTGGAAAGGGAGGTATTCAATTCTCCTCCATGTGCTAATAATTCTAATCTCTCTTTATCACATGATTTTGTAGGTTCTTCTCAATTCTTGGAGAACAAGGGTCCAAATGATGATGTGGTGAATTTACCATGCCTCAAGGAGTTGGATCTTTCAACGCTACATCATAAGAAATCCTTGGAGGATGGTGTCAATCTCTACCCTTCACCCCAATTTCAGAGAGGAAACTTAGTTTTTGCAGACCATGCATTGAAAAGTAAGAATTTCTAGATCCCATCTTTGAAAACTCAAATGCTATGTTTTAAGGAGAATTTTCATCGTGACAAATCTTTTGAAAGGTTCAAAGGTGATTTCAAGTTTGATGCATTCTTTAGAAATCATGTGCACTTATATGTTGATAAACATATTTGTGTGTCTAAAGGAATGTTAGAGAAAGAAGTTTATGTGTTTTGCTTTAGTGAGAAAAATTATTTTCATAAACATTCTATTTTTCAACAACCTCTCTTCTTTCTACATTCATCATGCCTATATTCTATTTTCAGCTTTAATTTCTTTTCAAAAGGTTTGATGAGGAAGCATGATGAGTGGAAAGAGTTTCTGTTTTGTTTTTTTGTTAAGTAGTTTGTTTTTCCTCTCCCAAATAAGGAAAATATTTTCTATGTTAAGTGTGGGGGGGGGGGTAAGTCGTGTCTTTATCTGCTTTCATAGATTTTTTTAGTATTTTTCTTTAGTTTGTTTTCTTTTATTTAGGTTTATTTAGTTTGTTATTATTTTCTTTATGTTTTTATTTATGTATGGTTTTGATAAGTAGGAATAAAGTCCTCTTGAACATGACCTTCTCTCTATTTCCAATTTTGCTATCTATTGACACATTATTGCACTTGGAAGTATTGCTTAAATTTTCTACCCTTTTATTATTTTGGTCCCTTTAGAGATGCTTTATTGTGTTAATTTTTGTCCAATGAGGACATTGTCCAATTTAAGTATGAGGGAGTGGTTTAGTAATATTCTTTGTTCAAGTTTTTATCAATTATCTTGGTGTTTTCTTGGTATCAAACAATTGTTGGAAATTTTGAAGATTTAAAAATTTAAGAATTTAGAAATTTTGGTGCTAAATTGAGCTTATTTGTCGAGAATGGATTTGTGATGTTCTTTTTAACATGAGATATAGATTTGCCATTCATTATGGTTTGATTTTTATTTAAAAATTAAACCTACGTGTTAAGTTGAATTTTGCTAAGTCTTGAGAATTTAAGTTAACCTTGATTATATTAGGTATTTGAGTTTTATTTTATTCTTTAAGTTTGAATGTGGATAATATGATGAAATATGGGAAGATTTGTTAATTAATTCTTGTATTATGGATTGACAGTTAGCTTGACTTTGAGTTGGGAATAAGGAATGTGAGGGAAAAAAATTTTGAGTGCAAAGGAAAGAATGTGAGTTGAAAAAAATAGCTTTCATTTGTTGAAAAGAAAAGAAAGAGACCTTTTACTAAAAATGCGGCTAATACGGTGAGTGGAAGAGAAGAAACAAAGAATCATCACACTCTCTTGAGGCTATCCCGAAGGCAAAAAGGTAAGGAAAGAAAAAAAAAAAAAAGCAAGAAGGAGAAAAGAGATGAAAAAAATATGATGAAAAAATGATGATGACTATAAGGGGGCCAATACGATGTGTGAAGAGAAATCCTTGCACTTGAGGCTATCAATTCCCAAAGACAGGAAAAAAAAAAGAAAAAGAGTGGAGTATTTTCCTTGTTTCACTAATTTGAGTTGTGTAAATTTGAGTTTATAATGCTGGAATTGGTTAAATGGCTTAACTTATATAATTTATATTATCTATATTTTTGCTTCAGGAATAGGATGATTTTCTTGTACTGGACATAAGCTTGTTTAACTTAAATTTGATGGCCTTGGAAATGCTTGATTTAATACATTGGTTTATAAGGTTTTAAAAGGGTTGAATGAATGATAAGTTTGTGTTTATGGTTGGGAGAGGGTTATGTCTTCATTGTGCATGGATTTGCTAAGAAAAATTTTGCTCAATTATTTTGTCTTGTTCTATATGTTTAGTGTTTTAATTCTTGTTTTGCTTGAGGACAAGGAAATGTTCAAGTGTGTGGGTATATGGTAAGGGCTAAAATCACTATTATTTTCTTAGCTATTTGAGAATGTTTTGTAATATAATTGTTGTAATAACTAGGTATATTCCTTCCTATTTGATATTTTCCTTGTAAATAGTTTTTTGGAAAATATGTGCAGATTTAAGTTAATATCAAGCAAAAGGGTGAACACTTCTAGAAAGACCTGGCGCCAAACCTAGCCAATAGACCAGGCGTTGAGTCCATTCTGGTCCAGCAAAAGAATTCAAGCCAAGCTTAGGGGAAATTCCAGAATAGACCGAGCACCAAGTCTGGCAACTGTACCTAGCGCCGGGTCCATTCTGTCTGCTGACAAAAAATAGAGCAAAACTCCAGAGAAAGAACAGAGTGCACCTGGCACCAGGTGGCCCGACTATACTTGGCGCCAGGTAGGCTCTGGAGGCCGAATATTCTGTGCACGAAATTAAGAATTTTTTAATGATTTTAGTATTTTCTGAATCCGGCTCGGCGAAGACTTCCTAAGCCACGAATTTAGCATCCAAGAGGCCTCTAAAAGCACAAGAAAACACAAGGATTAGGGGGATATACCTAGATATACATAGAGAGAGCCAGATTCATACACAAAAATTCCTAATCACTCGTTGAATGAGTAATTTACCTAATCAAGAAGGATTGTTCAAGAAAGTCTTCAAGGAAAAAGAAATAGACTTGCCTATGAGTGCTTTCTTTTCTCTTTGTCTTCTTTTCCTGAAACAATGATGTATTCAATGTATTTATTGTAATTTAATATTATTTTAGGATTCATGATTTTGTGTTAATTCAGTTATTTGATCAATTCTTTCTTATCTTTTGTATTTGATTACTTGTTATCAGTAGTTATTGATGCGAGTTCTTCTAATTGACTTTGACAAAACGATATTAGGAGTTTCATTGCATTAATTTTGTATTTGTTAAATATTAATGCATTTGAACGCTGAAGTTAGGATTTTAGAACTAAGTGATCAAAGATCAAGTTGATATCACCTTGACATAGGGTCATTAGCTAATTTCATGCTTTTATGGAATTAAGATTTATGTATTTTTTTTGTTGGGATGGCTTGATCGACAAATCTGCTAATTGAATCCAAAAATAAATGATGAGCTTAATGCATGATTTGGTTATACTAGCTTGATTTACAAATCTATTAATATTAATCAAAATATAGGATTCCATAGATTGACAAACGAAGTGGAATTTACCTAAGTAAATTCATGACTTGACAAATGAGTGAATTTTACTTTATATTTCTTCATGATGCCAAGATGATAATTAGTTGAAAGAATTACTAGTTGGTTCATTATCATATTTTTCAAGGATAATTGCCTAAATTGCATAAACCTACATCCTTGAGTTGTATATATATTTTTATTTTTTTATTATTTTCTCACTTTATTGGGTTGATTAAATAATAAATAAAAGTAATTAGTGCGTACTTATTCCTTTAAGAATCGATACTCATTTATTTCCTATACTATACTTGTTATGAGTATACTTGCTCATATGTATATTTTGGGAATAATGTTTTAATTAAAACTTGACTAAGGGAAATTTACGTATCAAGTACAGGTCCATTGAGGTCATTAACTTTTCCTCATATTCAACTCTCAGAAGTTATTTCTTTTTCTTTTCCATCTCTATTTCAGCCATTCTTTCCTTCTACCCGAGTCTATGGAGAAAGCCATAGCAACCTTCCTTCTTCATATCAAATTGCTTTCAAAATCCCCCAAATTTACCTTGAAATCCTCCACGACATACTGCTAAACCTCTAGGACACACTTCACTTAATCTTTAATCTCCCCTAAAATTCCAAAGCCACCAATGAACGCCTTTTTCCTCGTTCTCTAGCCCCAAACACTCAAAACCCCAGAACATTTGCACTCTCTTAGGTTGCCTGGAGAAACGAATTAAGGTTTCCATTTAGAGAAACCAAAAGTATAACCATCTTCACGGTTTAGGGGAAACGAAAGAGTACTGAAGGTGCCTCCAATCTCTTGGTTGGATTGAACTCAAAACAAGAACCCTAACAAACTCACACATAAGAACACCAAAATGTAAGCAAATTAACAGTCTTGTGATAATATAAATCTATCCTACTTCAAAGACATCTTAATACCCAAATCAAATTAGAGATTAGAATACCAAGGACAAGAATTTGAAGGCACCTAACTCAATCCATTCAAACACACTAAGTAACCTAGCACATAAGAATTGAGATGAAGTTGAGATTATCCCTTAAGATTTAGAGAAAAGATCAAATGTGGGACTAAATCCTCTGATTTAGTCTTGATATTAAATGGATATCACTCAAGAGGATCGCCCTCAAGAACTCTCCCTCTAGAGAGAAAAACTGAATTCTCCTTCCCAAAATACCAAAGTTGTGCTAGAAGAGTTATAATGTTATATATACATATAGATGCCTTGCCCTAAACTAATTAACAAATTAATTCTAACTATTAAATGGCCTTAATACATACTTTAAGGGCCTATTACATTCCTTAAAAATAGGTTAAAACATAATAAAAGTCGTGGGGACTTAATTCAGAACAAAATAGAACAAAATAAGAAAATTCAAAAAAACAGAGCAGGGCCCGAATGGATCTGGCACCAGGTGCTTAGGGTGGACCTGGCGCTAGGTATGTTTTGAAATTAGAACCCTACTCCTATATGGACTTGGCGCCATAGTGTACTAGTGAACCTAGCACCAGGCACATTCTGGTCGCCGTCCCACTTTTATTGCACTTCAATACTTGCTCTTTGGACTTCCGTTCCATTTCTTTGTACTTTCTTGATCCTCCAAATGAAATGTTAGTCATCTTAAGCTCTTCTTGATACTCGTTTGGCCTTCATTCCTTGTTTAAAGATTGGCCTGGTCCACTACATGGGTTGTTACTTGTGTTATGCCTCCTTTAGCCCTTCTTTTACGATCAATCACTTCGCAATCTTCTTAGCCCTGAGTTTGTTGAATTTGTTGCCTTGAAAATTCTCTTGAATCCACATGAATAATATTCTTACCCATGGAGATTTGAATGAAGTCCTGACTTTTCATCCCCCTTCTTTAGATTTGCCCTGTTGCGTGGATAGATTCCTATCAGTACTGCAAGAGACTAGTATACACTAAGCAAAACAGAACAAGAAAGTTTGTTAAGGGCTTGAGGTATGATCTGAGGAGAGTTTTGGCATCTTTCGTTCCAATGACATACTTAGTTGCGGTGGATGCGCCCACTCAAACTGAAAACGAGGATAAAAATAGGATGGCTCCAAGGACCTTTCCATCACCAAGGCAGTTTTTGAGGTAACAGACTAACAAGCATCCTGCTAATCAACAATGGTAGAATAAAAGAAAGCAAGCACGCACTGCACCAACTGGCCCTGCTCAAAACATGCCAACATGCCGATACTGTGGTAACAGAGGATATATGGATAAAGATTGTCGGTCTAAGGGAGCTTTAAGGAAATGCTATAACTGCGGGGACCCGAATTACCTCTGAAACAACTGTCCCAAACCCCTAAAAATTGGGCAATGAATCCCAGCATAGCCCATCTAATATGATATTGAGAAGTACCAATTTGAGATTTGAAACTCAAAACTAAGAGACTAAATTCAAGACTAGAACCCTAGGCAAAATAGCTTTATAGAACCCAAAATCTAATGAACTAAGTCAACTAAATCAACACCTAAACACCCCTAATCCAAGAAGGATCAAGAATAAATAGGATGGGAAGATTCAGGCAACCAATTGAACTCCCGGATTCTTAGGTTGGACTAAAGCCTAAGAGTAGTCTTGATTGATTTGGGAATCACCTAAAAGGATCACCCTAAGAACTCTCTCTAGAGAGAACAAAATATTTCTCTATTCAAAAATATCAAAAAGTTTTGTTTATATGAGTTATGATGGCGTATATATAAATGCCTTGCTCTAAACTAATTAGCAAACTAATTCTAACTATTAAATTACTATATTACAAAGTTTGAGGCCTTATTATAGCCTTAAAAAATAGGTTAAAACATAATAAAAGTCGTACAAATTTAATTAGGAACAAAATAAAACAAAATAAGAAAATTCAGCAACACAGGGCATGGCCCTAATAGGCCTGGCGCCAGGTCAGCACTATTATTCACAGCCAACCGGTTCATTTTTCTTAAGCTTCTCTGGCCATCTATACAACTTGCTGGGCATGCTTTGGTCTTTTTGGCCCTTCTCTAATTCTCCTATGCTTATCAACCTCTTTGGTCCTTGGCTTGAAATCTTGAAGGTCTTTCAATCTTCTTTTTGGCACCCACTTCTTAACAAATTTCTTGGCTTTTGGCTTGTATGCTTGGACGACTTGAAAATCCTCTTGAAACTTCCTAAATGTTCCCAAGGAGCCTTGAAACAAGTATTAACTTTCCTTCTCCCTTTTTTAGATGTGCCTTGTTGTGTGGATGGATTGGCGCCAAGTCAGTACTGTTCTTCATAGACAGCTAGTTTATTTTTCTTATGCTCCTCTGGCCTTCCATACAACTTGCTGGAGACGCTTTGGTCTTTTTGGCCCTTCTTTAATCCTGCAATGCTTGTCAACCTCCTTGGTCTTTAGCTTGAAATCTTAAAGGTCTTCCAATCTTTTTTTTGGCACCCACTTCTTAACAAACTTCTTGGCTCTTGGCTAATATGTTTGGATGGCTTGAAAATCCCCTTGAAACTTCTTGAATGTTGAATGTTCCCAAGGAGCTTTGAAGTAAGTGTTGACTTTCCTTCTCCCATTCTTTAGGTGTGCCTTGTTATGTGGATGGATTCCTATCATTTTCTCTTCTTTTGGGATGATTCGTCCTCAAATTGATATACCTTGTTGCTTGTACGGATTTCCCTACATAAGAATTCAAACAAGAGTTTGTGTGTGAAAGAAAAATTTTAGGTTTTTGTTCCATAACTCCTGCTTGGTTTTCTCTCTTTTCAACCTAAATTTTCATTCTCACCTTACTTTTACTCTCTTTTTCTTCTTTTAATCTTCTCTCATTTTCTTTTCTCTCTTGCTCTTATTTCTCCCTCTCTTGCTTTCCCCTCTCTTTTTGTTCTTTTTTCTTTCTATCTTCCTCCTTCAAAATATTTTGCTCTTTGACAATCTCGCTTGGAGACATTGGACAAAGTATATATTTCCTTCCATCCTTACATAAAGAGTAAGTGTTTTTCTTCCCATGGTGAGCTACCTCTCTATCATATAGCCATGGTCTTCCCAATAATATATGTCCAACATGTATGGGAAACACATCACACATCATTTCATCTTTATATCCCCCCATGGGAATTGTAACTTTGACATGTTTGTTCACCTTTACTTCACCACAATTGTTCAACCCTTAAAGCTTATAAGGTTTAGGATGTTTCAATGTCTCTATTCATAATTCCTCCACCAATGTTGCACTAACCACGTTTTTATAAGCCCCCCTTCAATAATCAAGCTACACAATTTCTCTTTAATTTGACACCTTGAATAGAAAATATTTTCTCTTTGTAAATTCCCTTTTCCATTAACAACTTCCCTCATAACACCAATTACTGTATATGGTTTTTCAATTGTATCCCTATCTCTTCCATCCACTCTATCTTCCCCACTAGGTTTAGTGTCACTTGGTGAAGTTGAAATAGATTATTTATTCTTTTTCACTTCATAGGTACTTGAAGCACTTTTAGGACCTCTATCCATAGCAACCATTTGCTCATTCTCCATCTCAATCCTTAAATTCTTTAGTTTTTCAGCAAATTCCATACTCTTTTGCTCAACTTCTTCTTGTTCATTCTCGTCTATCACGTCTAATGGGTGTGACTCTTCATCTAGAAAGAATAAGATATTGTAGAACTCTTTAGTCACCCCATTTGTTAGTCTCAATTGATACACTTCTTCTTCTTCTTCTTCATTATCACTAAGCTCCTCATCAGGCTCATCAACATTTTTCTCAACTTCTTCATGCACTACTTCATCATTTTAATTGAGCATTACTTGGCATTTAGTCTTATGTTCTAGCTTCTCCTCCTTCTCAAAGTCATGCAATTCATTTTGCTCAACCCTTACATCTTTTTCTTCATTTCTTACCATTCTTGGCTCCCTAACATCTACAACATTTTTCTTGGCTACTTTGTCTCAAGTTTAGCCATTTGCTTCTCAGATTTATGAATCTCATTTTGCTTCTTAGAGGACTTCCAATGAAAATCAAATGATTTATGCCTATAGCCACTGCAATTCTCACAAGGAATTGCACTACCCTTTTCCAAATCAAAACTTCTTCATTGAACATTCAATCTTAGGTAATCACATATACTATAGCCATAGTCCTAACAAGTAGAGCAAACGTAATCTTGTTTTCTCCTCATCCCTCCTTTTGATAAATTTTGCATTGTACTCCCCTCACCATGTTTATAACTTTTTAGACAATTATAGGACATGTGAGCAAAACTTCCACATATTTTGCACCCATTAGGTTCAAACTATTGCCTCATCAAATCTTTCATTTCTTCCCAAGAATCTACCATTTGATGCCCGCTTTGCCTTCTTTGTGTTCACTTGCTTCCAGCATTCTAAAAGATTTTTAGAAAAACACTTTAGTGCCCATTTCAGCTTGTTTCTTCCGCTAGGCTCAAAGCATTTAAACAATTCTTCCATTTTTCTTTTCCAGTCATAGTACCCCCTCAAATCTCTCTTTCCAAGGCACGAAGGTACCAACTTCTCATTGTACTTCTAGTCCCTATTCTCCACATCCTTTTTCCTTCTTTGTAGTCTAATCTTTAAATGTTTTGGCGCTCCGTCCACATAAACCCCCTCACATTCTTTTTCATTTTCCCAATGGCCTCTTTCATAGCTACCATACCCCCTTCCACTCGTACTTGGCCCTTCATCATGTTCATCCAAATATTCCATGCTCTCATAATCATCCTTCTCATATTTCTAATCTTTTTTTCCATCAAACCCACCATATCCTTTTCCACTTGTGCTTGACCCTTCATTATAGCTATCCGTAGAAGCATTATCTCCACAATCAAATAAATTCTCATGATCACCTTTATTTCCCCAATAATCTTTTTCAAAATCATATTCATGTTCTTTATATTCCCTATAATTACTTCTATTGTAACAAGACTCCTCATCATAGTCATACCGTTCACTTTCACTTAAACTAGCCGTTGTGAATTTTTCTTTCAAGAGAAGTTCCCATAAAACTTAAATAGAATACACAAGAAAAATTCCTCACTTCACTCGCTCACGTGTTTACACCCAATTGTTTAGTAGTTACTCTTCACTCGTGTTTGCACTCTTCTTGGCTTTTGTTAAAATGAGCTCACCCCCTTACCTTTTTTTTCAAACTCTCAATTCCTCAGAGATTCTTTCCCAACACAACCTCCCTAATTGCTTAGGAATTAGTCCAACTAGACAAGTCAAGCTAACCCTTTAAGGACAATCAACTAGGGGTCTCAATGAAATTCAATTTAAAACTTAATGACTATCAAGGAACAAGGCAAGTTCAAGCAAGAACTTCAAAGAATTAAGGCTCAACAAACTCAAGATTTCATGAGTGATTTATGAAGCTACTCACTAAGCAAAAATAGCAAGGATTCCAAAGATAGACAAGTTCAAATAACTTCCTAATATCTTAAGATGATTTAAAACCAAGTATTCAACCCACCAATAATAAGAAATAAATCAATGAAGGCAATTAGAAGTGGAAGATGCAATCTAAGAACTCATACAATGAATTGTATAGTCACTTAGGTATTTAAATCACAATGTATACAATGATTTAAATCACAAGATGCAATCTAACACTTCATAGGTAACCACTCTAATGAAGGATTTAAAAATGTTAGGATGCTATCACAACTCTAAGGATATATTTGATGCATAATGAACTCACTCAAGGCAATAATAGCACAAGAAGTTCAAGACTTTCAAAGACAGGTGATATGATTATGCATGCACCAACAATTCCCAAACAATAGCCTAAACACATTGACCAAAAATTTTCTACTAGTAACAAGGGATAATTCTTACTCAAAACAAGTTACTAAGCAAGAAAAAATCATAGGAATTCACTATAGGAAGTATTTGGTAGTCATGTTTGATCAATCACAAGTCCTAGAATCAATATCTCAAACACTTTGTATGCAAGCTCGTAACTCAAGCAACTCCAATTTTTTCTTCCCTGTAACAGCCCCAAAAACTCAAAATTCATAGTAAAAATCAATCCCCAATTGTTATAAAAACATCAAGGAACAATTTCAAAGCAAGAACTTGAGTTTTATAGCTCGTAAAATTAGTAAGAACATGAGTTACGAGATTTTCTTGTCTACAGAATTTTGCAGCAAAAACACCGAAAAAACTTCAAAATTTCTGCAATTTTAAACAACAAATAACTTCCTAGTCATCAACCAAACATGTAGACTCAATTTCACAACAAGCCCATGACATAATTTGAAGTTCTTGACATTTAAAAACAGAAGGAAAAATAGTAACAGGATTAAGAAAATTGCAGCAATATTTTTCCACTTATTTAATCTCAAAATCCACAAATAATCATTCCAAATTTTTCCTCAAACATCATATCAACATACAGGAACAATCTAACATCAAGTTCATGGCATAATTTTGAGTTCCAAGTTTTCAAAAATTGCACACAAAAAAGTGACGAAAATCTGAAAAATTTAACAAATGCTTAAAGAAATTGTACCATTGCCCAAAGAAAATTGTATTAATAATGTAGGATTTCTATCATGCATAATCAGATTAAGTGCAGCGGAAAACAACAAGAAATCCAAGCCATGGATCATGGGTTTGCAATAGAAACGGGAAAAAGGAGAAGATTGCGTTTATTACCTTGTGAAGCCGGAATTCAAAAATTTCAAAAACAAGAATGCAGGCGCGATCCAGATTATCCAAAACTGTTCACTGCAGCTCAACTGAAGTCCAAGAAAGAACTCCCTCTAATGATAATCCACACAAGGTTGAATGCTCACAATCTCACAATTCTATGCTAGTAGAATTCGGGAGGCTAGGGTTTTGATCAATAAGAGAGACGGCTAGGGTTTGATCAAGAGAGAGGCAGAGAAATGGTTTCTCTGTTATTGCGTGAATAGTCTGTCTATCACCCTAAGGAAACCGTTTCCTTATATTTATAGATTTATAATTACCATAAATTGCAACTTAGTCATTCAACGTCCAATTGTCAACAAATTGGTCCTTGAAGTTTACTTAATTACAATTAGGTCCCATGAATTATAACACACTTATAATTCACCTATAAATATATTCCCTTCTCTTAATTAACCCCACAATATTAACAAATAATATATTTGAGCATTCAAACCTTTTATTGTGTGTGACCCATTAGGTTTCCTGGTCTTATTGGTAGCATAATATGAATTAATTCTAACAATATTAGAATTAATAATCCTTAATAAAATAAAGGATGAAATTTATTAATTCTCTAATTAATAAATTTATATTTAGCATATCAAGAGCGACATCTAGCAATGACTCTTGACCACCCAAAAGTCCAAAAAGTCAAGTGGCTTGACATGAACCTTTCAATAGCAAATTATCAGTGCAATAAACTCCTTTCAACATACAATATCTCATTTCGTCTAGAGCATGGAATTAGTGCCAACTCCCTCCAGAATATTATTAACTCTGGCCCGAATATTTTAGTACTTGTTCAAGAAATCCATTACTCGATATGTGCATCAATTGGAACCATTTCCATCACATAGTCGCCTTGGCCAAGGACTTCATGAGTAATGATTTCTACAAGTGGCCTTGAGATATACTCTCCTACTATTAGGAGTGGTGAATCCTTTATTGACCCTCTCAACTACTTTCGTTTACTTTACGTTGTACCCAATATCCATCCCATAGGCGGTCCTAGATAAGACTCCAAAGATTAGAATCAAAGTATAACGCTCGATAAACAAAGTACCTTGGAGATCTCAAGTCTAAGGATACTTGCACACTTGCTATAATGAGATTCTATCACTGGCACTAAATAGTTATCCAAGTGATTATCTTGTAGCTAGGTCATCTAATGAACTTGTTTCAAAACAAGTATCCACACGTTAATCCTGAGTATCCCAATACCCACGGATGTGAGAACCACCGCTTGATCCAATCAAGAGATATAACATGTGCCAGCTTGGCGTATTAATAATGTCCCATCTTATTAATACTATGACTGGGGATTATTTAAGTACAAACATTGCATAGTGTAGTAGGAATCTCACATCATGATCTCCTTAACACTATGTTGTACTAGGGACTTTATCTAACGATTTGTACACATATTTAGATATAACAATCAAATTGAAAGATAAAGAATGCCTCTTATTTATTTAATATGCAATATACATGGTACAAGTGATTACCTCTGGGGCACAACACTAACAAACTCCCACTTGTACTAGAGCCAATCATTCATGTATCGAATACCAAATGACTCAACATATTTATCATGTTTCTTCTGGGAAAGCGCTTTAGTGAGTGGATCAGCTATATTCTGATCCGTGGGAATTCTCTTTATCTTTACATCTCCTCTATCTATGATTTCTCTAATCAGATGATAGCGTCTAAGTACATGCTTAGATCGTTGATGAGATCGTGGTTCCTTTGCCTGTGCAATGGCTCCATTGTTGTCACAATACAAAGGTATCGAATCAACAATGCTGGGCACCACTCCAAGTTCAGTAATGAACTTCTTGATCCATACTGCTTCTTTAACTGCTTCAGAAGCTGCTATGTACTCTGCTTCAGTAGTCGAATCGGCAGTAGTCTCTTGTTTGGAGCTCTTCTAACTAACTGCCCCACCACCTAATGTAAATACGTAGCCAGATTGTGATTTGAAGTCGTCCTTATCGGACTGAAAGCTGGCATCAGTATACCCTCTTATTTGTAAATCACCATCTCCATATATCAAGAATGCATTCGTAGTCCTTCGTAAGTACTTAAGGATATTCTTTACAGCCGCCCAGTGACCCTCTCTAGGATTAGATTGGTATCTGCTCGTCAAACTAAGAGCACACGATACATCGGGCCTAGTACATATCATAGCATACATGATAGAACCAATTGCCGAAGCATATGGAATTCTACTCATGTGATCCCTTTCAACTTGTGTCTTTGGAGACCCCTTTCAACTTGTGTCTTTGGAGACATCGACTTTGAAAGCCTTACACCATGTGTTATAGGTAAGAATCCTCTTTTGGATTGATCCATGCTGAACCTTTTCAGCACTTTGTCTATGTATGTAGACTGTGAAAGACCTAGCAACCTTCTAGATCTATCTCTATAGATCTTTATTCCCAAAATATAGGTTGCTTCTCCAAGGTCTTTCATGGAGAACATCTTGGACAACCAAATCTTCACTGATTGAAGAGTGGAAACATCATTTCCTATAAGCAATATGTCATCTACATAAAGCAATAAGGAAACAACTTTACTCCCACTAGCCTTCTTGTACACACAAGGTTCATCCATGTTTTGAATGAAACCAAATTCTTTAATTGTCTCATCAAAACGGATATTCCAACTCCTAGATGCTTGCTTAAGTCCATAAATGGACCTTTGCAACTTGCACACCTTTGTGCCATCTTCGGATATGAAACCTTCAGGCTGTGTCATATACACTTCCTCAATCAGGTTTCCATTAAGGAAAGCTGTTTTCACATCCATTTGCCAGACCTCATAATCATAATGAGCGGCAATGGCTAGGAATATTCTTATGGATTTTAACATCGCAACTGGTGAAAAAGTTTCGTCATAGTTAATACCTTGTCGTTGACGATAACCTTTTGCTACCAAGCGAGCCTTATAGGTAACCACATTACCATCCATGTCAGTTTTCTTTTTGAAAACCCATTTACACCTTATAGGCTTGATTCCTTCAGGTGGATCAACCAAAGTCCATACTTGGTTGTCATACATGGAATCCATCTCTGACTTCATAGCTTCGAGCCATTTGTCAGATTCTAAACTATTCAGAACATCCTCATAAGTAGTAGGCTCATCGTCATCTATGAGAAATACGTCATTATGGTCACTTATGAGAAATCCATATCTCTCAGGTGCCACTCGTATCCGACTTGACCTACGAAGCTCTTGTGTGTTAAAAGGTTCATCTATTTGAATAGATACATGTTCAGAAGGTTGATCAATATTTGTTTGCTCTTCTTGAACTTCACTAAGTTCAAGCTTGCTCCCACAATCTTCTTTGAACATGTGCTGCTTCTCTAAGAAGACAGCATGTTTTGAAATAAAAACTTTATTTTCAGAAGGAAGATAGAAGTAATATCCAAATGATTCTTTTGGATATCCAACAAACAAACATTTGTCAGACTTATTTTCAAGTTTGTCTGATATTACCTTTTTAACAAATGCAGGGCAACCCCAAATCCTTAAATGAGATAACTTTGGTCTCTTACCAAAGAATAACTCATAAGGAGTGGTATCAACCATTTTTGACGGAACTCTGTTTAAAATGTAAACAGCAGTCTCCAGTGTGTACCCCCAAAACGATTTTGGTAGGTCTGCAAAAGCCATCATGGTCCTTACCATGTCTAGAAGGGTTCGATTCCTTCTCTCAGATACACCGTTATGTTGAGGTGTATATGGTGGAGTCCATTGAGATAATATTCCGTTATCTCTTAGATAACTTAAAAACTCTTGACTTAAGTATTCACCTCCTCGATCGGATCTAAGAGCTTTTATACTTTTGCCAAGTTGTTTCTCTACTTCATTCTTGAAGTCTTTGAAACGGTCAAAGGCTTCAGATTTGTATTTCATCAAATACAAATACCCATATCGAGAATAATCATCAATAAAGGTAATGAAGTATTGATAACCTCCTCTTGCTTGTATTGACATTGGGCCATATACATCTGAATGTATGAGTTCTAATAACTCTTTTGCCCTTTTTTCCTTTTCTTGAAAAAGAAGTTTTAGCCATTTTTCCAAGTAAACAAGATTCGCATGTGTCATATGATTTGTAATCAAATGACCCTAAGTCACCCAATTTGTATAACTTAGACACACGTTTTTCATTTACATGGCCTAAACGACAATGCCATAAGTAAGATGAGATAAAGTTATCATTTTTATGTTTCTTTTTACTTATATTGAGAATTAGATTATACATGTCTAGAACATATAAACCATTGATCAAAGTTGCAGAACCATAATGAATTTCATTTAATGAGAAAGAACAACATTTATTCTTAAAACTTAAATGAAATCCGAATAAGTCTAAACAAGCAACTGAGATAATATTTTTCAACAAAACTGGTACAAAATAACAGTTTTGTAGTTCTAAAACTAATCCAGAAGGTAGATTGAGATGATAAGTCCCCACAGCTAGTGCAGCAACCTTTGCTCCTTTTACAGCTCGTAGGTCCACGTCACCTTTCTCTAACCTTCTACTGTCTTTTAGTCCCTGCAAATTATTGCATAAATGAGATCCACAACCGGTATCCAATACCCATATCTTATTATTAAAGGCAGTATTAATCTCAATCATAAACATACCAGGACTAGAAGTAGAAGTGCTTGCAAGCTTCTCCTTCTCCTTTTTTTTCCTTCATAGTCTCCAAGTAGGCCTTGCAGTTACGCCTCCAATGGCCCATTTTGCCACAATGATGACATAGGCCTTTAGGGGCAGCCTCCTTCTTCTTGACACCTCCTTTGGGCTTAGTAGGAGTGTTCTTCTTCTTCTTCTTAGAAACCTTTTTCTTAGAAGATGAAGAACCTACTAACAAGATTGCCTTATCATCCTTTTTCATAGAGGACTCAGCAATCTTAAGCAGATTGATTAGCTCAGGTATTGTGGTCTCAACATTATTCATGTGGTAGTTGATCACAAACTGCGAAAAACTACTTGGTAATGATTGTAGAATTAAGTCAAAACTTAAATCATGATCCATTACGAACCCAAGAGACCCAAGTTTTTCAATGTAGCCCAATATCTGTAGCCCATGAGTGGCCACTGAAGCACCCTCAACCATCTTACCATGGAACAGTTGTTTAGAGATCTCATATCTCTCTGTTCTAGCTTGTTTATCAAACAGCTCTCTAAGATGGAGGATCATTGATTAAGCATACATATGCTCATGCTGTTTTTGCAGCTCAGGAGACATTGACGCCAGCATGATACAAGATGCTGTGTCGCTATCTTCTTTGTGCTTCTTGTGGACAGCATGCTCTTCAGTAGGAGCATCTTGAGCTGGAGGTGGTGGAATAGGAGCTTCTAGCACGTAGAGCAACTTTTCCAACTTGAGAATGATTCTCAAGTTACTTGTCCAAATAGTTTGATTCAGTGAGCTTGTTTGTTTCCAAGATGCTACGCAAGTTTAGGTTTGTCGACATGATGCAAATAACCTAGATGTAAAGCTAGAATTATTAGAACATGTATATGCAAATGCAATGCAATTAATTATGTCTTTAATTAAGCGCATAATTATTCCACTATTTTACTCAAACCAATAGCCCTTACTATTGACTCGGGAAAGCCCGTTGGAAACTTTCGTAGTGGATCAGTATCCAAATTCCTTAAGAATAACCTTGGGTTAGCCCAACAAGCCACTCTTAAGTTCAGTGGTAGGTATCCAATACCAATTACATCAAAAAGTAACTACTGAATCATTGGGTGATTAACATCTTTTAATCATTAAAGTATCAAATACTAGCCCAACTTTGCCTCTAATTTTCTTTATGCTTGGGTTAGCCCAACTAGGATAAAGAAATTAGTTAAATCCAACCCATTAACATGAATTTAAATTCTATAGCTTGAACATACTCGATGTCAAGTAGGCTTGGGTTTGCCCAACAACCTGGTCTCGAAAAAGAGCTCTCGTTCTCACTATATTAATGGAAGGCATTAGATTTAATATTATTTGAGGGATTTATTCCTTTTAGTGGTCTCATTGTTAGGCATGCATACAATTTATCAATAAGCAGCATAACTTGATAAACATGGTAATAAACAATTACATGGCATGGTTGTGGACTTTCTAAATTAATTTTCTCGAGTTACCGAGGAAATTAATATGGTCAACCCTATGTGTTCATGCATGATACATGTAGAGGGTCTTACCATCTCGCCTTATTTTGAACGCCATCTTCAAAATCTTGAAAATAAAATTCTACCTCAATCTACCCTATATAATCTAATTACATAATTTCCTAAAAGGAGAAACCTCGAGTTACATTCGAGGGGAGTTAGATTAGAAGAGAATTATATCAGAATTTGAGAGAAGGCAGGACACGCAGGCCCTATTTCATTAAAACAAAGCGGTAAAAAAATGCATGAACAGATATAATTTGTTTTAGTCCATAACCATCCACCATGCCATTAACTATGCTTAAACAAAATAAACATATACTTTTATTATTCCAAAATCAGTATTTTGGGAAAATAAAACAAATTCTAAAATCAACATTTAAGAAAAATACATTAATTTTAAATTTTCAAAATCACTATTTTGAAAAATAAAATTGATTGTCTCAAAACTAATTTTGAGAAAATGTTTTTGGGTCCCGTCACGCAACGATAACGGCAGTCCCTTTCAAAATGAGATTTTCCCTTTCAAAATTCTATTCCAGAACCTTTTTTTAAAAAAAAAAAACTTAAAAAAAAACCGAACAGTAACCACCGCGTGTGGCTTGGATTTTCTGGAAGTTTTTTGTTCAGTTCGGGGCCGTTCCAAGATCAATCAAAACCTATTTTTGACGTTGACCTTTGTTAATCTTTATTAACAAACCATTGTGATCATTCTCACAATCAATTTAACAATCCAAATTGTTAAACGGAAGGCTTAATTACAGGATGAACATCAACTGAAGCCAAAACCTGAACACAGACGTAGAACCATTCTGCAATATTTTCAAAAGCATAAAACCCACAACACAGAAACGATTTCTACAACCCAGATTATTCAAAACAAAACCTTGAAGATTACATACAAACCAGCAGACATGATCATACAATTAACATGATGTAATCAAGCAATTTACATGCTTGAACAATTCAAAGCAATAAAACATCCCATTAAAACACAAACCCGTTGGCTCTGATACCACTGTAGGATTTCTATCATGCATAATCAGATTAAGCGCAGTGGAAAACAACAAGAAATCCAAGCCATGGATCACAGGTTTGCAATAGAAACGGGAAAAAGGAGAAGATTGCGTTTATTACCTCGTGAAGCCGGAATTCAAAAATTTCAAAAACAAGAATGCAGGCGCGATCCAGATTATCCAAAACCGTTCACTGCAGCTCAACTGAAGTCCAAGAAAGAACTCCCTCTAATGATAATCCACACAAGGTTGAATACTCACAATCTCACAATTCTATGCTAGTAGAATTCGGGAGGCTAGGGTTTTGATCAAGAAGAGAGACGGCTAGGGTTTGATAAAGAGAGAGGCAAAGAAACAGTTTCTCTGTTATTGCGTGAATAGTCTGTCTCTCACCCTAAGGAAACCGTTTCCTTATATTTATAGATTTATAATTATCATAAATTGCAACTTAGTCATTCAACGTCCAATTGTCAACAAATTGGTCCTTGAAGTTTACTTAATTACAATTAGGTCCCATGAATTACAACACACTTATAATTCACCTATAAATATATTCCCTTCTCTTAATTAACCCCACAATATTAACAAATAATATATTTGAGCATTCAAACCTTTTATTGTGTGTGACCCATTAGGTTTCCTGGTCTTATTGGTAGCATAATATGAATTAATTCTAACAATATTAGAATTAATAATCCTTAATAAAATAAAGGATTAAATTTATTAATTCTCTAATTAATAAATTTATATTTAGCATATCAATAGCGACATCTAGCAATGACTCTTGACCACCCAAAAGTCCAGAAAGTCAAGTGGCTTGACATGAACCTTTCAATAGCAAATTATCAGTGCAATAAACTCCTTTCAATATACAATATCTCATTCGGTCTAGAGCATGGAATTAGTGACAACTCCCTCCAGAATATTATTAACTCTAGCCCGAATATTTTAGTACTTGTTCAAGAAATCCATTACTCGATATGTACATCAATTGGAACCATTTCCATCACATAGTCGCCTTGGCCAAGGACTTCATGAGTAATGATTTCTACAAGTGGCCTTGAGATATACTCTCCTACTATTAGGAGTGGTGAATCCTTTATTGACCATCTCAACTACTTTCGTTTACTTTACGTTGTACCCAATATCCATCCCATAGGCGGTCCTAGATAAGACTCCAAATATTAGAATCAAAGTACAACGCTCGATAAACAAAGTACCTTAGAGATCTTAAGTCTAAGGATACTTGCACACTTGCTATAATGAGATTCTATCACTGGCACTAAATAGTTATCCAAGTGATTATCTCGTAACTAGGTCATCCAATGAACTTGTTTCAAAACAAGCATCCACACGTTAATCCTGAGTATCCCAATACCCACGGATGTGAAAACCACCACTTGATCCAATCAAGAGATATAACATGTGCCAGTCTTGGCGTATTAATAATGTCCCATCTTATTAATACTATGACTGGGGATTATTTAAGTACAAACACTGCATAGTGTAGTAGGAATCTCACATTATGATCTCTATCATGATTTCCTTAACACTGTGTTGTACTAGGGACTTTATCTAACGGTTTGTACACATATTTAGATATAACAATCAAACTAAAAGATAAAGAATGCCTCTTATTTATTTAATATGCAATATACATGGTGCAAGTGATTGCCTCTAGGGCACAACACTAACAAATAAGAATCAACACAACTTTACTCTGATACCAAACTCTTTGATATGATCTTGAGAAGCACCAATTTGAGATTTCAAGCTCAAAACCAAGAGACCTAATTGAAGACTAGAACCCTAAGTAAAATTACTTCTTAAAACTCAAAATCTAATGAACTAAGCTAACTAAATCAATGCCCAAACACCCCTAACCCAAGAAGGATCAAGAATAAATAGGATGGGAAGATTTAGGCAACTAATTGAAATTCTAAAAATACTGTAGATTAGTTAGGAATCTAAAACCCACTTTAGGAAGGACAATGATCTATCCTAAGAAGATTAGAGACTAGATTCTTAGATTAGACTAAATCCCAAGAGTAATCTTGATTGATTTGAGAATTACCCAAGAGGATCATCCCAAGAACTCTCTAGAGATACCAAAATACTTCTTTATTTTTTAAATATCAAAAGTTGTGTTTACAAGAGTTATAATGGCATATATATAGATGCCTTGCCCTAAACTATTTAGAAAACTAATTCTAACTATTAAATGGCCTTGATACAAGCTTTAAGGCCCTATTACATGTCTTAAAAATAGCTTAAAACATAATAAAAGTTGTGAAAATTTAATTGGGAACAAAATAAAAAAATTGAGTAACATAGGGCATTGCCCGAATGTGCCTGGCGCCAGGTCAACACTGTGAGCATGGCCTGAATGGGCCAGTTGCCAAGTTACCTTGATGGGCCTGGTACCAAGTGAACACTGTTCTTCACAGACATCTGGTTCATTTTTCTTATACTCATTTGGCCTTCCATACAACTTATTGGACACATTTTCATCTTTTTAGCCCTTCTCTAATCGTCCAATACTTGTCAACCTTGTAACACCCCTACTAAAGGTAACATCGGAAGCATATCAACACTGAGTGCCACCTCGTCCAATTACCCAGACAAGGGGTCTTTATAACGGAAATCAATAGAGTATGCAAGTCCAGATTCATACAACAACCCATACTGATGGTCAAGTGCCCATAAGTAATAAAGAATTTCATACATGAAAGTTTCCATTCAGCCTCAGTAATAAGGTACATTATCCAAAAAGAAAAACGTCTAAACCTATTCTGCCGTGGCTGTGGTATCGTCCTCTATCCTTAGATCCTTTCAACTCCGGATCCTACAAAAGGGTAAGATAAAAGACACGTGTGAGTGGAAAATCACTCAGTGAGTCCCGTGTGTGCTAATGTTTTTTTAAAGAAGCAAAGTACACAAAACGTTTATGAAATAACATATCATTTGTTCATTAGAAATGAATCCAAAACTCTTTAACGAAGAGTGTATTCAGAACTCAATAATTTTTTGGAAAAATGGTGTTTCAACTTTCAAATCATTGCCCCATTTTTTACAATCATAGGCACTTCTGCAACAGAAGGTCGGCCTGTATGCAAATCCCGCAATCCTTACCTTCGGCTACACGATCTCTTGTGTTAGGGACTGCGCCTTACAACACGTCACTCGTGTCATTCCAGAACAGTAAGCAGCATACAAATGTACCTCACCTTGCACTTAGGGATCTTTTACTTGCCACCATAAACCAGGGTCCCAATTCTGACATCAATCACTATCGAGGTGGCAAGGGATTGAACACACCAAGTGTACCTGCCCGGTATCATGTGAACAATCCACCATCATAATCAATAGGTAATTACCAGGCTCAAAACGGCTAGCCAGGGCGACTCATCTCAATGTCCTGTCGCTCTGTTTGGAATAAAATAATCCCCAGAACTAATTAGGTTATTTCGAATTATCTATCTCTAATATGAGCTCGTACAAAGATCAGAGCCCTTGTTGAGTACTCAATGTCACCAACCCCATCTAACTGATCAGGCCAGAGGGTTATCTGATCTCACAGAATTTTCATATCAAAACAGTTTTTGGGGCAAAACAACATTTTTTCAAAATCATGATGAAACCAGATAAAGGGTTCAATTTACACATCAAAACGTGTTTCTAAGAGTAACTGGGTCATTTTCCCCGTACTCGATTACAAAAGTCATTTCCAAGGGTATTTAGGTCATTTTACCGATACCCAATTCTCAAAAGATTTTTCGAAGGTATTCGAGTCATTTTACCCTTACCCGATTTGAGAAATATTCATAAGAGTTCCAATAAGGATATTTCGGTCATTAACCGAATACCTGAGTTCCAAAGGTTTTCATAAAATATTCCAATAAGGACATTTGGAATATTTTTCAAATACCCGATTCCAAAAAGGAACTCATTTAAGGAAATCCAGAATTCTAATCTCAAAAGAGGATTAAATTCAATGTTTCCAAACATATTTCTATAAAATGTCTCAAACGGTAAATAATATAGCATTTCATGAAAAAAACAATGCACACTAACTTCAAAAGAGTTTTAGAAATCCAAGGGACTCCCTTGGTGTCCTAAGCAATCATTTCCGTTTATGGCCGTTTAAACTTCGTTTCTACCGTTTTCGATGTTCCGTTGACTGTTTATCGCTAAACCTACATCAAACATCGTTTTCGGGTCAATTCGTGTTTGGCCGAAAAATAGTCGATGGGTAGCCGATGTGCCCGAAAGTTAGCCGACATTCATCTGTCATTTAGCCGATGGGGCCAACGGTTAGCCAATGAGGCCGATGGTTAGCCATCAGTCAAGGAAAATGTTTAACTTTCATTCGCGTTGTTTGTCCGTCGTTTGATCAATTCTTTCATTTTCCTTTCTCCACATCCTTCATCCCTTCATAAACAAGGGATTCACTTCATGTTTCCTCAATTAATTTATCCAAAATCACATAAGTAGTCACCTTTAGGTTCATTCATTTTCGGGATACTTTATGGGAATTTCACTGTTTGACACACCATTTTGTTTTACACATAACTTTCAATTTACAGCTCCGATTTGGCTCCATGATATACCAAAATGATTGTAAGACTCTTAAATTTAATTTATTATAGGATTTTTTTAGATTTTTGGCTCCAGTATCACGGTACTGGGCAAAAACAGCCTCGGTAGTTTTGACTTAGTTTCATTATTCATTCTTTCCTTAACATTCTGCAATTTTCCAGTTTGATACCCTAACTTGTTTTGCCCATAACTTTTAATCCACAAATCCAAATGATGTCAAACCAATTGTAAAATATCCTTAAGACATTCCTTTACAAGTTCTAATTCATGGAGTACCAATTCTGTTGTCCATTTTGTTCAGTTTTGAACACAAAGATCCAGTAATAAAATCTCGTTACTGATTTGGCACCTTTTACTATTTTCGCCATAACTTTTGATCCATAAATCCGATTAACCTCAAACTTGTTCTAAAATGTCTACATGATCCTTAGATACAAAGATATATGACTTTTTTGTTCAAATCCAGAAACATTACAGATTTACTGAACATAAAACCTCCCAAAATTTTCTGCACACAAGGACAGCTTTCACACAACTTCACTTAACTAGTTTCCATAATTCACACATAAACTTCTCACAATATATATACCAAAATGATCTCCATGCTTTATATAATAACTTTACTTCAAGTAAGGTAGATCTTTACCTTTTCTTTGCCACGTTTGGAGGCTGAGCAGTCCAAGCATCTTCTTGCTTTTCTCTCTCTCTTTCTCTCCTCTCTATTTCTGGTTCCTCTCTCTCTCTTTCTTCTCTATTTTCTTTTCTTTTCTCTTCTCTCTTCTCTCTTGTTTGCTCCAAAATTTTGGCTATCTAAAGCCATTTTAGTTGGCCTTCATGGCCTATATATAGAGGAATATGGTCTTCAAGTCAAAGGTACATTAAATGGCCTTAACATTTGGAAGCCCTTGATTGGTCCACTTAGCTATTTAGGTGTTCTTTGGAATATTCAAGAGTTCTATGAGATTCTTTAGAAAGTTCTTGCATGAATTTTCTTGTAACCATTCATAGAATCAACACTTGGTGAGTTTTCATTGGTCCATATGGTGATGAAGTGTAGAAATTCCTAGAATTCTCAAGAATTAATAGATATTTTCTAATCTTGCATGGCCATGCATAATCAACCATGATTAACTTACTCAAATCAAGTTTAGCATAATTAAGCTTGGTCAAGTGAGGTCATCCAACTTGGTCAAACTTTTCATGCTTGTGGGCCATTATTATTTATTTCTTGTGGGCCCTCTAAATTATCTCAACTTATCACAACCAATCAAATAGAAACATTTGTCCTCATTAACCAATCAAATAGACGCACTTATCTTCATTAACCAATCACTAAATGACACTTATTTTCATCCACCAATCATAAGAAGCCACACGTCCCATTTCTAACCGCAATTTCTATTTTCTTCATAAATGACCAAAATCGGGTCCATAACGAAAAAATATTTTATTTCACTATCCAACTCCAAAAATTCTACTGAATCCATTGGTAACACTTAAATTCTTCAATTCCCTCTCTACTTGGTCAAATTCACAGTCGAAGTCACGAACGCAGTCAAAATGACGAAAATGCCCTCGATACCCTATGTAGCACGTTTTGCACCAAAATGTGTCTCATTGTACTGATCAATTTCTCTTTCCAATGTACCCTAAAATTCTTATTTTATTAATCTTAATAGCCTTTCAAAAATTTAGGGTACGGGTAGAACAAATCTAATAATTACATCCAGGTCCCGACAAAACTTTATTTCACCAAAGTATTCGTCTCAATACACCGATCAACTTTTGTTCTGGCCGTTGATATAAATTCTTACCCCATTACAGGTAGTAACAAATCGGGAGTAAGAAGGTGGGTGTTATAAACCTCCTTGGTCCTTGGCTTGAAATCTTGAAGGTCTTCCAATCTTCTTTTTGGCACCCACTTCTTTACAAACTTCTTGGCTCTTGGCTTGTATGTTTGGACGGCTTGAAAATCCTCTTGAAACTTCTTGAATGTTCAATGTTCGCAAGGAGCCTTGAAGTAAGTATTGACTTTCCTTCCCCCTTCTTTAGATGTGTCTTGTTGTGTGGATGGGTTCCTATCACTATCGGAGCCAATAGAGAAAATAATGCAGCAACCTCGAGAAGTAGAGCACGGAAGCCACAAGTGAATGCAAAAGTCTTTACCCTAAATCAAGAAGAGGTTGGAGTAGATGTGATAGTGGTGGAAGGTACATCTACTATTCATGGTCATTTTGTTAATGCTTTAATAGACCTTGAATCCACCCATTTTTATCTAAACAAGACTTATGCATATCATTTGGGTTGGGATGGAATTGAACTACCGTATACCTTGTTTAATTTAATTTTGGACTGGAAGAGAAATTAAATTTATTATCTAGTTTCATTGGTTAATTAATTATTCAAGGCTTAAGCCCAGATTGAATAATTAGAAAATTAACCTGGGTCTAAACTAGTTAATAAAAGCATTAAATAATTATTTTAGTTCATTTTGGCTCATTAATTATTTATTAAGTTATTTTAATAGGCTCAGGAAATTAATAATTAATGGTCATTATTTTGGGCTCATTGGGTCCAAGGAAAATAATAAATTATTATTGACTCAATAGCCTAGGCTAAAGGGTTTTTTTAATTCACAGAACAGAAGAGTTTAGGTTAAGCCAAATCTCTTCTGTTGATAGCCTCTGGATGTTTTGAAATATTAAAACACCGGGGTTTGGTTATCAGGATATGTGAAGTCGTGTGATTTTCTTTGAGCGACACAGATCACACAACGAGGTTGGAAAAAAAAACCAATAGAAACTTTCTTCTTCTCTCTCTCTCTCTCATGAGTTTTTTTTTTTCCTTTTTCTTGTCTTCTTGATTTTGCTAATCAAGAAGAGCTTTTCCTCACCTAAGTTGTTTCACCAACATATATTTGGCGGTGGAATATTCTAAGAAGCAAAGGGCTTCACATTTATGCCTCGGAGGAATAGGTGGATTGCTTGTTTTCAACTGGAAGCTTTAACAAGTGAAGAAGCTGTCACAGTTATTCCATCATCTTCTTCTTGGCCAAACAAACCAAAGACATGCAAAGGTATTATTATTATTATTATTATTATTATTATTATTATTATTATTATTATTATTATTATTATTATTATTATTATTATTATTATTATTATTATTATTATTATTATTATTATTATTATTATTATTATTATTTTGCCTTCCGCTATTGTGCAGTGTCCGTTTTTTTTTTTTGTTTTGTTTACTGCATGCATGGCTTCTGTTAGATTTCAGAGCTACAAGTGGACTCATAGCTTGTTGCTTTGAAAGTCTTAGGATTGATGGATGCTAGTTAATAAAATTGACAAGAGTCTTTGTAATGAATGCCATGAGATCCTTCGCTGTTTTGGTATCGACAATTTCGTCTATACACGCCACGATTGAGGTTTAGGAAACGCTATAAATTTTTTTAATGCTTTATTTAGCTATCGTGTAAATCCAAATTGAAAGGGTATAGGCAGGTGTGATGTTTATTTTTTATGAAAAATGTAACAAGAAGCCGATTTGGATCGATTGCAAAGCATTTCAGCATTCTAGAAAAATTTGTAGACGAAAACAGGGAAAAAAAAAAGAGAAAGAAGATCAAGCCACCCAAGCCCAGTTGCTAGCTGAGCCGAGCAGCTGCTCAATCTGCCTGGAGCCGAGGTAGGTGCCCAGGCCAGCCATAGCTTCAAGCTACAACCTTGGCTCGGCCGCGCGAGGAGAGATACAGAGAGCTTCATTACATCTTGCCCAGGATGCTTCCTGGGGCATTTGTGGGTTGCGAGCACCCGCCCGCAGACCATGGCCTATAAGCCTTCCCATGGACCTTAATTTTGTGCGGTGGGGGCACAAGATTAAGAAAAAAAAATTTTCTTGTAATTTTTTATTTTTTTCCAGTTTTTGGTCCCACACTAGGTGAAGTTATTATTTTTGCAATAGTCAATATTCCTTAGATATTTTGTATAAAAAATTGTAATACCCCGCCCAAAACCCCCTTTGACTATGGGGAAAAGTCATGCATTGCATAGCATCTTGCATTTTATGTGGTAGCTAGAATAAATTTTATTTGCATGGATGCATGTGAATTTCTCCGTTATTCTTGCATTTGAAGTAATTGATGTGAAATAGTTGTGTTGTTAAAGATTGGGATAAGGGAGGTTTGGTCGAAGATTTGGAAGGATGAGTATTGGGGTGGTAAGAACTTCTTGTAGAAAAATTAGTATGGGAGTAGTTTTGAATAGCGGGGAGGTTGGTGATTTCCTTTGGTGACCCGAGTTCGAATCCTACCTTTTGTGAAGTAAGTTTCTTTTCTTGAAATTCTTTTCTTTAGACCATTTCTTGTCTTGGCCGAAAAAGAACCTAGCTATCCTAGAGAAATTTTAGTATTTTTACTCCAAGGAAATAAGTCTCTATATTTATTTCCTAAATTCAAGGACTTTGATGTGAATAAAGTTCACCTTTAATTTTCAGCTTGTGTTCCTTAGGATTCTCAAAAAAACCCCTAGCTAGGAGCCACTTTGAAGAATTTCAAGTGGTATAAAACTCTTCTTGATGAATATTAGAGTTAAGGAATATATTAGGGAAAAATCTTATCTTACCTCTTCAAGAATTCTAGCCATAATCCTTTTATTTATTTAATTGTTTTAGAGAAATATTTTAACTAGAGTCTTAGATGTTTTCTTTGGGTTTAAACGCCACTTCCATAGGAATAAGACTCTATATTTAACTCCTAAGTTCAAGGATTTTAGATAAGGATAAAATTTTTTTTATTTTCAGCTTTTGTTCCCTTGAATTTTCGGAAACCATAAGCTGGAAATATTCTGGAAATTTTTCCAGATTTTGTCCGCCACCTTGGAGCACCATTAGCTCAATCCAAAATCTTCTAGGACTAGAGGAAATCCTATCCAAATCCTTCATAAAATCAGATTTTATTTCAATCCAAATTCAACTAGGATTTTCTTCTTTTTCCTAGCTGAATTTCGGCAGCTTTGTATCCACATAAGCTGTCCGAAAATTCCAGCTTCTTTAGCTACAATCCAACTTTGGAAATCCTAGCACAAAACACCTAGAACACTCCATAAAAATTCAACTACCTTAGCTGCACAAAACCAGAATTTCTATCACCAAAAACTACTGATTTTCGGCAGCTTGGAAACCAGAAAAATTCGGTCAGCTTGCACAGAATTTTCGTCCAGCTTTGCACTCCAAAACACACAGAATTTTGCACTCCACAACCTACCAAAACTCCTTGTTGATTAATCCAATTTCAGCGCCCAAAACCCTCTTCTTTTCTCTGGAAATTTCAGCAGAATCACAGCCTGAACAATCCAGAATTTCTTCTCCTTTTGTTCAGCGATTTCGCACAGCTTGCACAGGATTTTTCAGTCATCAACATCCACACAAACTCTTCCTTGTTTGGCCCAAAATTCTGAACACATTCAGCCTTCTTTTGAGCAGTATTTCGGCCAGCATAAAGGAGCAAAATTGTAGAATCTTTCCCCCCATAAAACTCACCTAAAAATCGGCAGCAATGAGACGCGCGCAAGCTGAAATTTCGCCTTTGCTGTCCAAGAAACCTAAAGCCATTAGGAGTCTATCTAAACATCACCATCTAACCCTAAACCAATCTTCTCCAATTTTAAACCATAACAACCGTCTACCCTCTCCATTCTACACGAAAATTTTAGCAACATCTCTCTGCAAATTTTCGAAAACACAAGAGTTATTCCAAGCAAAAATCGAACACACCTTAAGGTAAGCAAAAATCCTTTCAACCTCTTGATACCGATATCTCTAATGATTCTTTTCTCTTTCTTCTTCACGCCCTATAGAGGCTGATTTCCTCTTCTTCCTTAATTTTCGGTCAAGAGGAGCAAAGGAGGTAGCTTCTCTCTTCTTCTCAAGCGAACTCGGGACGATCACCATAGGAGCATCGAGACCTTATTACCCGGTAGTTGCAAGGTAAGGGAATACCCTCCCTTGATGTCGAAAGTAAAGTTTAATGGTGTTTATTAGCGAGATAAACATGTGGTCGTAGTATTTGATCTTTGGGGATTGAATAGTTTACTTGGAATTAAATAGGGGATTGCGAATTGTTATGAAAATAAATGGGATTAGAGCATGTTTGAATTAATTGAGACCCTGATAATGATATTATATGGTTTAGATCAGGAGGATAGTTGAGGAAACCAAGCTGTGAATTTATCGCATTTATCTGAGGCATATCAAGTAAGTCCTTGCATAAACTCTTTTATTAAATGTTGTGATGGTAAGTCCTTTTATAAAATGTTTTGTTAAAGGTTGTGATGGCAAGTCCATGCTGTGAAGCTTTGTACAGCTATTGTTAAACTATGTTTACTTGGGTTGTAAACGTGGGTATTTATTCTTTAAACGGTCTTGTCAAACTAACGGATTTTAGCAAGAAAACTATTCTTTTCCTTAAATTTTTAGAAATCTCTTTTAAAGAAAACCACGTTTTACAAAGCCAAGGTTTGGAAATATTTTGAATCAGGAATTGACGGGTATGTTCGTTTAGTACTCAATAAGGGTAGGCTAATAATACTAGTCTTGGAGGGCTAGCGTAAGTCTTCTGGCAGGAGGCCACCTCCAGAAGATGAACTCTGTTTGAAAAGGCAACAGTGTTGGTTGGTCAGGCCAGTCCGAGCTAGCATTATGCCTGAAAGGTATTATTTATATCCCCGGCATGGACACCCGGATGGTTTTGTTGGGTGTAGAGATGGAGGAGTATCTCACCCGGTGGGCTGTACACTCACCTTGATCAGAACGCCCAACGTGTGGTAATCTGGTCCGGACAAGGTGCACAAAGTGTGGTGCATTGGCCAATTTGTTCTCATGGAGCCCAACGTGTGGTGACATGACTTTTATCCGAGTGGAGGATTTATTTTGTACAAAGTGTGACAATGAGAAAAACCCACTCCTTGCGAAAAGAGATTGTTTATGACTTGCCAAATTATTTCTACAAATGTTTTACACTTTGCATACACGTACTATTCAAAACACCATGTGCACACACAGGACTTATTGAGATTTGTTCTCACACCGTTTTACATAGTGTTTCCTGGAGATAGACTGTGCTGAGTCAGCGGGGCATGTAATAGTTGAAGCTTTTGCTATTTTCTCTATCTGTTCTAGGAGACATTTGTTACTTATACTTCTAAACAATATTTTGTTTTATTCCGTTTTGCTCCAAGTTGAGCCTGATGTAATAAGAATATTTCTTTATTTATCTAAGTTGATCCTTTTGGAGATTGCCTTTATATTTTATACCTCGTTCTAAAGACCCCTTGTCCTACGGGACGGGGCGACATCCCCGCCCTTTTAGGGTACGTAGTCGTGGGGTGTTACAAGTGGTATCAGAGACATGGTTTAGGCGATTACTTGACTTATGGGGTTCTATTTTCTTAAGTATTTTGATCTGGTTCTAATTCCTGTCTTTTGCTTATAGGATGGTCAAAAGAGTTGTACCGGCTGTCAGAGACTGGCCCGCTGGTTGCGGGAATCCACCTGCCCTACTACCCGTAGTTGACCCACCCGCGTCTGATTTAGAGAGAGAGCGTAAGCCGTCAATGCTAGACGACCAGGTGGTTGAGACGGAGATAGAGGTCGAGGAGAGTCTAGGGGAAGATGAGGGAGAGGAGGGGATGACGGAGATGAGTGAGGGAGAAGTAGATGAGCTAGGGAATGAGGGAGACGATGAGAACGAGGGAGAGATGGTTAGGGTAGAAAGAGAGGACGAGGAGGTAATAGAGGTTGTCCCAGGAGAGAGAGACAGTAGGCAGTCAGCTCTAGGAGGGGTAGATAAGGGAAAGAAAAAGCTAGAAGGGAGTCCTGAGGGGTGTGGACTCTGATTTGGACTGGGTGTAGATGCCAAGCTAAAGAGAAAGGGGTTGGTTGATCCATCTGACTTGGGGAGTGAGAGGCCTGCGCCTAAGGGTATAGTTAGATTAGCATTGGATGAGTTCTATGAGACGGCCATGAGAGCCAAGAGATGTCGAGAGGGTGAGTCAGGGTAGCCAAGTGGGAGCGTTAGTTTCACGAGGAACTACATAGGGAGACTCGATAGTTCCATGGGGTGGCTGGTGGAACCGACCTCTGACGACTCCGATACCTCTGTTGAAACTAGGAAGAGTCGAACAAAGAAGACCAGCAGCTTTTACTCTTTCTTTCTTTGGAATTTACATACCTTTGTTTTTTTATCTTTTCCTTAAGGGGGCATGTGGCTCATAGGGCCTATTTATCATTTTAAATAAAAAGGGTATCGTATGAGATGACCCCTTCTTTTCTGCAAAGAATGGTTTATATGACAAGTACGAGTTTCGTTTATTACTTGATTTATCTCTGCACGTTATCATCACATCCTCTTCTAGATGAGTACATTACTATCAACTGATCATGCACCTAAGCATATTCTTTTCCCCCTTGATAACTAACTGACCCTGAGTGAACAGTAGTGCATAGCAGAACGGTGCAGGAGAGTGCATCCTCTACCCCGGAGTTTGAACAGATGCGTCGTTCCACCCCCGATGTGGAAGAGCACCTACCAGGAGAGCAGGAGATAGCTTCGGAAAGGTCACGGGATGTGACCATAGGTCAGGCTTTTGACAAGATGGCCTCGATTCTACGGAACTTGACCGAAAAAGTGGACAAGGTGGCCAGGAAACCACCGCGAGGAGAGGATGATGCTTTGGAGCGTTTCCTGAAGTTCCAGCCTCCCACATTCCAAGGGGAGATGGAACTGGATGAGAAAGCCGAGCAATTGATTGAGCAGATGGAGGACATTTTCGCTACTCTGCAGTACTCAGAAGAAAGGATGGTGAAGTTTGCTGCTTTTCGGCTAAGGGGACCGTCTCGGGTATGGTGGCAGCGAGTACGGGGTGATTGGGACAAGGAGGAGCAGTAGTGGACCTGGGACGATTTTAAGGAAGCTTTCTGGGCCAAGTACATTTCTCGATGGGTGGCTGAGAAGAGGGAGGATGAATTCCAGACCCTCAGGTAGGGAGGCATGACCATGGCCCAATACGCAGCCCGATTCATGCAGTTGTCCAAGTACTACAAGTGCTTGATAGACACGGAGAAGAAGCGCACCCGGCAATTCGTGAAAGGGCTAAGGCCAGATTTGAGGAAGGCGTTGGCTCCATCACCGCCAACGTCGTACACCGCTGCAGTGGACGCAGCTTCCCGGACGGAGAACGAAGATCGGCACCGACCGGTAAACCGACCCTTCCAACCAAGTCATCCACCTATGAGGCCTTCAGGCAATAAGCGACCTGCGGGTTCTATGCCGTGGGGAAATCGGGGTAAGCAGCCTCGAGTGCCTGTAGCCGGATCAATGCAAGGCAGCCTGAACTGCCGACTGTGTGGGAAGCGAGGCCACACCGAGAGAAACTGCTGGGGTAGCGGGGGTGTGAGAAGGTGTTTCAACTGCGGAGACCCAGGACATCTGAGGAACGTCTGCCCCAAACCCTTAAGGACTGAGCAGACCGCGCCGACCCAGCCAATGGGAGGCAACAGAGGTGCCGCAGCTGGATCAGCCAGAACGGGAGGCCTGAAGCCCCAGGTAAAGGCCAAAGTTTTTGCCCTGAGTCTAGAGGAAGTCGGAGCGGACGCCGCCGTAATTGAAGGTAACCTTTCTATCTAAGGTTGTCTTATTAATGTTATGATAGATCCAGGATCTACACACTCTTATGTAAGTAAAGTATATGCTTCACGTCTGGGTTGGGAAGGAAATGAGCTACCTTATACCCTAGTAGTTAGTTCCCCCTTGGGAAAGGTGGTGGAAGCAGGCAAGAAAATGGGAAGTTGTGGAGTTGAGGTTGGGAAGGAGATTCTGGAGGCCGATCTTATAATCATGGCCATGGACGGTTATGACTTGTTCTTGGGCATGGACTGGTTGTCGAAGCACGGAGCTCGTGTGGACTGCAAGACTAAGACGGTGCAGTTTGTGAGACCTGGTCGGGATGTAATTGATTTCAATGGCCAGCGAACGAAGGAACTGAAATTTCTTATTGCTGGAGCTAAAGCCCGGAAGTTGCTCAAGAAAGAATGTGCGAGATACTTGGCGTATCTCCTAAACAAACCAAAGGACCAGTGTACCTTGGAAAGTACGGAGGTGGTGAAAGACTTTTCGGATGTGTTCCCTACGGAGCTCACTTCCCTACCCCCTAAACGGGAAGTTGAGTTCACCATGGATCTGATTCCCGGAGCAGAACCGGTATCCAGAACCCCCTACCGGATGGCACCGACAGAGTTGAAAGAGTTGAAGGAGCAATTGGAAGAACTGCTAAGGCAAGGCTATATTCGGCCGAGTACGTCACCGTGGGGAGCCCCGGTGTTGTTTGTCAAGAAGAAAGATGGAACCTTGAGGCTATGTATCGATTATCGGGGACTGAACAATCTAACGATCAAGAATAAATACCCTCTACCCTTGATCGATGAGTTGTTTGATCAACTGCAAGGTGCTGCTTGTTTCTCGAAATTGGACCTACGGCAAGGATACTATCAGGTAAGGATCAAAGAAGAAGACATTCCTAAGACTGCATTCAACACGTGGTATGGCCATTACGAATTTGTAGAAATGCCGTTCGGTGTAACCAACGCACCGGCAGTATTCATGGATTTGATGCATCGCATTTTTCAACTATACTTGGACAAGTTCGTGGTTATATTCATCGATGACATTTTGATCTACTCCAAAAATCCGGAGGACCACGCGAAGCACTTAAAGTTGGTCATAGAGAAGCTGAGGGAATTCAAGCTTTATGCTAAGTTAAGTAAGTATGAGTTTTAGCTGAGCTCAGTGTATTTCCCTGGTCACGTGATATCTAAGGAGGGGATCAAGGTGGACCCTGCTAAGGTAGAAACCATAGCTAATTGGAAACAACCGGAGAACATTACCGAGATACGAAGTTTCCTTGGTTTGGCTGGGTACTATCGACGTTTCATTAAAAATTTCTCCACTTTAGCTTCACCGATGACACGACTGTTGAAGAAAGATGTCGTTTTTGCTTGGAGTGAGAAGTGCGAGAAGAGCTTCCAAGAACTTAAGAGGAGGTTGATTTCAACACCCGTGCTGAGCCTGCCCGAGGCTGATAAGCCCTATGCACTCTATACAGATGCATCCAAGGAAGGACTAGGGGCTGTGCTGATGCAGGAAGGGAAGGTCATAGCCTATGCATCTAGGAAGCTAAAGCCGCATGAAGTTAATTATCCCATGCATGACCTAGAGCTAGCAGCTATAGTGTTCGCCTTGAAGAAATGGCGACATTACTTGATGGTGCACAATACGAGGTTTTTACGGACCATAAGAGTTTGAAGTACATCTTCACACAAAAGGACTTGAATCTCCGGCAGCGTAGGTGGATGGAGTTCCTGAAAGAATATAAGTGCCCTATTAACTAAGTCGGAAGGTGAAAATGGCACACTTGAGAATACAGGAAGTGTTGGCAGTCCAGGATATCCTGGAGAAAGAGGCGCAAGTGCAAGAGAGGAAGATCTGCGTGAGCAACCTGACCCTGAAACCCGATCTGGACCAGGAAATTGTGTCAGGTCAACAGGACAGCACAGAATTTCAAACTTTCAGGGAGAAAGAGATCATGAGAGGAGGAAGCGATTTCCGAACCGATAAGAAAGGGGTATTGTACTTTCGGGACCGGATTTGTGTACCGGACATCCAAGACTTAAGGAAGAGGATACTGGACGAAACGCACAAGAGCAAATACACCATACACCCTGGGGAGGTAAAGATGTACCAAGACTTGAAGAGGAAATATTGATGGGCTGGAATGAAGAGGGATGTAGTTCAGCATGTGTCAACTTACCTGGCATGCTAGAAGGTTAAGATGGAGCATAAGAAGTTTGCAAGTTTACTGCAACCGTTACCGATTCCCAAATGGAAATGGGAAGAGGTGACAATGGACTTTGTAACTAGCCTACCAATGACCAAGTCACACAAAGATGCGATTTGGGTGGTAGTGGACCGATTGACCAAGACAGCGCACTTCATACCGGTAAACGTAAGGGACTCGGTGGAAAAGTTGGCTCAGACATATACCCGAGAAATTGTAAGGTTGCATGGTGTACCGTCGAGCATCGTATCGGATAGGGACCCTAGATTCACTTCAAGGTTCTGGGGTAAGTTCCAAGAGTCCTTGGGCACGACCCTGAAATTCAGTACCTCTGCTCATCCGCAAACAGATGGTCAATCCGAAAGAGTCATTCAGCTATCAGAGAAGACATGCTCCGAGCATGTATCTTGGACTTTGGAGATAAGTGGATTGAATCTTTACCGCATGCGGAGTTAGCATATAACAACAGCTATCAGGCGTCGATCGGAATGGCGTCGTACGAAGCACCGTATGGGCGAAGATGCCAAGTACCAATGTACTGGGGATGGACAGAAGAAGGGAACGTTAAAAAGACTGGTGAAGTATGCATTCAGGAGATGACGGACAAGATTAAGTTAATTCGGGAAAGGCTAAGGGCAACGCAAAGCAGACAGAAAAGTTATGCAGACACTAGGAGGAGGGAATTGGAGTTCCAAGTAGGTGACCGTGCATTCTTGAAGTTGACTCCTAGTAGAGGAATCCTGAAACATCCGAGGGGAGGGAAGTTGAGTCCTAAGTACTTGGGACCATTCCCGATGTTGGAGAAAATTAGACCGGTTGCTTACCGACTAGATCTACCTGATGGCCTAACTGAGGTGCATGACGTATTCCATGTCCCTCAGTTGAAAAGGTACAATCCCGATCCGAGTTATGTACTCAATGAGGAACCGTTGGAGTTGCAACCCAATCTGAGTTATATGGAGAGACCCGTTAAGATCTTGGAGAGGAGTATTAAGACGCTCCGAAACAAGCAGATACCCATGGTGAAGATACTTTAGGATCATCATGGAGCACAGGATGCAACGTGTGAAACGAAGGAATGGTTAAGACGGAAGTATCCGGGTATGCTCGAAGGGTATGAAATTTGAATTTCGGGATGAAATTCTCTTAAGGGGAGGGGATGTAATACCCCGCCCAAAACCCCCTTTGACTATGGGGAAAAGTCATGCATTGCATAGCATCTTGCATTTTATGTGGTAGCTAGAATAAATTTTATTTGCATGGATGCATGTGAATTTCTCCGTTGTTCTTGCATTTGAAGTAATTGATGTGAAATAGTTGTGTTGTTAAAGATTGGGATAAGGGAGGTTTGGTCGAAGATTTGGAAGGATGAGTATTGGGGTGGTAAGAACTTCTTGTAGAAAAATTAGTATGGGAGTAGTTTTGGAATAGCGGGGAGGTTGGTGATTTCCTTTGGTGACCCGAGTTCGAATTCTACCTTTTGTGAAGTTAGTTTCTTTTCTTGAAATTCTTTTCTTTAGACCATTTCTTGTCTTGGCCGAAAAAGAACCTAGCTATCCTAGAGAAATTTTAGTATTTTTACTCCAAGGAAATAAGTCTCTATATTTATTTCCTAAATTCAAGGACTTTGATGTGAATAAAGTTCACCTTTAATTTTCAGCTTGTGTTCCTTAGGATTCTCAAAAAAACCCCTAGCTAGGAGCCACTTTGAAGAATTTCAAGTGGTATAAAACTCTTCTTGATGAATATTAGAGTTAGGGAATATATTAGGGAAAAATCTTATCTTACCTCTTCAAGAATTCTAGCCATAATCCTTTTATTTATTTAATTGTTTTAGAGAAATATTTTAACTAGAGTCTTAGATATTTTCTTTGGGTTTAAACTCCACTTCCATAGGAATAAGACTCTATATTTAACTCCTAAGTTCAAGGATTTTAGATAAGGATAAAATTTGTTTTATTTTCAGCTTTTGTTCCCTTGAATTTTCAGAAACCATAAACTGGAAATATTCTGGAAATTTTTCCAGATTTTGTCCACCACCTTGGAGCACCTTTAGCTCAATCCAAACTCTTCTAGGACTAGAGGAAATCCTATCCAAATCCTTCATAAAATCAGATTTTATTTCAATCCAAATTCAACTAGGATTTTCTTCCTTTTCCTAGCTGAATTTCGGCAGCTTTGTATCCACATAAGCTGTTCGAAAATTCCATCTTCTTTAGCTACAATCCAACTCTGGAAATCCTAGCACAAAACACCTAGAACACTCCTTAAAAATTCAACTACCTTAGCTGCACAAAACTAGAATTTCTATCACCAAAAACTACAGATTTTCGGCAGCTTGGAAACCAGAAAAATTCGGTCAGCTTGCACAGAATTTTCGTCCAGCTTTGCACTCCAAAACACACGGAATTTTGCACTCCAAAACCTACCAAAACTCCTTGTTGATTAAGCCAATTTCAGCGCCCAAAACCCTCTTCTTTTCTCTGGAAATTTCAGCAGAATCACAGCCTGAACAATCCAGAATTTCTTCTCCTTTTGTTCAGCGATTTCGCACAGCTTGCACAGGATTTTTCAGTCATCAACATCCACACAAACTCTTCCTTGTTTGGCCCAAAATTCTAAACACATTCAGCCTTCTTTTGAGCAGTATTTCGGCCAGCATAATGGAGCAAAATTGTAGAATCTTTTCCCCCATAAAACTCACCTAAAAATCGGCAGCAATGAGACGCGCGCAAGCTGAAATTTCGCCTTTGCTGTCCAAGAAACCTAAAGCCATTAGGAGTCTATCTAAACATCACCATCTAACCCTAAACCAATCTTCTCCAATTTTAAACCATAACAACCGTCTACCCTCTCCATTCTACACGAAAATTTTAGCAACATCTCTCTGCAAATTTTCGAAAACACAAGAGTTATTCCAAGCAAAAATCGAACACACCTTAAGGTAAGCAAAAATCCTTTCAACCTCTTGATGCCGATATCTCTAATGATTCTTTTCTCTTTCTTCTTCTTCATGCCCTATAGAGGTTGATTTCCTCTTCTTCCTTAATTTTCGGTCAAGAGGAGCAAAGGAGGTAGCTTCTCTCTTCTTCTCAAGCGAACTCGGGACGATCACCATAGGAGCATCGAGACCTCATTACCCGGTAGTTGCAAGGTAAGGGAATACCCTCCCTTGATGTCGAAAGTAAAGTTTAATGGTGTTTATTAGCGAGATAAACATGTGGTCGTAGTATTTGATCTTTGGGGATTGAATATTTTACTTGGAATTAAATAGGAAATAAATGGGATTAGAGCATGTTTAAATTAATTGAGACCCTGATCATGATATTATATGGTTTAGATCAGGAGGATAATTGAGGAAAGCCAGCTGTGAATTTATCGCATTTATCTGAGGCATATCAAGTAAGTCCTTGCATAAACTCTTTTATTAAATGTTGTGATGGTAAGTCCTTTTATAAACTGTTTTGTTAAAGGTGGTGATGGCGAGTCCATGTTGTGAAGCTTTGTAAAGCTATTGTTAAACTGTGTTTGCTTGGGTTGTAAACGTAGGTATTTATTCTTTAAACGGTCTTGTCAAACTAACGAATTTTAGTAAGAAAACTATTCTTTTCCTTAATTTTTTAGAAATCTCTTTTAAAGAAAACCACGTTTTACAAAGCCAAGGTTTGGAAATATTTTGAATCAAGAATTGACGGATATGTTCGTTGAGTACTCAATAAGGGTAGGCTAACAATACTAGTCTTGGAGGGCTAGCGTAAGTCTTCTGGCTGGAGGCCACCTCCAGAAGATGAACTCTGCTTGAAAAGGCGACAGTGTTGGTTGGTCAGGCCAGTCCGAGCTAGCATTATGCCTGAAAGGTATTATTTATATCCCCGGCATGGACACCCGGATGGTTTTGTTGGGTGTAGAGATGGAGGAGTATCTCACCCGGTGGGCTGTACACTCACCTTGATCAGAACGCCCAACGTGTGGTAATCTGGTCCGGACAAGGTGCACACAGTGTGGTGCCTTGGCCAATTTGTTCTCATGGAGCCCAACGTGTGGTGACATGACTTTTATCCGAGTGGAGGATTTATTTTGTACAAAGTGTGACAATGAGAAAAACCCACTCCTTGCAAAAAGAGATTGTTTATGACTTACCAAATTATTTCTACAAATGTTTTACACTTTGCATACACGTACTATTCAAAACACCATGTGCACACACAAGACTTACTGAGATTTGTTCTCACACCGTTTTACATAATGTTTTTTCAGGAGATAAACTGTGCTGAGTCAGCGGGGCATGTAATAGTTGAAGCTTTTGCTATTTTCTCTATCCGTTCTAGGAGACATTTGTTGCTTATGCTTCTAAACAATATTTTGTTTTATTCCGTTTTGCTCCAGGTTGAGCCTAATGTAATAAGAATATTTCTTTATTTATCTAAGTTGATCCTTTTGGAGATTGCCTTTATATTTTATACCTCATTCTAAAGACCCCTTGTCCTACGGGACGGGGCGACATCCCCGCCCTTTTAGGGTACGTAGTCGTGGGGTGTTACAAAAATAATAGTAAAGGTTTTTTTAGCATTAAACAAGTTCATTAATTAATTTAATTAATATATTTCATTCTATTATTTGGGCCCTTAGGATTAAAAATATAAAAGCATGAAAACGTTTACAGTTTTCAAGCATGCTATTTATTTTAATTCCTATGTTCACGTTTTCTCGAAACCAAAGTCTTTGAAAAGTTTTATTTGACAAGGGAAAATATTTGTCTTTAATTAAATAGTTATTTTAACTTAAACAAAAATTAATCCTTGATTATTTTCCTAAAAGTTTTTTATACTTGACACAGAAAATATTTTAGATTTAGAAATTTTTGTAAGTTAAAATGAAAAAACCATTTTAATTCATTTTAGCAAAGGAAAAATTATTTTCTCAAATAAAACCTTGAGATCAAAATCTCTAGGAAATTTTAAATGGAAGAACTTGGAAATTATTAAGATCTGAACTGAAATAAAATTAATCCATGAGGAAAAATTTCTCAAAGGATTTAAACCTTGACATAAAAATTTTTATGGATTTAGATATTTTATTTTAAGTTAAAGGAGAATTTCATTGAAAATTTTCAAATGATATTTTTCTGAGAAATCCCTTATTTAAAAATGAAATGGGATAGGGGTTCCAATAGCCCAATGGCTTCCATCACGATCCTCATTAGAGATGGTGGGTTTCCTCGCGTCAGTGAAACAGTATAGGATGGAGATACCACAATGATCTAGAACTAATGGAATGATGTAATTAATAACCTAGGACATGTACTACGATTGGCCAGCCTACGTTAGAAGTTATAGTGCGTGGTATGTCCATATGAAATGAAAAGAAACGACCATCCCCTCGATGGAGTTATATTCTAAATCATTATCTAGAAGGAAAATTAATTTGTGGTGGTTAACACAATTAGCTTATGAAGCTGTTTATCTTCCCAAGATGCCATGTCAGTTTACCTAAGAGCCAAATTAATCATGTTAAAGGTAATAGTAATGGGATTAGCTATTATCAGTTTAATATGAGGATAAAGTGTACAAAATTATTTTGTTTTCACAATTTTGAGATTTTTTTTATTTCAAAATTACAGAAATAGTTGGTGGAGGTTCCTTCAGTCCCTTAGTTGTTATTCTCCTCGAAAATAAGCTAATGGGTCCAACTTATGTGAACTGAAAAAGGAACCTAGACATAATACTCACAGTTGAAGAGTATAAGTACGTCCTTTACTAGACTTGCCCTGTGAGCGGGGAAAGGTTCCACCGTTGAGGTGCATGAGGCTGAAAAAGCATGAAAAAAGGCTGATGAGATGGCACGATGTTATATGCTAGCCTCTATGTTGAATGTGTTCCAATCCAAACATGAGCACAAGGCAACTCTATACGACACAAGTACGTCATTGGCCACAATGTTCGCAGACAAGAGCTGACCTGCAAGACAGGATGCTCTTCGAACAATAATTAACACCAAGATGGCTAAAAGAGCATCAGTCAGAGAGCATATGCTCAAGATGATTATTACTTTTGAGGAAGGCGAAGTCTTAGGGGCTGTTATTGACCCTGACAGCCAAGTGGACATGATTCTCGAATCTCTACTTGGTTCCTTTACTCAATTTAAGTTGAATTACAAAATAAATAAGTTAAACATAAGTTTAACAGAGTTGACGATGGAGCTCCAGGTGGTAGAGAAGGTTATGAAGCCGTAAGCTAGGGCTATGATGGCTTCTTTTTCAAGAACTGGGCCCAAGCACAGAAAGTTCAAGAAGAAAAAAGGGAATGCAGTGCACCAGTCTAAGTCGCAACCCAAAGATACACCCTAGGGAAATGCTTCAAATATGGGAAGAAGGGACACTGAAAAAAGGAGTATCCAGATCTTCAGGCCAAGAAAAATCCTACCGGTAATATTTTCTATCTAGAGTCTATATGAATGGTTGGATTAACTTCCACTTGGATTGTTGATTCAGGAGCCACTAATCATATCTGGAGTCTCTCATCGAACATGGACTACGCGTGGAAAATAAAGCACAAGTTTAGGCCCTTGCCGTGGTAGAGCTGGAACTCACTTTTAATTGTAATAGAATAGTTGTTTTGAATGATGTTTTATTTGTTCCTGATTTTAGACAAAATTTAGTTTCAGTTGCAACACTAATAAATCAAGGATATTCTGTTTCTTTCCATTCTAGTAAAACTATCAGTAGAAATGGAAAAGTAATATACACTGGGCACATGTATGAAAATCTATTTTTCATTAATCCTATTAACAATCAATTGAATAACGCTCAATTTGAACCTGTAAATAAGATGAGAAATACCAACGTCAATAACTCATATCTTTAGCATCTAAGGTTGGGTCATATTAACTCAACTTGGGTTTAGAGGTCAATGCATGATAGGCCTTTAGGTGCATTGAGATTAGAAAGTTAGCCTCAGTGTAAATCTTGTCTTACGGGAAAAATGACTAAAAGGTCCTTTACCCAAAAAGGCGGATAGAGCTAAAGAAGTGCTGAGTCTTGTTCACATTGATGGAATGTGGTCCTTTATTTACACCAGTAAGAGAGGGTTTGAGTACTTCATCACTTTTACAAATGATTGTACTATGTATGGTTATGTTTACCTGATGAGATATAAGTCTGACTCTTTTGACAAGTTTAAAGAGTTTAAGGATGAAAAGGAGCGATAGGTAAACTATTCAAGATATTACGACCGGATCATGGTGGAGAATACCTCCTTGGTGAATTCAAGGATTACATGGTACATCTTGGGATGGTATCCCAACTCTTTGCGCCATGAACACCTACCAGAATGGAGTAGTTGAGAGAAAGAATAGGACATTGATAGAAATGGTCTGAAGCATGATGTCTCATGCTACTCTTCCAGTGTCTTTTTAGGGATATGCCCTAGAAACAGCAGCATACATTCTGAAATTAGTGCTTTCCAAGTCAGTACATAGGACACCCTATGAGATGTGGACTGAGCATAAGCTAAGTCTTAATCATCTCAAGATATGGGGTTGTCCAACTTATGTACTGATTAAGAGAGACAAGTTAGAACCAAGATCAGAATTATGCTATTTTTTTGGGTATCCAAAAGGTACAAAGGATGGTTAATTTTATCATTCTAATGAGTAAAAAGTACTTGTGAGTACTAATGCTAGATACTTGAAGGATGATCAAAGTATAACCACTAAAGGTTCGACAAGGCTAGAACTTGAAGAGAAGTTATTTTCTAAATCCACTTCTTCTAACTCGATTATATAACAAGAAGAGGCATAGCCTCAAGAAGCTGTACAAATGGAGCCTCGGCGTAGTGGGAGGATATCTAGAGTTCTAGAAAGATGGACTAGAAAGGCTTTTGACCTACATTAGAAATAAGATCCCACTAAATACGAAGAGGCTATTACTGATACCGATGCAAACATATGGCATGTAGAAATGAAAGTCAAGATCGAGTGTAACACCCCACTACCTAAGTCTAAAAGAAAATAAATGCAAAGGGTCTTTAAAGCATAGGCAAATAAGATCCCAGGGATGTCGCCCCATCCATAGGACAAGGGGTCTTTATAACCAGATCACACAAAAGAAAATAAATGCAACACTTTAAAATTGAACTTATTACAATCCAAAAATTACATGAACAAATCCAAAATAAATTGTTCGCTACCAGCTCTCAAAACAACACATAAGAAAAATAACATAAAGTCTTCAAAGCATAGGCAAAAAATCTAGCTATTCATCTCCATAGCAGGATCGACCTGAAAATATGGTATAAATGGTGATGAGATAAACATCTCAGTAAGCCCGTGTGTGCTTTGAGTGTTTCAGGTAAAACAGTTCATGTATGCAAGTTGTAAAAATTTCATAAGAGAAAGTGTTGGCAAGAATTAAATAAATGTTAAAAATAAAGAGTGGCGTTTTGCTTTTCAAACCGTACATGTGCACAATAAACATAACCACTCAAATGGGTAGCCAAGGGTTACATATAATGGTCAGAATGCCACACTTTGTGCAAGCTGATAAAAGGTAGGTGTACAGCCTACTGGATAAGATACTCCTCCATCTCTATACCCAAAGTTACTGGTTGTCCACTCCAAAATCACGTAGTCCACTTGACTGAAACTTGCTAGCTCGGACGGCCTGAATAAGTAGTATTGTCGCTTCTCCAAGTTGAGTTCATCTTCTGGAGGTGGCCTCCTGCCAGAAGACTCGTTCTTGCTCTTCCAAACTAGTACTACTAGCCTACCCTTATTGAGTACTCAATGTTGATTGTCCCACTTGGGAGAAAAATGATCACACAATGATTTTCTTTGAAATAGTAATTAAGGGTTTCTAAAATTCTTATCGAAGTTGGATTTTAGAAAAAGTTTAACATTTTGTGTAAAACTGCTAGTTTAATTTTCAAATGATTTGTGTGATTGAAATAAAAAGGAAAAATAGTCCTTAATTGCCCTTTACAAAATGGGTGTCCATACACATCGCATTTGGCTTGCCATAGTAATTTTTTGTCTTCAAATAAGTTCATGCAGGAGCTTACCTAATCCTTTGCTTGCTTGAATTCAAAAATCTTCCAAGGTTGACCTAATCCCGCCTGGGGTAAACACAAGACATAAGGTTATACTCGAGCTATATTCGCTTACACAAATAATCCTAGTTCAACTAATTATAATCATGACCTTAATGTCCTAAGCTTTAAGGCTAGACAATAAAGAATTTTATAAAATAAGTCTAGCTTGATAAGTTAAAATAACTAAGAGTTGTAAAATAATTACTAATAAGTTTTAGGTTCAAATAATAAATCTTAAGTACTATTATTAATAAATAAACTATGGTTTGAACATTGAATAATACTAAGTCCTTGAACAATAATTATGGAGTTTTTGAGAGGGATTGGAGGCGTTTAGAGCGGTCTTTGGCTTGAAGAAAGGTAGTGTGTGTTCTTGGTGTTCTTGGTGAAAATGGAGAGAATTTTGAGAAAGAATATGCACAAATTTCTGGAGAGTGTCGGCTGAATGGTTTAGGGAATTCAGGGGTTTCAGTTTTTAGCTTAGAGAGGGAGAGAAAAATTTGATTGTTTAAAATTCAAATGGAGAGATTTGAGGAGTGGTTTGAGGTAGAAGATATGTTAATGGTGTTTGATTGTTGGAGGTTTCTTAGTGTTGCAATGGAGTCGGCTGGACTACTATGTTTTGCTGAAATGAATGAAGATTGATGGAGCTTTAAGGCTGGCCGAAATTCTGAGCTCAATGGCAGAGGAATTTCTAGTTATGAAGCCTAGTACAAGAGTGTTTTCATGGAGCAAATGCTGGAAATTTTGAAGTTCAAATGGAAGTTTGAATGGAGTGATCTTAGGAGATATTTGAGGTGTGGTTATGGAATCCAAGCGTGCAAGGTAAGTGGAGGGGTTAATAGTGTTTAGTTCATGGCTGAACAAGGGTTAATTTATAGAGGTTTGAGGGTGGTTTTTGGCCAAGGCTTGAAGGGAACAAAGCTAGAAATTTTCTGGTTTCATGGTGTTCATGGTTCGAAGGTTTGCTGCAATTTTTCTGTGCAGTTTTTCTACAACATTCCAGCCCAATTTGCAGAGGGTTTTGAGAGGTGTTTGAGGGTCCTTTAAGGCTAGTTTCTAGCCTTTTTTATGGAGGAAAAGTAGAGGAATTTTTCTGAGTTGATGACAGAAGAAAATAGCTCCAATTCTAGGCTGCTATGCAGCGAAAACTATTCAGATTTTTTCTGGTTTGCATAGTTTTTGTGCAGTTCGATTTTGCACAGGAATTTCAGTCTTCAAGCTGAATAAATTTGCCATTTTTCTAACAGAAAAGAGGTAGGAAACATGGCTGAGTTTTTTGAAAGCTAGGCTGCCCAAGATTTGGAAAATTTTCTGATTTCTTCCATGAAGAATATGAACACTATGGAGTTGAGGTTAAAGGTTCAACCACGGTGATTAATTTCCCTTCGGAACCTCCCCTAACTCCTCTCCTATTTTCAGTCAATTCTCCAACCTCTAAGATTCATTTTTAAAATTCAAAGTCCAAGAATCCTTGCTGAATTTTCTGGAGTTAAAAACAAGAATTTGGATAAATTTTGAACAAATTTAATTAGTGAAGAGGTTAGGACAAGCTAGAGGTAATAAAAGGACAAGAATTCCTTTGGAATTCTTTTTAGGATATGATGATAGAATTAGGACATTCTCTTCATGTCTCCCCTAGGACAACATTCCTATTTTTATGGGGTGCATGAAAACAAAAATGCAAACTTAACTAACATAATCATGACAAAAACTTAAATGATAAGATTTGAACTCATGACCTTAGAGATTAATTCCAAAACTCTAACTACTAAGCCACAACAACTCTTGTTCTTATTTTCTCACTCAAATATTCTTCTTATTTAATCCTCAAGTTATTTTCCTATTTTAACCTCAAGCAAAATTACCATTTTACCCTTCCTACTCAATAAGCATAACTAAGCCTTTTAACCTATAAATTATAATTCTAAAGTACATAAAATCATGCAAAAATATATATCCATGTAAAATGATATGATATGCATTCCCACCCCCTTACTCTAGGGTTGTCTTTAGGTGCGGTTTCACATCGAATCCATGTACTTTAATTAGGTTTGGGATCTTGTAGCTTCACCTAAAATGATAAAACCCATTAGGTGTAAGTGGGTGTACAAAAGGAAGAAAGGAATGGATGGGAAGGTGGAAACCTTCAATGCTAGGCTTGTGGGGAAAGGGTGTACTAAAAAAGAAGGAATTGATTATAAGAAAATCTTTTCCATGGTAGCCATACTTAAGTCCATCTGTATCTTCCTTACCATCGCATGTCATTATGACTATGAGATATGGTAAAGGGGTGTCAATACGGCATTTTTAAATGTCCATCTTAGTGAAGACATTTATATGTCCCAACCAGAAGGCTTTATTGCTGAAGGCTAAGAACATATGGTTTATAAGTTTAAGAAATCCATTTATAGACTTAAGCAGGCATCTAGAGCATAGAACATTCATTTTGATAAGACTATAAAATCTTATAGTTGTAGGATTTCTATCATGCATAATCAGATTAAGCGCAGCGGAAAACAACAAGAAATCCAAGCCATGGATCACGAGTTTGCAATAGAAACGGGAAAAAGGAGAAGATTGCGTGTATTACCTCGTGAAGCCGGAATTCAAAATTTTCAGAAACAAGAATGCAGGCGCGATCCAGATTATCCAAAACCGTTCACTGCAGCTCAACTGAAGTCCAAGAAAGAACTCCCTCTAATGATAATCCACACAAGGTTGAATGCTCACCATCTCACAATTCTATGCTAGTAGAATTCGGGAGGCTAGGGTTTTGAACAAGAAGAGAGACGGCTAGGGTTTGATCAAGAGAGAGGCAGAGAAACAGTTTCTCTGTTCTTGCGTGAATAGTCTGTCTCTCACCCTAAGGAAACCATTTCCTTATATTTATAGATTTATAATTACCATAAATTGCAACTTAGTCCTTCAACGTCCAATTGTCAACAAATTGGCCCTTGAAGTTTACTTAATTACAATTAGGTCTCATGAATTATAACAAACTTATAATTTACCTGTAAATATATTCCCTTCTCTTAATAACCCCACAATATTATCAAATAATATATTTGAGCATTCAAACCTTTATTATGTGTGACCCATTAGGTTTCCTGGTCTTATTGGTAGCATAATATGAATTAATTCTAACAATATTAGAATTAATAATCCTTAATAAAATAAAGGATTAAATTTATTAATTCTCTAATTAATAAATTCATATTTAGCATATCAAGAGCAACATCTAGCAATGACTCTTGACCACCCAAAAATTCAGAAAGTCAAATGGCTTGACATGAACCTTTCAATAGCATATTATCAGTGCAATAAACTCTTTTCAACATACAATATCTCATTCAGTCTAGAGCATGGAATTAGTGCCAACTCCCTCCAGAATATTATTCATTCTGGCCCGAATATTTTAGTACTTGTTCAAGAAATCCATTACTCGATATGTGTATCAATTGGAACCATTTCCATCATATAGTCGCCTTGGCCAAGGACTTCATGAGTAATGATTTCTACAAGTGGCCTTGAGATATACTCTCCTACTATTAGGAGTGGTGAATCCTTTATTGACCCTCTCAACTACTTTCGCTTACTTTACGTTGTACCCAATATCCATCCCATAGGCGGTCCTAGAAAAGACTCCAAAGATTAGGATCAAAGTACAACGCTCAATAAATAAAGTACCTTGGAGATCTCAAGTCTAAGGATACTTGCACACTTGCTATAATGAGATTCTATCACTGGCACTAAATAGTTATCCAAGTGATTATCTCGTAGTTAGGTCATCCAATGAACTTGTTTCAAAACAAGCATCCACACGCTAATCCTGAGTATCCCAATACCCACGGATATGAGAACCACCGCTTGATCCAATCAACAGATATAACATGTGCCCGTCTTAGCGTATTAATAATGTCCTATCTTATTAATACTATGACTGGGGATTATTTAAGTACAAACACTGCATAGTGTAGTAGGAATCTCACATCATGATCTCTATCATGATTTCCTTAACACTGTGTTGTACTAGTGACTTTATCTAACGGTTTGTACACATATTTAGATATAAAAATCAAACTGAAAGATAAAGAATGCCTCTTATTAATTTAATATGAAATATACATGGTACACGTGATTGCCTCTAGGACACAACACTAACAATAGTTTCATTCAAAATAAAAATAAACTAAGTGTGTATAGGAAACTAAAAGGTATAAACGTAGTTTTTCTTGTACTATATGTGGATAATATTCTACTCATTGGAAATGATGTAAAGACACTATCATCTACTAAGGTTTGGCTATTTAGTTAATTTAGCATGAATGACTAGGGTGAAACTAGTTACATCTATGGAATAAAACTTCTTAGAAATAGGAAGCAGAGAATGTTAGGTTTATCCCAAGCTACATACATTGATCAGATACTAGCCAAGTATAGCATGGACTCATGCAAGGGGGCGTTGATCCCTTGCAAACATAGGTTATCTTTTTCCTCAAATGAGTGTCTAATGTCTCAAGAAGGAAAAGATAGAATGAGTAGGATTCCCGATACTTCAGCTGTCGGAAGTCTTATGTACGTCATACTGTGTACTAGGCTAGATATCTACTTTGTCGTAGGCTTAGTTAGCAAATATCAATCAAACCCTGGGGAGTTTCATTGGCATGCTGTAAAGTATATTTTCAAGTATTTTATAGGAATGAGAGATTATATACTGGTTTATAGGGCTGATGACTTGGTTCCTACAGGTTATACAGACTCAAACTTCCAGGAGGATAAGGATGAGAGGAAATCTACTAGTGGATATGTCTTCATCTTGTCTGTAGGAGCTCTTTCATGGAGGAGTATCAAGCAATCTTGTATTGCTGATTCAACCATGAAAGCTAGGTATGTGGTAGCTTCAAAGGCATCTAAGGAAGCAGTTTATCTCTCGAAGTTCCTTTTAGAACTTAGAGTCGTGCCACCAATAGACGAACTGGTTGTGATGTATTGCGATAACACTGGTGCAATCTCACAATCCAAAGAACTCAGGAACCACAAAAAGGGAAAGCACATAGAGAGAAAGTACCACCTGATCTGGGATTTCATCCAGAGATAGGAAATCGTGGTGGAACAAATTACCTTGGAAAATAATCTAGTAGATCCTTTTACCAAGCCTTTGATGGAGAGAGTATTTAGAAGACACTTAGACGCCATAGGGGTGGGCACCTATGGACTTACTTAGTCTTAGAGTGCAAGTGGGAGATTGTTGGGATGTATGTCCTCTTATACTAGGTTTCTAATGTAATTTTGATTTTTATTAATCAAAGTATTTTTCTTAGAAATAGTTTTTGAAATCTTCTTTATATTTGTGCATAATTTTCATTGGAAAAGACCCATTGTGTTTAAGTAAATAGTTTATGTAAATGGAGGTCTTTCACAGAAAGGTATTGATGTGAAAATTTTGGGTGCATAAAATCATCATTTTCAAATCCATCCCTTGGTTAAGTTTTAATTAAAACATTAATCCTAAAATACACATATAAGTAAGTATACTCCTCACAAGCATAGTAAAGAGAATTAATAAGTATTGATCCTCAAAGAAACAAGTACACACTAATCACTTTTCATTCATTGTTTAACCAACAAAATAAAGTGAGAAAAAATAATATAAAGAAAATTAAATAATTATTTGGAACTCAAGAAAGAAAAAGTATGTAATAAGACAAATATTCTTGAAAACATGACTATGAACCACTTAGCAATTATCACAATCAATTATTATTTTAGTCTCATGAAGGATTTAATATAGACCCACTTCATTTGTAATCCATGGAATCACTACCTTCTAGTCAAATTAGTGAACATATTCTGTCTCGACTAACTTATCCAAATGATGTATTAAAATTAATTCTCATATAAACCCCTATATTCTAGGCAATTTAAAGTATGAAATTAGTCAATGAATCTATATTCTAGCAATCATAAACTAACCTTTAATTACCAATGTTCTAAATAATTAACCCATTTTTCAAATAAGTTAAAAGATAATAAATATGAAACTAATTAACTGAAGTCATTACCAATCCCTTTCCAAACAAGTTAATAACAAAGCCTAATCAACCAACTCCGCAAGAAAAACAAGTAATCAAATACCAAGAACAATAATCAATTGATCAAAAGACTAAGTTAATCAATAAATCATGAATCACAAAAACAATGTTAAATTACAATAGACATATTAAATACATGATTATTTAAGGAAAAGAAATCAAAGGTAAAAGAAAGCTTTCATAGACGAGCCTCTTTCTTCCTCCATGAAGACTCTCTTGAACAACACTCGATTTTGGCGAACTCCTATTCCAATGAGAAATTGAGAATTTCTACTCTTTAATTCACGTCCCTCTCTTATATATCTCCAACCCATGTGTTCTCTTGTACTTTTCTTGGCCTCTTAGATGTCAATTTCGTGGCTGAGAAAGTCTTGGCTGAGTAGGAGTAAGAAAATACCAAAATCATTAGATAAACCCTAATTCCACGTACAGAATATTCGCCTCCACAAGTACCTGGCGCCTAGTAACTTTGACCGACCTGGCACCAGGTGTACTCCATTCTTCCCCTATTTTTGCTCTGTTTTAGGCCACTTCTTCTTGGCAGACAGATTGGACCTAACGCCAAGTGCACTTGCCAGACTTGGCGCCAGGTCTGTTCTAGAAATCTCCTAATGTTGGCCCAATTTCTTCTGTTGGAGTAGAATAGACCCGGCACCTGGTCCATTAGTTTGGCCTGGCACCAGGTCTATTATGATTTTGTGCACTTTCTGCTCGAATTTAACTTAAATGTGCATATATTTGCCAAAAATATATTTTACAAGAAAAATATTAAATATGAAGGAATATGTCTAGTTATTACAGTAAATGTATCTCAAAACAACCTTAAATAACTAGGAAAATAATGTTAATTTTATCCCTTATCAATTCCCCCACACTTGAACAATTGCTTGTCCTCAAGCAAAACAGTTTAGTCCAAGAAAAATAATCAAGAAAACACAAGTTCTTTCTCATTCAAAAATTTCTTCACCATAGCAAAGATTATGTCTTCCCTTTAAACTTTAGATACAACTCTTTGTCATTCATACTCTTTGAAAATAATACAAACTTTGAAACATTGGACAAGACATCACAAAACTCTTGAAGTCAAATTAATCAAGTGCATACCTTAGTCTAAGAAAATTATGTCACTCTTCAAGTAAAATATAGATAATATTAATCACATAAGTCAAGCCATCCACCAACTCCAGCATTATAAATCTAAAAATTGCACATTCAAGTTATGATGTGAGGAAAGCACTCCAATTTTTTTTCTCTCAAAATTTTTCACTGACTTAGGGTATGGATAGCCTCAAATCATGGATTTCTCTTCACACACCATATTGACCCCCTTTACAGTCATCACTCATTATTTTTTTTAAACCAATTCTTTCTTTCTTTCTTTGCTCTTTCTTGCCTTTTCGCCTTTGAAATAGCCTCAAGAGAGTGCACTGAATTCACTTGCTATTTCTCCCCATATTGACCCCATTTTCAGTTAAAGGTCTTCAACGATCATCAATAAGAGCACCTTTTCAATTCACACCAATAATAGTGTTGTTTCTACTCATTATTTTTTCAACTCAACTTACAAATGTTTTTCAACATTGTCTAAAATCTTTCCTCTCAAAAATCTTGTTACAACTCACATTTTTTATCATAACTCAAAGCTTAGCAAAATTTAAGCTCATAATACAAGAGTTAGCCAATAAACTTTTTCCATATTCATCATATCTTCTATATTTCAACTAGATGAGTCAAATAACATTCACACACCAATGCATAAACAATATTAATTCAAATTCTCAAGTCTGGAAAAATATCCAATCCAACAGCACAATTTCGCAAAAAAATCCACCAAATAAATGACAAAACTCATATCCAAGTAAGAAAAAGAATTACAACCTTGCTTAACAATGAAACCACTGAAATTTTTGAAAATTTTCACAAAATAAAATATAAATATGATAAGGAATATGGAAAAATATTACTTCAACCTTATTCTCCCCCACACTTAAACTGGACATTGTCCTCAATGGCCAAAGATAAAATAAGAAAAGTACAGCTAAAAAGACCAAGATGGAGAAATGAGAAGAATAAAGTGAAGAAAATACTTTTATTACATTGTAGTGCCACCATGTTTGAATCCACCACAAGAAAGGTTCATTACAAAAGAAGTCATAAGTGTACCTAACGAAAAGAAACAAAATAAAGAAAAACATAAATCCAGAAAAAGAAAGAAAAAATAAAGTAAAAGACACGAAAAAAGAAATGAAAAGACACCTACAAACTAGTAAAGGTCATTAAAATTCAAAAGAAAAAGAAATAACATAAAATACAACAGATTGAGTCAACAGTCATCCTTATCATTGTTATCATTGTCAGCTCCGCAACTGGAAGATGTACTAGTAACTTGTTGGATCAAAGTGGCCAGCTTCTGAACTTGAACATCCTAGCAATGACGAATGTCGGAATCACAGAGCTGGAGGAGTGTAGTCATTTGGCTCTCCATCTATACTACCATTCATGCCTCAAAATCAGTGCATGAATGAGAGCTAGTGGAACGAGGGTATAGTCTAGCAGGTGGCCCCTCTTCCTCCTCCTCATCAGGGGTAAGTTTCTCCCTTCCAAAGTACTGCACTTTATTAGTGTTACGCCCTAGAGGGAATCACTTGTGTGTTGTATATGACACATTTTATTTTAATAAAAGGCATTATTTATCTTACAGTTTCTTTTGTTTACTTTTATATAATATAGCTATTAGATAAAGTCCCTAGTACAACACTGTGTTAAGAAAATCATGATATGAGATTCCTACTACATTATATAGTGTTAGTACTTACATAGTCCTTAGTCATAGTATTAATGAGACAATACATCATTAATGCGTTAAGACTAGCATATGTTAGACTTCTTGATTTGATCAGGCAGTGGTTCTTATATCCGTGAGTATTGAGATACTCAAAGTTAACACACGGATGCTTGTTAATAGAACAAGTCCATTGGATGACCTAGCTATGAGATAATCACATGGATCACTATTTAGTACCAGTGATATAATCTGAATATAGCAAACATGCAAATATCATTAGACTTGAGATCTCCAAGGTACTTTGTTTGCTGATCATTGTGCTTTGATTCCAATCTCTGGAGCCAGATCGAGGGCCACCTATGGGATGGATATTGGGTACATTGTGAGGTAAACAAAAGTAGTTGAGAGAGTCAATAAAGGATTCACCACTCCTAATAGTAGGGGCGAATATCTCACGGCCACTTGTATGAATTATTACTCAAAAAGTCCTTGGCTAAGGCAACTATATACTTGAAACAGTTTCAATTGACACACATCTAGAGTAGTCGGTTCCTAGTACAAGTACTATTATATTCGGGCCAAAATTAATATATATTTTGGAGGGAGTTGGCACTAATTCCGTACTCCAAGCCGAATGAGATATTATATGGTGAAAGAAGTTAATTGCACTGTAGATTGTTAATGAAGGGTTCATGTCAATCTACTTGACTTCCTGGACTCTTGCGTGGTCATGATGTGTTGCTAGATACCGCTCATGATCTAGGAATATGGGTTTATTAATTGATGAATTAATAAACTAATCCTGATTAGAATAATATGATTATTCTAATTAATTATGGATTATTAATCTTAAAGAAGTTTGGATTAATTCATATTCGCTACTAATTGACTGAGAAACCTAATAGGTCACACACAATAGAGGATTATATACTCAAGATATTTTTTGATAATATAGTGGGATTAATTGTGAGAAAGAGAAGTTGTTGTGGCCAAATTATAATTAGTTATAATTTATAGGCCAAATTGTAATTGTGAGAACTTGATATTTTCAATTACAATTAGGGAATTCTAATTGTTTTAGAATTCTCAGTTTTTCAGTGATTTTTTTTTCGTGACATATAAGGTATATGCACAAAACCCTAATATAAGGGTGATTCACGAAACAATAGCTTCCAACCTTCTCTCTCTCTCTCTCTCTCTCTCTCTCTCTCTCTCTCTCTCTCTCTCTCTCTCTCTCTCTCGTTTTTCCTGAAAACAAGAAGAACCCTAGCCGCCACTTTAGTTTATGCTAGCACATAAACATCTTAGTACTTGAATGTGATCCTCTGTGTTGATTCCATTAGAGACAATCACACACTGTGATTGTAGTGGTCAGACATTCAACTCTCATGGTGTTTGATCAAGAGGATTGCTAGATCGCGCCTCGACTTGAAGAAGGAAAATTTTATTTTTTAGACGCTCAAAGAAAGGTAAATCTGTTACCATTGTTCTTTTTATATTTTGTTTTCCACACATATGAGGATCCTAGGTTGGTATCTCGTTCTTATTTTTCCGCTACGCCATATATGATATGCGTGAGATACCCAACACACCTCATATGGCCTCTTCCACCTCTTGGCCCTCTTATCATACCAATACCTACACTGAACCAAGGTATGTTCCATCACTAGGTTGTAGTCAGTAGTAGGCTCACTCAACTCTCCATCCACTCGTACTCCAAAGTCTCTCAAAATACGCATAATAACCAAAGGGAATTAGAGTACTTTTGCTGCAATGTTAAAGGAAACAACCTCTCGCATAGAGTGAATGATAATGGGAGTAAGGGGAATAGGCTCACGATTCCTCATCATATCTAGAATATAAAGGCCAAGGGTCTTAGACTCATTGAAGTCACTAGCCTTGGGATAGACGTTGAATGCAAAGATATAGACTAAGGCACGCCATTGTGCCTCAAGGTCATTATTGGAGTAATACTGATATTAACCTATTTCCCCTTATCTCCTTATACAAAAAATAGCCTTTACAACCCCTACATCCCGTGCAGGCTCAGAGATGGTTTTTTTGTTTTTATGGTCCACAACTATCCACTGTTCCTTATTCGAGACTCCTAAATTCTAGCTAGTTTAGCCCTATCAAACTCAATAGGAATCTCTTTGACCATAGTAGATATGACTTGGAGAGTATTTTTTCTTTTTGCCCTACATGTTGACATAAAATTCTCTCACGTGCACATGACAATAAGGACCTTCCATTATAATAATAGGCTCCCATCCCAAGCACCTAAACATAGTAGAAAACTATAGGGAATTGTCTAAAGATGGCTTGTATCACTTTTCTATTATAATCTTGTTGTGTTGGTGCCTATCATACCAAATTTGACACATAAAATCAGAAAATTGGGTACATTAGATAGGTAGCGGCTTGAAAGAATGTGCAGATGAAGATGCCACTTGAGCTCTCTTAGCCCCTGGGGCTAACCCTCTAGGTTGCCTAGACATGATAGGAGGATGAAAAAAAAATGGTAAAACAGAACGATATGAGGCTCTTAACTCACACTATACAAAAAATGCTCAACTCTTAACCTTCTCATAATTATAACACCCTGCAGCACACCACCAACTCAACACCAAACACCACAAGATAATAAATAAACACCACTTAACTTCCTCCAACAAACCTGCAAGAAGAATAGAGATATGGCAATCCAAACACAATATCAACAAGCTTGATCAAATGCACAATGGTCAATAGTGCTTAATGAAGTCATATTCAACTTAGAATCACAATGCTCAATTAGCCAGACTAATTAGATCATAATGTAAAGCTTATAAGCACAAGACTAAGTTAAACATGACAAGTATCCTTTTATTCCAAAAATTACTTCCAAAGAATGCATGCTCAACACTTCCAAAAAATGCAAAATATCAATGGCATTAATTGTAAGGCAGCATCTATGATATTCTCATGCCAATGCAAGCTCAAAGAAAGTAATCTTAACATTCAAATTCTTCACTAGAAAATATTCAAGAATTTTCGCCTAAAAATGCATAGCAAACTACCCAAAATTCATAAGAAAAAATTTAATCGTAGAAAGTGTAGAAAATTCATACCATAATGATCTCCAATGCATGGGCAATGGCTTTATGAAAAAAGTTTGAAGAAATTGAGCTCCCAATGGAAAGATTGAAAATTGGATTTTGGGTGAAAAGATTAGATTTTTCTTTGTTTTGATCCAAACTTTCAAGAACAATGTGAGGATTTTGTGTTTTGGAGGTATAGAAAGTAATCTGGCAGTGTTTTAAAGATGAACCCGACGATAGATTGAGAAAAAATTGGAGAGAGATGAAAGTTTTTTGAACAAAAATGGCCAAGAGGGTCGATTTTGAGTGTTGCGACACTGGGGCCATGGGTTGGGCCTGGCACCAGACTTGTTTTGCCCACGCTTCACTGTTGGGCTGTGATGATTTGGCGCCCGAGTAGTGGGTTGGGCCCGGTGCAAAGTCAGTTCTGGCCGGAAAGATCACTTTTTTTTTTTTCAAAAATGCATTTTAGTGAAAATATAGACAAAGGAACATCATACGAAGCATGAAGTTTTATAGCTAGATAAATGAAAATAGACGAGAATTAAAATAATTGTCCAGGAAAAAATAAAGCAGCTCAAAATCAGCGTTTCGTACAGTCTTAGTCCCTTGGGTTGGTCTTTGTGTTGCCTGGAAGTGAACCCGGTTAACGATCACCAAGAAGTTTGGCTAATTGCCTAATTTTTCCCTTAATGTTACACATGGATACCTCTAAGTTTCTCATGGTAGCATGGATTCCTTGGAACCATGTTTTCGTTCCACTTACCAGTTTGGTGACTAGTTCCACCTAGGATAGTTTAGTTGGTGAGGCGTTGTATGGCAGAGGTGGTTGAGTCTTTTGCATCCCAATGTTCAAAGAAGCTCGTCAAGGTTAGTTTTGATTTTTCTAAGAAACTTTAGGGTGATTCCTCTAACCTGGGTTACAAGTATTGCAATAAGGATTATTACCTTGTTGACCATTATCTACAAACGCCGCTTGTTCCAATGTTTCTTGTGAAGAACCCATATTTTGACACTCATGGTTTGGATGCCCTTCCCCACAAAAATCACAAGTCATACACATTATCTACCCTTAAGAAGGAGGCATTATCAATTGATCTATTTTTTGGGTAAGTGCTTCCACCTTTGCCTCTAATGCCACCATTGCATCTACCTTGAGTACTCAATGTACACGAGCTCTAAACCCTGAAATCCCCCAGGCATAGGTATTTGTAGCCAGATTTTCAATCAAATCAAATACCTCTTCCAGGATTTTGGAATTGATGGAACCTCCTGTGGATACATCTACTAATTGCCTCGTAGTAAAACTCAACACACTGTGAAAGATCTGTATTTGCATTCTCAACTCGAATCCATGGTGAGGACATTTTCTCAGCATCTCTTTAAACCTCTTCCAACACTCATAAAGGATTTCAGCCTCTAATTGTTGGAAAGAAAAAATGTTAGTCCTAAGTTTGGAAGTTCTAGCTGGTGGAAAATATTTAGCTAAGAAATTTTCAACTAACACGTTCCAAGTAGTAATGGATCCGGTGGGCAAAGATTTTAACCACAGTTTTGCTCGTTCTCTCAAGGAAAAGGCGAAGAGTCTTAGCTTGATGGCATCCTCAGAAACACCATTCATCTTAAATGTGTCACATATTTCTAGAAAGCTCGCAAGGTGAGCATTAGGATCTTTCTCAGGTAACCTATCAAATTGGACCATATTCTGGATCATTTGGATAACATTGGGTTTTATCTCAAAATTGTTGGCCTCTATCCTAGGTTATGCGATACTAGAGCCCATACTTGAGATTGCAGATTTTACAAAGTCATTCATAACCTGCCTATTACCTCCACCGTTACCACAATCATTGGGCTGGTTTATCTCTATTTCTTTCCTTACCCGTTCGCTTATAACCTTCTGAACCTTAGTGAGAGTTCTCTCAATTTTCGGATCAAGATTGACTATCTCGACTTTAGATCGTCTGGTCATAAACTAAGAGCAAGGTCTACACAAGACAAAAATTTGTGAGATTAAAGATTTCACAAGTTAGACAACTTGGCTATGTTTACAATTTAAGTTTCAAGGAATTACAATGTATAGAGACATTAAAGTACAAGTACACAAAACTACAAAATATGGCACCTAGTCATACAAGGAACATTTATACATATTCATATATTTACATATAAACATATTAACATGTAAACATGGTTAAATCAACAAAATCTAAGCTTTCATGATATTGTTCCCTGGTAACGGCACCAAAAACTTGATGCGTAAATTTTGGGTGAATAACATCATTAATTTTAAATGCATCCCTTAGTCAAGTTTTAATTAAAACATTAATCCCAAAATACATATGTGAGCAAGTATACTCATCGCTAGCATAGTATACGAAAAAAAAAAAGAGTATCGATCCTCAAAGGAACAAGTACACACTAATCACTTTCATTTATTATTTAACTGACCAAATAAAGTAGAAAATAATGAAAAGAAAAATAAATAATTATATACAACTGAAAGATGGAAAAGTTTGTAATTAGAAAAATATTCTTGAAAACATAACTATGAACCACTTAGCCATTATCATAATCACTTATTATCTTAATTTCATGAAGTATTTAATATAGACCCACTTTATTTGTAATCCATGGAATCACTACCTTCTAGTTAAATTAGTGAACATATTTTGTCTCGACTAACTTATCCAAAAGATGCATTAAAATCAATCCTCATATAAACCCCTATATTCTAGGCGATTTAAAGCATGGAATTAGTTAATGAATCCATATTTTAGCAATCATCAACTAACCTTTGATTACCACTGTTCTAAACAATTAACCCCCTTTTTCAAGCAAGTTAAGAGATAACAAATCTGAAACTAATTAATTTAAGTCATTACCAACCTCTTTTTCAAGCAAGTTAATAACAAAACTCAATGAACAACTCCATAAGAAAAACAAGTAATCAAATACCAAGAACAATAATCAATTGATCAAAAGACTAAGTTAATCAATAAATCATGAATCACAAGAACAATGTCAAATTACAATGGACATATTGAACATATGATTGTTTAAGGAAAAGAAAACAAAGGTAAAAGAAAGCACTCATAAACAAGCCTCTTTTTTCCTCCTTGAAGACTCTCTTGAACAACCCTTCTTGATTTGGGTGAACTCCTTCTCCAATGAGAGATTGAGAATTTTTGCCCTTTAACTCACCTCCCTCTCTTGTGTATCTCCAAACCTTGTGTACTCTTGTGCTCTTATAGGTCTCTTGGATGCTTATCTCGTGACTGAGGAAGTCTTGGTCGAGTAGGAGTAGGAAAATACAAAAATCATTGCATAAACATTAATTTCATGTATAGAATACTCACCTCCAAAGCAAACCTAGCACCGGGTACCTTCGACCCACTTGGCATCATGTGCACTCTATTCTTTCCTTGTTTTTGATCTGTTTTTGGCCACTTCTCCTTGGCAAACAGACTGGACCCAACTCCAGGTGCACTTGCCAAACCTTGCGCCAGGTCTGTTCTGGAAATCTCCTGATGTTGGTTGAATTTCTTTTGTTAGAGTAGAATAGAACCGACGCTTGGTTCATTGGTTGTGCCTGCGCCGATCTATTCTCGGTTTGTGCATTTTCTGCTCGAATTTCACTTAAATCTACACATATTTACCAAAAACACCTTTTTATAAAAAAAATATCAAATAGGAAGGAATATGCCTTGTTATTACAAAATATGTATGTCAAAATAACCTCAAATTACTAGAAAAATAATGGTGATTTTAACACCTATCAGGTACGGACTATGGGATACCTAACATATAAGCTACTATTCTTAACCGAATAATGAGAATGGGATCATGATAAGGTTATTGTGTTATGAATTCTAAATAGAGAATAGCTTACCTTTAGCGAATAAGTAGTCTTCTCATTTTATAACACAAGTGTATTTCGAATACATAGAACAGGACCTATAATAGTAGTTTTTAAAAGTACTATGTGATAGAAACCTAGACTACTATTGCTATAGCATGAAGTTGTACTCTACAGCTTGAGTATGAGATGGTGGTCTAACGAAACTAGAAGTGTATGCTTTGATATACTATAGTTGTGATTCTTTAAAAGGACCAATATACTTGTATATTGGGTATATGTAGCTAATTAGTCAAGACAGACTTGTACAAGATAGTGTCAACACTATATCGCCCCTTGTGGTTGTCTGAATGATCTAATTATTCAGGGCCTTGGGAAACATGACTTGGATATTGGCGTTATGGTAACTCCCTTGGAAAGCGAAAACATTCCAAGAAGTCGTAGATTATTAGACTTGAAGCTTAAAGATGGTATGTTGGGAAATATGCCCTCTTAGACTATGTTTATGATATAAATATCGAATATTTTAATAAAAGAATTTATTATCATAAATTATTTGTGAATTTACAATTTATTTGTGCACAATTACGTTTGGAAAAGACCTATTGTATTTAAGCAAGTGGTCTATGTGAATGGAGGTCTTTTACAGTAAGATATGGATCACGGGTTACTTAACACATAAACGTTCATTTTTAACCGATTGATGAGAATGAGAATCTCATCATATCTAGGTTATTTGATTGTGAATTCCAAATAGGAAATGGCTTACCTTTAGCCAGTGAGTAGTCCACTCACTTCATGACATAAGCGTATTTCGAATACGTAGAATAGGACTTGTAGTAGTGGTTTCTAAAAGTACTATATGGCAAAAACCTAAACTACTACTGCTACAGCGTGGATTAGTACTCTATGACTTGAGTATAAATTGGTGGTCTGACGAAGCTGGAAGCATGTACTTTGATATGCTATAGTTGAGGTTCTATCGTAGGACTAATATACTTGCATGTTTAGTATGTATGACTAGTTAGTTAAGACAGACTTGTACAAGATAATTTCTATACTATATTGCCTCTTGTGGTTGTTTGAATGATCTAAGTATCTAGGGCCCTGTGAAACATGACTTGGATGTTTGCTTTAGGGCAGCTCCCTTAGAAAGCGGAAACAATCCAAGAAGTCGTGGATCATTGGACTAGAAGCCTAAGGATGGTAGATGTTATTTAGAGATGTGTTAGTAGATTTCTTCCTCTCTAAGTGTACAACAATGTATAGAGGGGTATTTTAGTCATTACACCTGTAGGTCGGAGACTTTGCTAATACAGCATTGTCCTTGGGGTCAATATTTCCTTATGGTGATATTAGGAAATATTTAAAATGTAAAATATAGCTATTTATATGGCAAGGGTATTTTGGTTATTTTAGTAGCCAAGGCGGTGTGTTTTTTAGTCCCCAGTATAGACCGTGAATCCTAATTAAATACAGGCTAAGGAGTTGGTCTTAAATTAAATTAAATAGAATTTATTTTATTTAAATAGCTTGATTTGATTATTAGGCTGGAATAGAATAAAGGTCCATGGAGAGAGAGAATTAATTAAATTAGTTTGGTGGGTTAATTAATATTCAGGGCTTTGGCCTAGTTTGAATAATTAAAGATTAACTTGGGACTAAACTGATATAGGCTTGTTGATTGGACTAGTTTATTTGGGCTGGCAAAATTAATTATTTGTTGGGCCTTTTATTTTGTTCTAATTAGAATAATTAATTCAGTCTAAAAGGCTAAACTAAGAGTCCAATGGGCTAGTCCTGTTTAACCTGGGATTTTATTTAGGTTAAATAGGAGAATAGAGAACAACGTTGTGGTCACGGCTTCTTCTCTGTGAAAAAAAGAGACTCCTCTCTCTCTCTCTCTCCAAGAAAATTCCTTAGCCTTGTAAGTTGTTCACCAAACAAGATTAGGCAGGACATATATTGGAAGATCAACAGGTTGGTGTTCATATACATGCAAAGACGGAGTAGGAGGCTTGCAGGAATCGCATCAGAGGTTTTCACTAGATCACCTACCCCAGTTCCACACATTCCGGTCTAGCCAACTTTGAGAACAAGAAGAAAAGGTTAAAAAAATTTCTCCTCGAAGTCCCGACAAAGTGGGACCGGCATCGGCTTCATTCAGGAATTCTTCTATTCTTTAGTTTTTTTCCAATTTTTCAGCTATCGCTTCCGCTGTGTGCTCTGTATTTTCCCCTTTTAAGCCTTCATGGTAGATGTCTTTTAGAGAAGTATTAGTACACTCTTTCCTCTCTAAATGCAACACGGTGTGTAGAGGGTTATTTTAGTCATTTTACCAGTAGGTTGAAGACATAGTTAACGCAACATTGTCCTTGGAGTCAATATTTCCTTATAGTGATATTAAGGAATATTTAAAATGCAAAATACAGCTATTTATATAGCAATGGTATTTTGATCAATTTAGTAACTAAGGCGATGTGTCTTTTTTGTCCTCAACATAGCCCGGAAGTCCTAAATAATTTTAGGTCAAGGAAATGGTCTCAATAAAAAGGATTTTATGTTATTCAAGAAGTCTAATTTAATTTTAGACTGGAATAAAATAAAGAAATGAGGGAAATTAATTTTATTATCTAGTTTAATTGGTTAATTAATTATTTTGGGCCTAAGCTCAGATTGAATAATTAGAAAATTAATATGGGCCTAAACTAGTTAATAAAAGGCTTAAATAATTATTTTAGTTCATTTAAGCTCATTAATTATTTATTAGATTATTTTAATAGACATAGAAAATAAATAATTAATGGTCATTATTTTGGGCTCATTGGGTCCAAGGAAAATAATAAATTATTATTGGTCCAATAGCTTGGACTAAAGGTTTTTTTAATTCATGGAATAAAAGAGTTTAGGCTAAGCCTAATCTCTTCTGTTGATAGCCTCCGGATATTTTGAAATATTAAAACACTGGGGTTTGGTTATCAGGATATGTGATGTCGTGTGATTTTGTTTTAGTAGACACAGATCACACGATAAGGTTGAAAAAAAAAAACCCAACAGAAGCTTTCTTCTTCTCTCTCGCTCTCGTGCGTTTTTTTTTTTCTTTCCTTTTTCTTATCTTGTTGATTTTGCTAATCAATAACAAAGGATCAAGAAGACTTTTTTCACCAATGTATATTGGGCAGTGGATTATTCTGAGAAGTAAAAGGGCTTCGTGTTCACACGCCGAAGGAGTAGGTGGATTGCTGGTTTTCAACCAGAAACTTTCGCAACTGAAGAAGCCGTCACTGTAATTCCATCATCTTCTTCTTGGCCAAACAAACCAAAGACATGCAGAGGTATTATTATTATTATTATTATTATTATTATTATTATTTTGCCTTTCGCTATTGTGCAATGTGGATTTATTTGGTTTTGTTTACTGCGTGCATTGCTTCTGCCTGATTTCAGAGGTACACCCTAAAGTATCATGTTTGATCGAGACTCGAGGTGTACATCGCGATTTTGGGCTAAGTTCCAGGAATTTTATGGGTTTTAATTTGATGTTCAGCACATCGGTATATCCACAAACTGATTGTCAGTCAGAAAGAGTTATTCAGATGTTAGAAGATATGTTAAGAACATGCATACTGGATTTCAGAGATAAATGGAATGAATATGTATTATATTCTAAGTTGGCTTATAATAATAATAACCAATCTTCGATAGGTATAGGTCCCTATGAAGCATTGCATGGATGCAAATGTCAAGTATCATTGTACTGGAGTTGGACCGAGGATGGTCACATAAGCAAGTCTGGAAAGGTTTGTATTCAAGAAATGGTAGATAAGGTGAAAGAAATAAGAGAGAGGTTGAAGGCAGCTCAGAGTCGACAAAAGAGCTATGCGGACAATAGGGGGAGAGAGTTGGAATTCCAAGTAAGAGACTGTGTATTCCTAAAGTTGACTCCTACTAAGGGGATTTTGAAGCATCCAAAAGGAGAAAACTTAAGCCAGAGATATTTGGGACCATGTCCAATCCATGAGAGAATTGGGCCTGTTACTTGTATATTAGATTTACTGGATAGACTGACAGAAATACATAATGTATTCCATATGTCTCAATTGAAGAAGTACAATCATGACCCAAACCATATGTTGAATGATGAGCCCTTAGTTTTACAATATGACTTGAGTTACATTGAGAAACCGATTAAGATTCTAGATTGAAGCATCAAAACTCCTTGGAATAAGCAAATACCAATGGTGAAGGTGTTATAAGAGCATTATGGCTCACAAGATGCCACGTGGGAAATGGAGGAAAGGATGAAGCGAAAATATCCTGACTTTATATGAAAGTACATGATGAATTTTGGGATGAAATTCTTTCAAGTAGGGGAGGATGTGAAACCCCTCTTAAACCTACGTTTAGGATTAGAGGGAAATTTACATCTCATGGCAAGCATAGCATAGCATACTAATTTTACAATAGTTTTCCAAAATAAAATTATTTATGAGCTTTGAATTGCTTGATTATATGATTGTGATATACCTTTGTTTAGGAAATTTTGCTTTGGGAAGAGAAGATTTTAGATTTCTGTGTAGAGAGTAGGAAATATAGTTAGATTTTGATTTTATTAGAAATGGGATAATATGGAGGTTAGAAAAATTAAGACGGGTTAGATAAATTGGTTTGAATTGAGGCTTTGGTTTGTGGAGACCTAGGTTCAAATATGCTTACACGATTTTGCTCTCTTTTTGCTCCATTTTCGTTACACACACACACACACACACACACACACACACACACACATACATATCTATAAATATATATTTGTTGCCCTAGCTTAGCCGAGCCGAGTTGGCTATGCTTTGGGCATAGCCATACCCGGCTTTGCACAAGCCAAGCTCGGCTATACCATGGTATAGCTGCAGCCAGCCTAGGCAAAGCCATGGGAGGCTATGCCTAATTCATTTTAGGACTTCCAAATTTCTTCTGGAATTTCTCCGTTTCCTCAAACATTTCATCCTGAGTTCATTCGCCATCATAGCCGTGAAGCTCTGGAAGCACCACTAAACTCTCCCATTTTCTCTCTAATTTAACAATCAAATTCAGAGCTTTAAAGTGGACAAACTCCTTCTATTGTTCCTCATCCAAGCTCATCAAATATTCACCATAACCTAGTAATTGAGTAGAGTATATAGGAATAATTTCAGTACTGGTCCACCAAGGTTATTAAATTTTCCTCACTTTCAACTCTCAGAAGTAATTTCTTTTCCTTTTCCATATCTATTTCAGCCATTATTTCTATCTACCAGTGTCTGTGAAGATAGCCATAGCAACCTTCCTTCTTCTAATTAAATTGCTTTCAAAATCCAAAATTCAACACCCTTCCTGCCCCAAATTTGCCTAGAAATCCTCCACGACGTATTGCTAAACCTCTGGGACACACTTCATTCAATCATTAATCTTCCCAAAAAATTGATAGATGCTATAATCACCATTATTTTTCTAGTTATTTGAGGTTGTTTTGAGATACTTTTGTTATAATAACTAGACATATTCCTTCTTATCTGACATTTTACTTATAAAAAGTGTTTTTAGCAAATTTATGTAGGTTTGAGTTAAATTCAAACAAAAAGAGAACAATTCTAGAATGAACTTGGTGCCAGGCCCAACCAAAAGACCAGGCACTGGGTCCATTTTGGTCGAACAACGAAAACTGAGCAACTTTCAGGAAGAAAACAGAACAATCCTAGCACCAAGTCTAGTAAGTAGACTAGGCACCAGGACCATTCTGTTCGGCTATTTAAAATACAGAAAAAATCCAGAGGAAGAACAAATTGTACCTAACACCAGGTGGGTCAAATGTACCTGGCACCAGGCCCACTCTAGAAGACAAAAATCCTATGCACGAATTTTAGAATTTTCCAATGATTTTGGTTTTTTTTTTTTTTTTAATTCACTCTCGGCCAAGATTCCTCCAGCAAAGAATTTAGCATCAAATGGGCATATAAAAGCAAGAGAAAACACAAGAGAATGGGAGGTGGGAGGTGAATCCAAGAGCTACAATTCAAAATAGTCATTAAATGAGAGATTCACCACATCAAAGAGGATTGCTCAAGAGAGTCTTCAAGGGAGAAGAATGAGATTTGTCTATGAGTGCTTTCTTTTACCTTTGTTTTCTTTTTCTTAAACAAGTATGTATTCAATGTTTTCACTGTAATTTGACAATATTTTAGGATTCATGACTTATGTATTAATTTCATTACTTGATCAATTTTCTATCATTCTTGGTATTTGATTACTTGTGATAATAGAAGAATCAAAGAAGTTAGATTTGCTTCTAATTAACTTGGGAAACGACGTTAGGAGTTGATTTCATTTTATTGATTTCATATTTGTTACTTTTTAACGGACATGGGAAATGAAGTTAAGATCAAAGAACTTGAGTAATCAAACGTTAGTTAGTTTCACCTAAAGTATAGGGTTGTTGGCTAATTTCATATCTATAAGGAATTATGTTTAATGCATTATTTGGTTATGTTGCTTTAATTGGAAAATTTGCTAATTTAATTATGGAATAGTGATTCCATGGATTAGGAAAGAAGTGGAGTCTATATAACTGAATTCATGGCATGGGAAATGATTGAACTTTACTTTATATTCCTTCATGATATCAAGATGATGATGATTAATTAAAAGGGATGGCTTTAAATTTGATGATTTTTATACATCCAAAATTTACGTATCAAGTTTTTGGCACCATTGTCGAGGAACAATATCATAAAAGCTTAGATTTTGTTGATTTAACCAAATTTATATGTTTATATGTCTATATGTAAATACATGAGTATTATATATGTTCCTTGTTTGAATTGGTGCCATATTTTGTTTTCTTGTATACTTGTAATTTAATGTCTCTATACATTGTAATTCCTTGTAACTTAATTTGTGAACGTGTACCTTAACTAACAACTTTATTTCATAGTGTAATGTATATACACAATACTGACAAGCTATTTTATATAGGTTAGATGGCCAATTGGAGCATGGGACGGTATTCTAACATGTCTCAAGGGATGACATCTCGACCATCCAACTCCATTACCTTCGAAGGAGTATTGGGCAAATTTGTCACCCATGTAACTAACCGTTTTCAGGAAATAGATGATACATTGGCAAAATTTGAGGACATGATTAGAAATATGGAAAGGCAAATTTAGTTTTTGATGGATTTAGTGATAAAGTCACAATTAGGGGTAGAAGCACGACATGATTCAGCTACCATTACATTAAGAAGTGGTAAGGAGCTACCCGATCCTCGCGCAAAACTGGTATTATCTAAAGAAGATGGGTTGAAACCAATCCCTCTTGTTGAACCTTTGGAAAAACAAACTAAAAAACTAGATTTTCGGCCACTGGTACCTTACCCCACTCGCACACTCAAAGCAATAAAAGATGCACAATTGGACAAGCTTTTAGAACTATTAAAACAACTGCACATAAACATTCCACTTAGCAAGACCTTAACACATGCCTAAGTATGCAAAATTCCTTAAAAATATGCTTGTTAACAAGAAGAGGTTGGAGGAATTATCCACAATGGTTTTAAATATAGAATGATCAGCTATCTTGCAGGACCAACGGACTTTGCCACGAAAAGAAAGTGATCCAGGGAGTTTTTATATTCCTTGTCTTATTGGTACTCTTACATTTTGCAATGCAATAACTGACTAAGGTGCTAGTATTAATCTTTTACCATATAAAATTTTCAAAAAGTTAAGCTTAGGTGAACCCAAGCCCATTAAGATGAGTATTCAACTTGCGCATAGATCTATTAAATATCCTAGGGGAATAATTGAAGATATCTTGGTTAAAGTGGATAAATTCATATTCCATGTGGATTTTGTTATTCTCAATATAGATGAAGATTCTAGAGTCTCTTTAATCGTAGGTCGACCTTTCCTACCTACATCCAAAGCATTAATTGATGTTCATGAGGGAAAGTTAACACTTAGGGTTGGGGATAAACAAGTCATTATCACAATTCATAAAAGCAAGCAACACCCTATTTCTCATGATGATTCTTGTTTAAGGATTGATATTCTTGATGAATCTATCATTGACTTTGTGCGGGAATCATTTGTCCAATGCTAAAATAAATAATCCATTGCATATTTGGAGTATTCAATTGAGGGTCATAAGTTGGAAAATTTTGAAGAAATTGAAAAAAGCAGTTTAGGAAGGATGAAGTCATCCATTAAGAAATCGCCAGAATAGGACATGAAAGATCTCCCCGAGTAGTTGAAATACGCATTTTTTGCTAAAGATGAAAAATTGCCCATGATCATAGCAAAAGACCTTACTTCTGATCAAAGACCAAATTGGCAAGCCTATTGGGAAAATATAAAGGAGTCATTACAAGGAAAATAACGGATATTAAGGGAATTAGCCTTTCCTTTTGTACTCACAAAATTTTGTTGGAAGAATGAGCCAAATCCGTAATGCAACCCCAACATAGGTTGAATCCAAACATGAGTGATGTGATAAAAGGTGAAGTGATTAAACTATTAGATTCTGGCATTATTTACCCTATTTCTGATAGTATTTGGGTTAGTCCAACACAAATGGTACCAAAGAAGGAGGAATGACTGTGAGACTTAATGAAAAAAATGAGTTGATCCTAATGCGATTGGTAACCGATTGAAAGGTTTGCATTGATTATAGGAAATTGAATGAGGCAACTAGGAAGGACCATTTTCCTCTCCCTTTCAATGACCAAATGTTAGAAAGGTTAGTTGGACATGAGTTTTACTGTGTTTTTTTTTTTTTTTTTTGGATACTTTCAAATTCCAATAGCACTAGAGGATCAAGAGAAAACCATATTTACAAGCCCTTTCGGTACTTTTACCTATCGACGTATGCCTTTTGGTCTTTACAATGGTCTTGGAACTTTCTAAAGATGTATTATGGATGATTTTTCTATTTTTGGTAATTCTTTTAACTTGTGTTTGGCCAATTTGGAAAAAGTGCTTCAAAAGAGTGAAAAGACCAACCTCATGCTTAATTGGGAAAATGCAACTTCATAGTGCAAAAAGGTATAGCATTAGGACACAAAATTTCAAGAAAAGATATTGAGGTTGATAGGGCCAAAATTGAGGCAATTGAGAAATCCCTACTCCAACTTCCGAGAAGGAAATTCAAAACTTTCTTGGGCATGCAGGTTTTTAAAGGAGGTTTATCTTAGATTTCAAAAAAAAAATTCTAAACCCCTTACTTCTTTGCTTGAAAAAGATGCTATTTTTTATTTTGATGAAAAATGTCTCAATGCTTTCAATGTACTTAAAACTAAATTGATCAATTCTCCTATTTTAATTGCACCGGATTGGTCTCTTCCTTTTAAACTAATGTGTGATGCAAGTGATTATACAATGAGTGTAGTTCTTGGACAAATGAGGAATAAGAACTTTCAACCAAGTTACTATGCAAGCAAAACTCTTACGGCGGCATAAGAAAACTACACCACAATGGAGAAAGAGTCTCTTGCAATAGCGTTTACTTTTGATAAATTTCGTTCTTATCATGTTTTATCTATAAAGTCATTGTGTATACGGATCATTCTGCCCTTAAGTACCTACTAAACAAACATGATTCTAAACCAAGATTAATAAGATGGGTTTTGTTGTTGCAAGAATCTAACTTGGAAATTAGGGACAAGAAGGGAGCTAAAAATCTAACTATAGATTACTTATCTAGGTTGGAAAATCCTACCCTAGAGCCTTTGGCCAAAGAAGACATCAATGACACCTTTCCGGATAAACAACTTCTACTTGTTAATGGTGAGATTTCTCCAACACTTGGTATGCTGATTTCACTAATTACTTGGTTGCAAGAATTATTCCAAAAGATTTCAATGCACAATAAAAGAAGAAATTCCTCTCCGAAGTAAGGCACTACTTTTGGGAAGATCCATACTTGTTCTGGTGTTGTGCGGATCAAATCATTCGAAGCTATGTGGATTCTGTGGAAAGTACCAATATCTTAAAACACTGTCATGAAAGACCCGCAGGAGGCTATTATCAAGCTAATAACACCTCAAGAAAGGTACTTGAGTCCGAATTTTATTGGCCTACACGATTCAAGGACTTTCACAGGTTTGTTCAAAGTTGTGATGGGTGTTAACGTACCGATAACATTTCTAAATCTAATGAGATGCTATTATAAATTTTTTAAGCTTGTGAAATTTTTGATTGTTGGGGGATTGACTTCATGGTCCCTTTTCCTAATTCTTTGGGTAAGAAATATATCTTAGTCGCGGTTGAGTATGTATTAAAGTGGGTTGAGGTGCAAGCCTTGCCTACTAATAATGCGCGGGTTGTAGTAAAATTTTGAAGAAAATATTTCACCCAGTTTGTCATACCTAAGGTACTCATTAGTGATAGGGGCACATATTCTTGTAATAACCAATTAGACAAAGTACTCATACATTTAGGGGTTCCTAACAAGTTTGCTACCCTCTATCACCCCCAAACAAGTGGCTAAGTCGAAGTGGTAAATAAGTGGCTAAGTTGAGGTGGTAAATAGAGAATTGAAAAGAATTTTGGAGAAGGTGGTTAATCATACAAGGAAGGATTGGAGTTTGAAAGTAGATGATACTCATTGGGCTTACAGGACTGCTTTCAAAACTCCTATTAGTACAACCCCTTATAGACTAGTGTATGGGGAGTGATGCCATCTATCTGTGGAGGTTGAACATAGGGTACATTAGGTGATTAAGCTTGTCAATTTTGATTTTTAACTTGTAGGTCAACGGAGATTGCTCCAAATCAATGAATTAGATGAGTGGCGTAATGAGGCTTACCATAATTCTTGCATTTATAAGGATAAGATGAAATGGTGGCATGATAGACATATTCATTCTCCTAAAAAGATCAAAAAAGGAGACAAGGTGTTATTATTTAACTTTAGGCTTATACTCTTTTCGGGTAAGTTGAAGTCTAGATGGCCGGGGCTATATGAGATACTTCGCGTTTGCCCGTTTGGCATTATTGAGGTGTCACACCCAACCAAGGGACTCTTTAAGGTTAATGAAAATCGAGTGAAACCATATATGGGTGAAGAACTTGGCACTTTAGAACATCTCGATGTCACCCTCTATGATTCGTGATTTTCTTTTGGTCTTCTTTTATTTTACTTTTCGCTTTCTTTTTCTAGATTTATGTTTTTCTTTGTTTTGTTTCTTTTTAATAAGGTAATCTTCTGACTTTTCTTGTAACTCTTCTTTGTGGTGGATTTGAACCTGGAGGCACTACGATGTAATGGAAGTATCTTCTTTGCTTTATTCTTCCTCTTTATTACTTTTGGTCTTCTTAGATGTACTTTTAGTGTTCAATAATTTGCCATTGAGGATAATATCCAGTTTAAGTATGGAGGGGGGGGAGAATGGTTGAAGAGATATTTTTCCATATCAATTTTGTGAAAATTTTTCCAAATTTCAGTGGTTTTCATTATTATGCAAGGTTGTAATTCTTTTTCTTACTTGGATATGAGTTTTGTCATTCATTTGGTGGATTTTTTTTAAAAAAAAAAATTGGTTTTATTGGATAGGATATTTTTCAAGACTTGAGAATTTAGATTAATCTTATTTATGTATTGGTGTTTAAATGTTATTTGACTCATCTAGTTTGAATATAGAAAATTTGATAAATGTGGGAAAAGTTACTTGGCTTACTCTTATATTTTGAGTTTAAATTTTGCCTAGCTTTAAGTTGTGATAAGGAATGTGAGTTGATAAAAGATCTTTGAGGGGAAAAATTGTGGAAAATTTGTGAAAAATTCTTGAAGTGGAAAAAAAATGAGTTGTTATTTCCTCTTTAAAGATGAAAAAAAATATATATTTTTGCTTGATTATGGGGGCCAATATGGATAGTGAAGAGAAATCCATTTTCTTGAGGCTATAAATTCCCAAGAGTAAAAGAAAGGAATATTGTTGGAAAGAATGATGAGTGATAACTAAGAGGGGGCCAATATAGTGTGTGAAGAGAAATTCATGCACTTGAGTCTATCAATTACCTAAGCCATTGAAAAAATAGAGAGAAAAATTGTAGTGCTTTCCTTACATCATGAGTTGAGTTGAGCAATTTTTAGATTTATAATGTTTGAGTTGGTAGATGGCTTGACTTTTGTAATTCATGTTATCTATATTTTAGCTTAAAGAGTGAAATAATTTTCTTAGACTAAGGTATGAACTTGATTAATTTGACTTCAAAAGTTTTGTGATGTCTTGTCAAATGTTTCAAAGTTTGAATTGTTTTCAATTGGTGTGAATGATAAGAGATGTATCTAAAGTTTGAAAGAAAGTTATAATCCATGGTATGTTGTAAAAAGATTTTGGAATGAGTAAAGACTTGTGTTTTCTTGATAATTTTCTTGGAGTAAACTGTTTTTCTTGAGGACAAGCAAAAGTTCAAGTGTGGGGGTATCAGATTAGGGCTAAAATCGTCATTATTTTCATAGTTATTTGAGGTTGTTTTGAGATATTTTTGTTATAATAGCTAGACATATTCCTTTCTATCTGACTTTTGCTTGTAAAAAGTGTATTTAGCAAATTTGTGCAGGTTTAAGTTAAATTCGAACAAAAAGAGAACAATTCCAGGCCTAACCAAGAGAGCAAGCGCTATGTCCATTCTTGTCAAATAGCGAAAACCGAGCAACTTTCATGAAGAAAATAGAACAGACCTATTGCCAAGTCTGGCAAATAGACTAGGCACCAGGTCCATTCTATTTGGCTAGTTAAAATAGAGCACAAATCCATTGGAAGAATAAATTGTACCTAGCACCAGGTGGGTCAAATGTACCCAGTGACAGGCCCACTCTGGAAGGCAAAAATCCTGTGCACGAATTTTAGAATTTTCCAACGATTTTGGTTTTTTTTTTTTTAATTCACTCTCGGCCAAGATTCCTCCAGCAACGAATTTAGCATCAAATGGGCATATAAAAGCAAGAGAAAATACAAGAGAAGGGGAGAGGGGAGGTCAATCCAAGAGCTACAATTTAAAACAGACATTAAAGGAGAGATTCACCACACCAAGGAGGATTATTCAAGAGAGTCTTCAAGGGAGAAGAATGAGACTTGCCTATGAGTGCTTTCTTTTACCTTTGTTTTCTTTTTCATAAACAATTATGTATTTAATGTTTTCATTGTAATTTGACAATATTTTGGAATTCATGACTTATGTATAAAATTCTTTACTTGATCAATTTTCTATCATTCTTGGTATTTGATTACTTGTGATCATGGAAGAATCAAGGAATTTAGATTTACTTCTAATTGACTTGGGAAACGACATTAGGAGTTGATTTAATTTTATTGATTTCATATTTGTTACTTTTTAACGGACATGGGAAATGAAGTTAAGATCAAAGAACTTGAGTAATCAAACGTTAGTTAATTTCGCCTAGAGTATAAGGTTGTTGGCTAATTTCATGTCTATAAGGAATTATGTTTAATGCATCATTTGGTTATGTTACTTTGATTGGGAAATCTGCTAATTTAATTAAGGAATAGTGATTCCATGGATTGGGAAAGAAGTGGAGTTTATATAAGTGAATTCATGACCTGGGATACGATTGAACTTTACTTTATATCCCTTCATGATGTCAAGATGATGATTAATTGAGATAGTTGTTAAGTGATTCATTGTCATGTATTCTAGGATAGTTGTCTAAGTTGCATATTCCTATACCCTTGGATTGTGCATAATTCTTCATCGTTATCTTTTTCTTATTTTCTCATTTTAATTTTTTGGTTAAACAATGAATGAAAAGTGACTAGTGTGTACGTGTTCCTTTGAGGATCGATATTCGTTAATTCCCTATACTATGCTTGCGATGAGTATACTTACTTGTATGTGCATTTTGGGATTAATGTTTTAATTAAAACTTTACCAAAGGATGGATTTAAATTTGATGATTTTTATACACCCAAAATTTATGCATCAAAAATCCAAAGCCATTAATGAGCACCTTTTTCCTCTTGATTTTCATTTCCTCATTCTCTAGACGAACACTCAAAACCCCAGCATAGTTGCACTCTCTTAGGTTGCTTGGCGAAATGAATTAAGCTTTCCATCTGCAGAGACCAAAAGTATAACCATTGATAAGGGTTAAAATTGCCATTATTTTCCTAGTTATTAGAGGTCAATTTGAGATACTTTTAATACAATGACTAGTCATATTCCTTCCTATTTGATATTTCCCTTATAAAAATACTTTTCTATAATTTTATACAAAAAATAGGTGAAAATTTGAACTAATTGTGTATTTTTACCGTACAGACTAGCACCAAGCCAAAAAAGTGGACCCGGTATCGGTCCTCTACTGGAAGAACATAGGAAATCGGAAGAAATTGATGGAATAGAGAATGTGCAATTGGAAATTGGAGAAGAAAAGGAGAAAAATTGCTAAAGGAAACCACAACTCGGTCCTAGCTCAACCAAAAACAAAAGGAAAAGTAAGAACAAGAAAAGAAAGAAATTCGATGGGCCAAGGAAAAGTCAACAAAAGCGGCTGAGCAAGAAGACAACAAAAAGAGAAATGCAATCGGTAGGTCTGGATGGTTTGCGACTCAATTAAGCCGATGCAAGGAAAGTGTGACTCGGGAAAGCCAACAGCAAGAAAAGAAGCAATTCGGTTGCTCAATTGAGCCAACACGAGAGCAAAAGAAAAAAGTCAATTTCGTTAGCTCGATTGAAGAACAAAGATGTCGGCTGGCTCGATTGTTCACGACTCAATAGGAAGCCAATTTAAGCAATTTCAATTCAACGAAAAGAATGTCTTCAGCACAAAATGACAAGAAGAAAATCAAAAGCCCAATTTCTCAAATTAAAAGGCGGTTATTTTGATTTTTATTAACAATTTTACTAATCCTTTTTTGTTTTAGGTTTTTTGGACATTAATTCTTCTTTACTTAGAATTCTTTTAGGAATGTTATAAACCTATAAATAAAGGCTAATTACTTTACAAAAGGGGGTGCACAATGTAGAGATTTAGATATATTTTTTAGAGTACATCACCAATATTTTCTCTAGAGAAATAATTCAAGCAGCATTGATTCTTAGAGGAGTTTTCATTGGAGATTGAAAAGCTTGTCTATGAGTATTTATCTCTTTCCTTTGTTTTCTTTTTCTTGATTAATGATGTTTTTAGTTCTTTAATTGTATTTAGATATTATTCTTGGATTTAGGTTTTTGAGTTAATTTAGTTCTTTGATTAATTAATTATTTTTTTTGGTTTTTGATTACTCGTTGTGTTACGAAATTGATTAAAAAATTCTTATTATTAACTTGCTTGAAAAAGAGGTTAGTAATGATTTCAATTAATTAGTTTCATATTTGTTATCTCTTAACTTGCTTGAAAAAGGGGTTAATTGTTTAGAACATTGGTAATCAAAAGTTCGTTGATGATTGCTAGAATATGGATTCGTTGACTAATTTCATGATTCAAATAACCTAGAATATAGGGGTTTATATGAGGATTGATTTTAAAGCATCTTTTGGATAAGTTAGTTGAGACAGAATATGTTCACCAATTTAACTAAAAGATAGTGATTCCATGGATTGCAAACGAAGTGGGTCTATATTAAATCTTTTATGAGACCAAGATAATAATTGATTGTGATAATTACTGAGTGGTTCATAGTCGTGTATTCAAGCATATTTGTCTAAATTACATATTTTCACATCCTTGAGTTGTATGTATTTATTTATTTATTTATTTATTTATTTATTTATTTATTTATTTATTTATTCTTTTATCACTTTATTTAAATTAGTTAAACAATGAATGAAAAGTGATTAATATATACTTGTTTCTTTGAGGATTGATACTCGTTAATTCCCTATATTATGCTTGTGATGAGTATACTTGCTCACATATGTATTTTGTGATTAATATTTTAATTAAAACTTGATTATGGGACGGATTTAAAATTGATGGTTTTATATACCAAAAATTTACGCATCAAGTTTTTGGCGCTGCTGCTGGGGAACAATATCATGAAAGCTTGGATTTTGTTGATTTAACTATGTTTATATGTTTATATATCTATATGTAAATATGAAAATATGTATATGCATTCCTTTTATGAATAAGCCATATTTTGTTATTTTAATTTCACTATACGTTGTAAATATATGAATAGGTAGATAAATATTCATATTTACTAATTTATCTTTGTATGTTTGTATATATTGTATATTTAATTACTTAATTTTACTAACCTAATGTTAATGTGAAATATGTGTACTAATTGTAATTTTAATTGGACGATTTTTACGTCTATAATTTTGAGTCAATACTAACTCTTTTTCTTGTCAGGTTTGGACTTTAGCTGACATGATATTTTAGATGGATTAAATTTATTTTATTTATTTATTTATTTATTTATAATTTATAATTTTAGTTTAATATTTAATTTATGAATTCGTGTTCATGCATTCAATTAGGAGAGTTTTTTGTTATGTAAAAAAAATAATAATTTAAAAAAATTTTAGGCTAGAGTGGACCTGGCACTGGGTCTGCACTGCCCAATGCAAAAAAAAAAAAAAAATGGCAGAGCTTACTTGGCGCCAGGCTAGAAAATGGCCCTAGCGCCGGGCTAAGTCTGTCCAACGGTAATGTACCCTAAAAAAAAATTCCTTTTTTTCGTTTGTTTCCTTATTCTTCCTATTTTGTATTTTCCTTTTTTTTTCCCCTTTTTCTTTTGTTTTCTTGTTTGTTTCTCTTGTTTGTCTTGTTTCTTCAATTTTTCTTCTTTGATTTTTTTTTTCCTATTCCCCCAAAATGATACTTTCGTTTCTCTGTTTTTCACTCCTTCCCTTCGTCTTCGTCTTTCCCTTTTTTCTTCTTCACAATGATCTTTTTCTTCTATAAATTGTCCCCCATGAATTAAAATTTTTTAAAGCTCACACATTGGGGAATATATTGGTGGAAAAATCTCTTCATATTAAACTAGATTTTTATCATCTTGAATTTCTTTGCATTTTGTATATGTATTTTTGAGGAAAAGTTTGCTAGAAATGGACATATCTTTGTTTGGCAGTCGAAAAATGCATAGAATGGATTGTGAGTCTTGTGATTGCTTCTCAAAGTTATCTATGCATGTTTCTAACTTTTTTGCAAATATGGAAATCTTGGCCTCCTTGTGATATTTTGCTGTGTTGATTAATGTTGGTTAACATTGTGCTTTTGAGATCTACGTTAGATATGCTTCTTGTTTTTCTTGAGCATCAAAATCTTGGAAAAGTTCTTCACTGAAAAGAGAACCATGTGCAAAGGGTGAGACAAGGAGGACCTCGTGATCCATTTGGAGGTCATGGTGGTCCATTTGGTGGTTTTTTTGGACAATCTGGAGGCCCGTTTGACGGCTCTACTTCGAATGGGACTTAGAGGCTTTGACTTTCTATTTTTCTTGTCCTTTTTTTTTTATTGAAGGTTTTATCTTGATTTCTTTCAATTCCTTTTTTGGCTTTTACTTGTGTGTTTGTTTTTCTTTTTATAGGCTTATGTCGCTGGCAATAATTCTTCCAACTTCTTGAAGGATGAATTTCTCTTATCTTGCAGCTAATTTTCATTTGGGGAGTATTGCTTAAACTTTCTACCCCTTTATCATTTTTGGTCGCATTAGAGATGCTTTCTTGTGTTTATTTTTTGCCAATGAGGACATTGTCCAGTTTAAGTATGGGGGAGTGGTTTGGTGATATTCTTCGACCAAGTTTTTATCAATTATCTTGGTGTTTTCTTGTTGTTAAGTTACTTTGGAATTTGAAATTTGGACAACCATTTTGCCATCATTGGAGAAAATTTCTTTGAAATTTTGAAAATTTGAAAGTTTGGAGATTTTGAAGCTTAATTGAGTTTATTTGTCTATAATGGCATTGTGATTTTCTTTTTGACTTTAGATATGGATTTGTCATTCGTTATGATTGATTTTATTAAAATGGTAAACTTATGTATTAAGTTGGATTTTGCTAAGTCTTGAGAATTTATGTTAACCTTGGTTATATTGGGTATTTAAGTTTTATTTTATTCTTTGAGTTTGAATATGGATGATGTGATGAAATATGGAAAGAGTTGTTGATTAATTCTTGTATTATGGATTTAAAATTTGCTTGACTTTGAGTTTGAATAAGGAATGTGTGAAGAAAAACAAAATTGAGTTGAAAAAAATTGTGAGATGGAAAAGAATTGACTTGAAAAAAAAAATGCTCTTATTTTTAATCTTTGAAGACCTTTAGCTGAAAAGGGAGTCAATATAGGGAGAAGTAGCAAGTATATTTGCTACACTCTCTTGAGGCTATCCCGAAGGCAAAAAGTCAAGAAAGAGCAAAGGAAAAATATGTTGAAAAAATTTGATGATGACTATAAGGGGTCCAATACGGTGTGTGAAGAGAAATCATCTGTGCACTTGAGGCTATCAATTCCCAAAGTCATAGAGAAAAGAAGAGTAGGGTGTTTTCCTTGTTTCAGTAACTCGAGTTCTGTAAATTTGAGTTTATAATACTTGAATTGGTTAAATGACATGACTTGTATGATTTATGTTATCTATGTTTTTGCTTGAGGAGTGGAATAATTTTCTTATACTAGATATAAGCTTATTTAACTTAACTTTGATGGCTTTGGGAATATTTTATTTAATGCATGAGTTCACAAGAGTTTTTAAAGGGTGAGTGAATGACAATTTTGTATCTAAGGTTGAAAAATTTTTTTGGCTTTATTATTGATGAATATGAAAAGAAATAAATTGTTTTGAGTTCTTTGTTTAACTATTTACTTGAGGACAATTGTAAATATTAAAGTGTGGGGGTATTGATAGGGGTTAAAATCACCGTTATTTTCTTAGTTATTTGAGGTTCATTTGTGATACTTTTAATACAATAACTAGTCATATTCCTTCTTATTTGATATTTTCCTTATAAAAATACATTTTTGTAATTTTATAAAAAAAAATAGGTAAAATTTGGAACTAATTATGTATTTTTCCAGTACAAACCCACCACCAGGACAAAAAGATGGACCTGGCGCCGGTCCACTACTGGAAGAACAAAGGAAATTCGAAGAAATTGATGCAACAGAGAAGGTGCAATTGGAAATCGGAGAGGAAAATAAGAAAAATGGCTAAAGGAAGCCAGGGCTCAGTCACGGCTCAACCAAAAACAAAAGGAAAAGCAAGAACAAGAAAAGAAAGAAATTCGGTGGGCCAAGGAAAAGTTAACAAAAGCGGCTGAGCAAGAAGACAGCAGAAAGATAAATGCAATCGGTGGGGTCCGGATGGTTTGCGGCTCACTTGACCCGATGCAAGGAAAGTGCAGCTCGGGAAAGCCGACAGCAAGGAAAGAAGCAATTTGGCGGCTCAACAGAGCTGACACAATAGCAAAAGAAAGAAATCAATTTCGTTGGCTCAATTGAAGAAGAAATATGTTGACTGGCTCGGTTGTTCATGACTCAATTGGAAGCCAATTTAAGCAATTTCAATTTAACAAAAAGAATGTCTTCAACACAAAACGACAAGAAGAAAATCAAAAAGCCCAATTTCTCAAATTAAAAGGTGGTGGACTCCTTTGCTTTTTATTTTGAATTTTATTAACAATTTTACTAAACCCTTTTAGTTTTGGATTTTTTGGACATTACTTCTTCTTTACTTAGAATTCTTTTAGGAACGATGTAAGCTTATAAATAAAGGCCAATTACCTGAGAAAAGAGGATGCATAATGTAGGGACTTAGATATATTTTTTAGAGTGCATCACCAATATTTTTCCTAGAGAAATAATTCACGGAGCATTAATTCTTGAAGGAGTTTTCATTGGAGATTGAAAAGCTTGTCTATGAGTATTTATCTCTTTTCTTCTATTTTTTTTTTCTCTTGATCAATGATGATTTTAATTCTTTAATTATATTTAGATATTATTCTTAGATCTATCATTTTGAGTTAATTTAGTTCCTTGATTAATTATTTATTTTCTTTGGTATTTGATTACTCGTTTTATTACGAAATTAATTAATTAATTCTTATTATTAACTTGCTTGAAAAAAAAGTTTGTAATGACTTCAATTAATTAGTTTCATATTTGTTATCTATTAACTTGCTTGAAAATGGGGTTAATTGTTTACAACATTGGTAATCAAAGGTTAGTTGATGATTGCTAGAATTTGGATTCGTTAACTAATTTTATGCTTTAAATCACCTAGAGTATTGATTTTAATGCATCTTTTGGATAAGTTAGTCGAGACAGAATATGTTCACTAATTTAACTAGAAGATAGTGATTTCATGGATTTCAAATGAAGTGGGTCTATATTAAATCCTTCATGTGACCAAGATAATAATTGATTGTGATAATTGCTGAGTGGTTCATAGTCGTGTATTCAAGAATATTTGTCTAAATTATATATTTTCACATCCTTGAGTTGTATATATATATATATATATATATATATATATATATATATTCTTTTATCTCTTTATTTAGGTCGGTTAAACAATGAATGAAAAGTGATTAGTATGTACTTGTTCCTTTGAGGATCGATACTCGTAATTCCCAATACTATGCTTGTGGTGAGTATACTTGCTCACATGTGTATTTTTAGATTAATGTTCTAATTAAAACTTGATTAAGGAATTGATTTTAAAATTGATAATTTTATATACCCAAAATTTACGCATCAACCATATTCACGGTTTAGGGGAAACAAAAGATTACTAAAGGTACATCAAATCTCAATTCACATACCACATTATTCCTTTGTGCTGCAAAGCTTAGACTGAAGGCACAGAAAACGAGAAAACACAAGGCATGCGGCGGAAGCAAACATAACAAAAACTGGAAAAATACAAGAACAAGAATTCCAAGATTGGGCCGGCATCGGCTCCAACTGCCCTAGTTGGCGCAGGTTATGCCCTGTCCAAATCCCGAGGTTTTAAAATTTTTAACTTTCCTTCTGGTTCTCAAAGGTGCCTGAACCGGAACATGCGCAACTAGGGTAGGTGTGCTGGTAGAAGACTCTAGTGCAATTCTTGCAAACCTCCTACTCCGCCTTTGCATGTATGTGAACACCGAACTCTCGGTCTTCCAGTATATGGCTTGCCTAACTACCGTTTGGTGAACAACTAACAAGTGAGAGAATTTTCTGGTGAAAGGGAGAGAGAGACACCTGATCTTTTCCACAGAGAAGAATTCGTCTCTTAGATTGTGTGTTTTGTAAGAATGACGTTATTTCCAATCCTCCTGTTTAACCTAAATAAAACCCTATGTTAAACTGGACTAGGCCATTGGACTTTTAGTTTAACCTTTTGGTCTTAATTAATTATTCTAGTTAGAACCAACTTAATGGCCCAACAAATAATTAATTTTTCCAACCCAAATAAATCAGTCCAATTAAATAAGCCTAAATCAGTTTAGTCCCAAGTTAATCCCTAATTATTCAAACTGGGTCAAAGCTCTGAATAATTAATTAACCCACTAAAATAATTTAATTAATTCTCTCTCTCTATGGACCTTTATTTTATTCTAACCCAATAATTAAATCAAGCTACTTAAATAAAATAAATGCCATTTAATTTAATTTAATTCCTTAGCCCGTATTTAATTAGGACTCACGGTCTATACCGGGGACCAAAAGACACATTGCCTTGGCTACTAAAATGACCAAAATACCCTTGCCATATAAATAGCTGTATTTTGCATTTTAAATATTTCTTAATATCACCATATGGAAATATTGACCCCAAGGACAGTGCTGCGTTAGCAAAGTCTCCAACCTACAGGTGTAATGACTAAAATACCCCTCTATACATCGTCGTACATTCAAAGAGAAAGAAGTGTATTAACACCTCTCTAAATGGCATCTACCATCCTTAAGCCTCTAATCCAATGATCCACGACTTCCTGGATTATTTCCGCTTTCCAAAGGAGCTACCCTAAAGCAAACACCCAAGTCATGTTTCCCAGGGACCTAGATATTTAGATCATTCAGACAACCACAAGGGGGCGATATAGTATAGAAACTATCTTGTACAAGTCTGTCTTAACTAACTAGTCACACATACCTAACATGCAAGTATATTAGCCCTACGATAGAACCTCAACTATACCATATCAAAATATATGCTTCCAGCTTTGTCAGACTACCAACTCATACTCAAGTCGTAGAGTACTAGTCCATGTTATAGCGGTAGTAATTTAGGTTTCTACCATATAGTACTTTTTGAAACCACTACTACAGGTCCTATTCTACGTATTTGAAATACGCTTATGTCATGAAATGAGTGGACTACTCACTGGCTAAAGGTAAGCCATTCCCCATTTAGAATTCACAACATAATAACCTAGATATGATGAGATTCCCATTCTCATCAATCGGTTAAGAACGAAAGTTTATGTGTTAAGTAATCAATGATCTTTCATACCTTACTGTGAAAGACCTCCATTCACATTGACCACTTACTTAAGCATAATAGGTCTTTTCCAAACGTAATTTTGCACAAATAAAATTGTAAATTCACAAACAATTTTTGAAAATAAATTCTTTTATTAAAACATTCGATTTTTACATCAAAAACCTAGTCTATGAGGGCATACATCCCAACATAGACTAAGGGTCTCTAAACTCTTCTTGCCTCACTTCTCACTTATTTTCTATTTGTATGAAGTGCACTCAGAGAAGATTAAGATTGGAAGCATCTCTGACCCACGATCTTCAATCTTCAAAGGTCACCCAAATAAGTAAATGTTGTCTTCATCTCTTTTCGATTTCGTATGAGGCTTAAGTTGGAATAGGATGAAGTTTGAGTATAATGTTCTATGTTTCTGGGTTGTGAATTTGGTGTACGGGGGATATATATCTAAACTTCTAGGATGCCTGATAAATCTTATGCTCATGATTTTAGAACTCACTGAGATACGGGTTTTCTAATAGTATGGTTTTCATATTGGTGTTATATAATTAAAGCCTAATGCTCGAGTTACCATCTGTTATCTGTTATTGCTGACTTAAGTCTCCATTTAAGTACAAGTTGTCTTATCTAGCATAAATAATTTCTATGTGATAAACTTTTATTAGTAATAGATTCATTATTTCATATAAGTATTTAATAGCAATACGTATATGTGTGTGTGTGTGTGTGTGTGTGTGTGTGTGTGTGTTTCCCATTATATGTCAATAGTCTACCATCTAATAATATATAACATATTTTGTTTAATAAAATGTAGCAATATTACTTTTACAATATTAATACTAATATCTTAATCGTTAATGTCCAAAGCATTAATGTCATCTTTATTATTAGTGTTGGAAAATATGCCCTCAAAGACTGTGTATTCTGTATAAACATATTGCAATAAAATATTAATTCATTCAATTTAGTTTGTTTCTTATATTATTGCACATTTACAGGTCCAGGTATGACAAGCAATGGTCTATATATTGGGTCATTCTTCACAGTAAGGTATAGACTATGGGTACTTGTCATACAAGTAAAATTGAGTTCTTAGTCGTTTGATCGAATTGGGTATTTCATTAATGTAAAATTATTATGCCATGATTTCCAATAAAGAATGGTTTACCTTGAATCAGTGAGTAGTTCACTCACATCACAGGTGTAAGAGTATTTGGAATACATAGAACCGGACTTGTAATAATGGTCTTCTTAAAGTACTATAATTATAGAGACTAGACTATTACTGCTACAGCGCGGACGGATACCTTCATACTTGAGTATGAGTTGGTGGTTCGGCGAAGCTAGGGTTTTATACTTTGAGGTTTGTTGGGTAAGATTTCTTTTGTGGGATCAATATCCTTGTATGTTGGGTGTATTAATACTCTATCTAGTTAACACGGACTCATACAACAAAGTTTCTATGCTTCACTTAGTGAAGTTAAATCACCCTCTTATAATTGTCTAGGATAATCTAATGATCTAGGGCCCTGGGAACATGACTCTAAAATGTGCGCTTTTGGGTAGCTTCCAATAATAAGTAAGTACATTCAAGTGAGTCATGGATTATCAGACTAGAAATCTAACGATGGTAGAGTCTTTGACATGGCTGTTAGTACATTTATCCTGTCTCATTGATAAGTGTTACATAGAGGGGTATTTCTGTCATTTGACCTGTAGGTCGGAGACATTGCTTTAGCAATATTATTCATGGGGTTAACACTTCTATATGGTGATAAATAGAGATATCTAAAATGATAAAATACAGCTATTTAATAGTAACGACATTTTGGTCATTTTAGTAGCATGAATAATATATCTCTTAGTCTCCGGAGTAGCTCAACTTACGTTGATATTATTTAGACACAATTTGGGCTTGATGGATAATTATTTGAAAGAGAAATAAAATTTATTCTAATAGTCCAATTAAAATTAATTAATTAGTCATGGGTTTTGATAAGGCCGGAAAAGATAATTAATTAATTAAGAGAATTAGATTGGAATAAATTAATTGGTTGGCCTGATATATGTTGACATATATTAAAAGTCCAATTAGAAATAATTAATTAATCTTTGGTATTTAATGAAGCCCAGAAAAGATAATTAATTAATTAAAATGATTTGGCCAGTCTTGCACTATTTTTTTAGCACATGGTGATTTCGGCCATTAGGGCTATGGAAGCCTGAAGGCTGGCAGAAATATGTAGGGAAAAAAAACAAGCATTGAGTAATAATTCTGGAGAGTGTGCCGCCTCCTCTAGTTTTAGTCTTCCATGTTCTTTCTCTTCCTTGTCTCTGGTAAAGTGAAGTGATTTTATCCAAGAAAGGAGCTCTCACCAAGCTAACGCCTAGAGTAAGGTAGAGTTATACTCCGAAAGACGAAGAGAAGAAGTTGGGAAACGCTTAATGCATAGGAGTAGAAGATTGGCGGGAGTTGTAGTTGAACAGCATGCGCCTCCTTTTCCTCATCCAATGCAAGAAGAAGTTCCGGTGCAACCTGTCCCTACGTTGGTCAATCTGTGACCAATAAAGAAAACTAAGTACTCTCTCCTGGATATGGCTTGGAAAATTAAAAATTTTCCGCGGCGTTTTTCCTTTGATAGTTTTCCAGTATTCCTTCAAGTGGTATCAAAGCCACGGTTTTCATCTAGGAGCATGTACTAGGGTTAAAACTGAAAAAAGCTAGTTCTTTTATTATTTGAAATTAATCTTTTCTGAATTTATATGATCCCTCATACATTAGTTTCTAGAGTTCATGTACGCCTCGCGGTTAGGGGCATATTCATTTTTTTTTTTTAACCTGTAAATCTTGGGGACTGAAGAACGTGATTGCTAGAATTTTTTAGGGGCGAAAAGTGGCAAAAAAATAGGATTTTTTCTAGAAATCGGTGAACTCTAGAGCAGACTGGGGGCCATGTGGGCCAATCAAACCAGGCGCCAAGTCCACTCTACCCAACCAGAGTTTTTGGAGAAACAGATTGGAGCAAGCGCCAGGTAGGCCCAACAGACGGGGCCAGGTCCACTTTGCCCAAAGGTAGATGTGTGCAATTTTGCCCATGAAAAGCGAGAGCATTGTTGGAGTTTTGTACCTCAATTTTTTTCTTGATGTAATCATGTTTTGAAACCAATGTATGAGGTTAATTTTCTGTAATAGTTTTATTTATCTATAGATGAATAGTTTGTATGAAAATGAATAGTAAAGGATGGAATCACCTTAGGATTAATTAAGATTATTAATTTTTTATTCATGATGTTTAATCCTTTGTTTGGTCACTTAGGAATAAATGAATAGTTTGAGCATGAGAAAGTTTACTTTTGTCTTCATGCTTATTTCATTTTTGTTATCAAATGCGCAGGTTCTTGTGAGACCAAAGTCTTACTAGATAGGATGGTTTTTTTTTTTTTTTATAAAATCTTTTAATCCTAGAAACTTTCAAATAAAAGTGTTCATGGTTAATTCTCTTAAAGGGTATAATCCTTGACATAGAGAATAATGTTGAACTTAAGGTTATTTAATAAAGTTTTACTTGGTTATTAACTTAGAATAGTAAAATAAATTCATAGTTTATTCTCTCAAAAGATTTAATCCTTGACATAGAGAATAATATTGAATTTTAGATTTTTACTAAAGTTAATGAAACTATAAGAGTATAGAAAACGTTTTTGGATGGAAAACTCTATTTTCAATAAAAGTTTAAATGGGAGAGGGGTTATAATGACCCCATAGCTTCCATCACAACTCTCATTAGAGATAGTGGATTTTCTTGTGTCATTCTGAACATGACCCCCTATAGGATGGATTTTCACAAGTATCTAGAACTAATGGAAGGGTAAAATTAAAAGCCTAGGGTATTTGCTAGGATCAGCCAACCTACGTTGGAGGTTTTTAGCATTAGATTTCTTGTAGGTGGTGTGAATTAGTAGTCATCCTATCGGTGGAACTTTTTCTAGATCATTACCTATTTTAGGAAGTTTTGATTCGTGATGGTTATACACTTAACTTAAGATGCTATAAATCTTCGTACGAAGTTCTGTTAGTTTTTTCTATGAGCCAAACTATTTATATTATTTATAATGGTTTTAAGAGTTATCTAATATCAAACAAATAATATAAAGAATATGCATTTTTTATTTCTTGCAAACTAAATGAAAATTTTTTCGCAATATGTTAGAAATGTCTGGTTTCAGTCCATTGTCAATCATTCTCAAGTAGAATAAGTTGACAGGCCCAAATTATGTGGACCGAAAGAAGAACCTAAACATAGTACTCACTGTCGAGAAGTACAAGTATGTTCGTACAAATCTATGTCCTGAGATTGGAGAAAAATCTACTAATCCAGATCGAGAGGCCGAGAAGGCATAAAAGAAAGCTGATGAGATGGCTAAATGCTACATGTTAGATTCTATGCGTAGTGTGCTCCAATCAAAGTATGAGCACATGGCCACTACGTACAACATGGATTTGTCACTATGTACCATGTTTGCTGAGAAGAGCAAGCTCGCAAGGCAGAAAGCTCTTAGGGTAATCATGAACACTAGGATGCTTGAGGGGGCAACGGTTCGAGATAATCTGCTCAAGATGATTGCTTACTTCGAGGAGACTGAGGTCCTAGGCGAGATAAAAAATCCTGAGAGTCATATTGACATAGTTCTTGAATCTTTGTCTAATTCATATTCTCAGTTCAAGTTGAACTAAAATATGAACAAGTTATATATGAATCTCACAGAGCTTATGAAAGAGCCCTAGGCGGTAGAGAAGACCATAAAGCCCGTGTCAAAGATTTTAGTCTCTCATTCTACTTCTTTTTCTGGAATTAAGGAAAAGCCTAATTAAGAAAAGGATGGTCCAGAACAACATAGGGGCCCAGCCTAAAGCATCTGGTCAGGTCAAGCCCAATAAGAAGCCCAAAGGCAAACAGTTCAAGTGTGGCAAGAAGGGGCATTGGAAGAAAGATTGCCCGAAATTCTTCTTAGCCAACACTACTTTAGGTATTGCTCTACACCTAGAGTCTATTTTGATGGTTGGATCACCATCTTCCTGGATAGTTGATTCTGGAGCCGTTGGCCATGTCTATAACTTTTTACGGGGGTTCAGAAGGATAATGAGACTCAACAAGGGTGAGTATAGACTTCAAGTAAGCAATGAAGCAAGAATATGGGCTAAAGCAGTGGGAGATCTTAAGCTTATTTTTACTGTAATAAGAAGTTAATTTTAAAAGATATTTTATATGTTTCTTGTTTTAAACAGAATTTGATTTCAGTTTCTAAATTGTTGAATTAAGGATATTCTGTTTCTTTCTATTCTGGTGTTTTCATCAGTAGAGATAGTAATTTAATTTGTACAGGAAACATGTATGAGAATCTTTTTTATATACATCCTATCCAAAATTAAGTAAATAATATTCAAACTACACCTGGTAATAAAAAGAGAAAGGCCATATCAAATGACTTGTATTTGTGGCATATAAGATTGGGACATATAAATCCCAATCAAATTCAGAGGCTAATTCATGATGGGCCTTTAGGTTCATTGAGATTGGAAGAATGGCCTCAGTATGAATCTTACCTTAAAGGTAAAATAACCAAAAGGTCCTTTACCAAAAAGGTGGATAGAGCCATGGAAATACTAGCGCAAGTTCATACGGATGTTTGTGGTCTAATGACTACACCAAATAGAGGAGGCTACGAGTACTTCAACACTTTCATAGATGATCACACTCGTTTTGGTTATATTTATCTGATGAGGTGCAAGTCTGACTTTTTTGATAAATTCAATGAGTTTAAAGCTGAAATGGAGCATCAAACAGGTAAATTAACTAAAATTTTGAGATCAAATTGTGGTGGAGAGTACCTCCTCAAAGAGTTCAAGGACTACTTAGTTCAATACGGCATAGTATCTCAATTAACTGCATCTGGGACTTGATAAGGGCTAAATTAGTCATATTTTTTCTAGTTATTTGAGGCTCTTTTGTGATAGATTTTATCCAATAACTAGTCATATTTCTTAATATTTGAGATTTTACCCTCGAAAAGGTATTTTATTCATTATTACAGATTTTTGGGGTAAAACGAAGCAAAAACGTCGCAAAATAGAAGAGAGGCGGCGCTGGACAGGGTATTGGAACTAGTGCCGGCCATGCACTGTTGACACGAATTTCAAGGTAATGAAAAATTGCCAAAACAGATCGGAAAAAAGTGGAACAAGAGCCGGCTCCAATAGCCAAGGCGGTGGCAACTGCATTTTGGACAACATGTTGTTGAAATCAAGAAAAAATCAGCGAACAAATGAAGAGATAGAACACAACCGGCACCGGCTCCAAGAGCCAAGGTAGCGTCGGCTGTGCTCTAAGGAAAATGTGGGATTGTGATTTTTCTACGCGATTTTTGGTAATCTGTGGAGTTTTAGTATCTTTCAACTTCTACTCGGCCAAGAACATTACACCAAGGAGTTCAGGCACTTCCTAAGCCTATAAATAGATGAAAAACACAAGGAAAAATGAGAGAATTCATTGATCATCACAGAAAATCATTCAATCAAAGGAGGAATTCTTCAATTCAATAAGGGTTGTACAAAAAGGTCTTCAAAGGAAGAAGAAATAGGCTTGTCTATGAGTGTTTTCTTTTACTTTGTTTTCTTTTTCTTGAACAATAATGTATTAATTGTTTTATTGTAATTTGACATTATTTTAGTTATTCATGATTTTTAGAGTTATTTGATCTTTTGATTAATTAATTATTCTTCTTGGTATTTAATTACTTGGGCATATTACGAGATTAATTGGTTGTTTCTTTTCATTAACTTGCTAGACCAAAGAGGTTGATGGTGGTTGCAATTGATTAATTTCATATTTATTAGTTGTTAACTTGCTAGACCAAAGAGGTTAATTGTTGAGGATTGAGTAATTAAAGGTTAATTAATGTTTGCTAGACCAATGATTCATTGATTAATTTCATATTTTAAATTTGTCAGACCTAGGAAGTTTAATCAAGGATTGTGTTTAATGCGTCTTTTGGGTGAATTAGTTGAGATAGACCAAGTGAGGCTAATTTATCTCGAGGATAGTGATTTCATGGATTGACCATCAAAGTGAATCTACTTTAATCTTTCATGATGCCAAGAGAATAATTAGTTGTGATAATGGTTAGATACTTTATGATCATGTTTGTCTAAACAATGGTTTGTGTTACATACTTCTCCATCCTTGACATATATATATTTTTATTTTTATTTTCTTTTGTTTTAGTTTATTTCTTTTTCACTTTGTTGAGTCGGTTAAACAATGAAAGAAAATGGATTAATGTATACTTATTCCTTGAGGATCGACACTCGTTTGAATCCTATGCTATGTTAATGATGAGTACGCTTGCTCATATGTGTAATTTGGGTTTAACGTTTTAATATAAACTTGATTGGGAATGTGCTTAGTTTTTATATGATTTTTGTACCCAAATCCAAACACATCAGGACTCCCCAAAAGAATGGAGTAGCTAAGAGAAAAAATAAAACTTTGATGGAAATGATCAGAAACATGATGAATCATGCGTCTCTTCTATTTCCTTTTAGGGGTATGCTTTAAAAATTGCAGCATATGTTTTGAACTTGGTATCTTCCAAGTCAATACCTAGGATACCCTATAAGATGTGGACTGGATGAAAGCCCAGTTTGAACCATCTCAAGATATGGGGTTGTCTAGCTTATATGTGCTGACAAAAAGAAGAAAGCTAGAACCAAGATCAGAGTTATGCTACTTCGTTGGATATCCAAAAAGAACAATAGGTGAATATTTCTATCATCCTTAAGAGTATAAAGTACTTGTTAATACTAATGCTAGATGCTTAGAGAATGAACAAGTTGCATCTACCATAGGTTCAAGCAAAATAGAGTTAGAAAAGACGTCGGTCACTGATTCAACTTTGAGTACTTCTAACACCCGATCGAGGAACCAAGAGAAACACTACCGAATGTTCCTATACAAACTGAGACTCATGGTAATGGGAGGATCATAAGAGTTCCAGAAAGGTAGACCAAAGAGATCTATAATCTAGTCTGTGATCATCAAGAATAAGATCCTACTAGATATGAGGAAGCCTTTATTGATGCTGATGCAGATAAATGACAGCTAGCTATGAATGTTGAGATTAAGTCCATGTACCTCAATTAGATATGGGATCTTGTCACTGCGCTCGACGAGATAAAACCCATTGGGTGTAAGTAGGTATACAAAAAAAAGAGATGTGTGGATAGAAATGTTGAAACCTATATAAGGTTGGTTGCTAAAGGTTATACTCAGAAAGAATGGATTGATTATGAGGAAACCTTTTCACCAGTACCCATGCTTAAGTCTATCCGAATTTTCTTAGCCATCGAATGCCATTATGACTATAAGATATGGTAGATGAATGTCAAGACGGCCTTCTTAAACGGTTAACTTAGCGAAGACATCTATATGTCCCAGCCAAAAGGTTTTGTTGCTAGAGGTCAAGAACGAATGGTCTGTAAGTTTAAAATGTCCATTTATAAACTTAAATAAGTGTCACAAGCATGGAATGTACATTTTGATAAAACCATGAAAGCTTTTGGTTTAATTCAAAACGTAAATGAACCATGTGTGTCTAGGAAATCAAACAGTGGCAAAGTGATTTTTTTAGTACTTTATGTAGATGACATTCTACTCATTTGAAATGATGTAGGGACATTGTCATCTGTTAAGATTTTGTTATCAAGTCAATTTAGCATGAAAGACTTAGGAGAAGCTAGCTGTATTCTAGGCATTAAGCTTTTTAGAGATAGGAAGCAAATTGTTAAGCTTATCCTAGTCTACTTATATTGATAAGATATTGGTCAAGTACAACATGGATCAATGTAAATGAGCTACTATACCCTTTAGACATGGATTATCTTTATCTTCCAAGCAGTGTCCTCAGACACAGGAAGACAAGTAGAAAATGAGTAGGATCCCTTATGCTTTGGCTGTAGGAAATCTCATATATGCTATACTTTCTACTAGGTTAGATATCTACTTTGCAGTAGGCATGACTAGTAGATATCAGTCAAACCAGAGGAAGCTCACTGGTAAGCTATAAAGCATATACTCAAATATCTCAAGGAAACGAGAGATTATATGCTTGTATATCGTGCTGATGATTTTGTTCCTACCGGTTACACAGACTCAGACTTCCAGGCGGATAAAGATAAAAAAAAAAAAAAAAATCTACTAGTGGATATATTTTCACTTTGTCTAGAGAAGCAATTTCATGTGGAAGTATCAAGCAATCTTGCATTGTTGATTCTACCGTGGAAGCTTAGTACTTTACCACTTCAGAAGCTTCTAAAGCAGCTGTGTGGCTCCAGAAGTTCCTCATAGAACTTAGAGTAGTACTGCACATGGATAGGCCTGTCACCATATATTGTGACAACTCTGGAGCAGTGTCACAATGCAAGGAACTTTAAAACCATTGGAAGGGCAAGCACATAAAGAGGAAGTATCATCTTATCCGGGAGTTCATCCAGAAACAGGAGATTGTAATCGATCAGATTTCCTCTGTCAACAATCTGGCGAATCCCTTTTGATAGAAAAGGTATTTCGCAGATACTTAGATTTCATATGGGTAAGCACTTATGGACTTTCTTAGTCATTGTAGTGCAAATAGGAGATTGTTGGAAAGTATGCCCTCAAAGACTATGTATTCTATGTAAACATATTGCAATAAAATGTCAATTCATTCAATTTAATTTGTTTATTATATTATAGCACATTTAAAGATCCAAGTATGACAAGTAATTGTCTATATGTTGGGTCATTCTTCACAGTAAGGTATAAACTATGGGTACTTATCATAAAAGTAAATTTAAGTTCTTAGTAGTTTGATCGAACTGGGCATTTTATCAAAATAAGACTATTATGCCATGATTTCCAATGAGGAATAGTTTACCTTGAGTCAATGAGTAGTTCACTCACATCATAGGCATAAGGGTATTTGGAATACATAGACTGGACCTGTAATAGTAGACTCTCTTAAAGTATTATAATTATAAAGACTAGACTATTACTGCTATAGCATGAACAAATACCTTCATACTTGAGTATGAGTTGGTGGTCTGGCAAAGCTAGGGTTTTATACTTTGATGTATGTTGGGTGATATTTCTTTTATGAGATCAATATCCTTATATGTTGGGTGTATTACTCTAGTTAGTTAAGACGGACTCATGCAACAAAATTTCTATGTTTCACTTAGTAAAGTTAAATCACCCCCTTGTGATTGTCCAGGATAATCTAATGATCCAGAGCCCTGGGAACGTAACTCTAGAATGTGTGCTTTTTAGGTAACTTCCAATGATAAGCAAGTACATTCAAGTAAGTCATGGATTATCAGACTAGAGATTTAAGGATGGTAGATGTCTTTAAGATGGGTATTATTACATTTATCATGTCTCATTAATGGGTGATACATAGAGGGTTATTTCAGTCATTTCACCTACCGGTCAGAGACATTGTTTTAGTAATATTATTCGTGGGGTCAATATTTCTATACAGTGGTAAATAGAGATATCTAAAATGATAAAATGAAGCTATTTAATAGTAAAGGCATTTTGGTCATTTTAGTAGCATATATAATATGTCTTTTGGTCCCCAAAGTAGCTCAAGTTACCTTGGTGTTATTTAGACATAATCTAGGCTTAATGGATAATTATTTAGAAGAAAAATAAAAATAATTTAAGAGTCCAATTAGAATTAATTAATTAGTCTTAGATTTTGATAAGGCCCAGAAAAGATAATTAATTAATTAAGAGAATTAGGCTAGAATAAATTAATTAATTGGGCTGATATATGTTAACATATATTAAGAGTCCAATTAGAATTGATTAATTTATCTTGAGTGTTTAATGAGGCCAAGAAAAAATAATTAATTAATTAGGAGGATTGGGCCAGTCTTGCACTGTTTTTTTTAGCACAACACCTAGCCCAATTGGGCTTGGTGATTTCGGCCATTAGGGCTTTGGAAGCCCTAAGGCTGGCCGAAATACGTAGGGAAAATAAACACGCATTGAATAATAATTCTAGAGAGAGTGTCACCTCCTCTGGTTTCTCTCTTCCACGTTCTTTCTCTTCCTTCTTTCTAGTAGAGTGATTTTATCCAAGAAAAGAGCTCTCACCAAGCTAACGTCTTGTGTAAAGTAAAGTCATACTACGGAAGATGAAGAGAAGAAGCTTGGAGATGCTTCATTCATAAGAGTAGAAGATTGGCGGGAGTTCTAGTTGAATAGCAGGTGCTTCCTTTTCCCCCTCCAACACAAGAAGAAGTTCTAGTGCAACCCATCCCTACATTGGTCAATCCACGACTAATAAAGAAAAATAAGTACTCTCTCCTAGATATGGCTCGGAAAACTGAAAATTTTCTGTTGCGTTTTTTCTTTGGTAGTTTTCCGTGATTCCTTCAATTAGAACTATTATTTATATTATCATTGTTATTAATATTACTATTAAGATTTTTAACCTTGTCGATACTTTTAATAGTAACACTATTAATAATATTAGTTTTATTACTATTTTGTTATTATTATTATTATTATTATTATTATTATTATTATTATTATTGTTATTATTATTATTATTATTATTATTATTATTATTATTATTATTATTATTATTATTATTATTATTATTATTATTATTATTATTATTATTATTATTATTATTATTATTACAACAACAACTACTACTACTACTACTATTATCATCATTATTATTTTTAATATTATTTTTTTTTTACCATTTTTACTATTATCAATATTATTATTACTATTAACATTATTATTTAAAAAAATAATAATATTATTGATAATGTTATTAACATTATTATTTTTAGGTAATATTATGATTATTAATATTATCATTATTATTATCGTCCTTTTAGCAATATTATTATTTTCTATAAAATCATCAATATTCTTTTTAATACTTTTGGACAATATTAATTTTTTTATACTTAATTATTACTTGTGTCACTTACTTATGTTATTATAATATCAAATTATTCTTATACTAATATTGATATTAAGTTCTAGAATATTTTTATACTAGTTATTTTTGGAATTCCTAAACCATTAGTATTGTGTTTGCGTGTTGTTATCGTTTGGATGGACATAAATATTTAAAGTTTGGAGTTATTTGTATCTATACAGTTTTATTACTTGGTTGTGCACCAATAGTGACATATACCCTATGTTTACGCCAGGTAGGGCTACGTTGCTTTTGAACAAGACTTGGAAGATTTTTTTATCCGTGAGATCAAGAGATCAAGTAAGTCCTTGCATAAAAGTGTTTGTTAAACTAAAGTGCTTCTGCTAGTCAAATGTACGTTTTACCATAAAATATATACTTTGAGATGCAATTATGGGCATTATATCTTTTTTGCTTAAATAAAATAATTTTAGACCAAGTAAATAGTTTTCCAAAGCAAAATGTTAAATTTTTCTTAAACCAGTTTTAACTAGACAGTTTGAATACCATAATTGCTATTTTGAAAAAGGACACTTTATCAACTTTACTTTGCCCACGTGGGAAAAAAATGAACGTTGAGTACTCAATAAGGATAGCATGCTCAAACTAGTCTTTGAAGGGTTATGGTAAGTCTCTCAGTAGGTGGCCTCCTCTGAGAGGTGAGCTCTACCTGGATAAGACTCCAGTTTTGGTTGGTTAAGCCGGTCCGTGCTAGCAACACAGTTCAAGTAGATTGTTTATTCCCAGAGTGGACAACTGGTAAGTTTGGGAATAGAGGTGGAGGAGTATCTCATCCTGTAGGCCGATCAACCACTTGTATTGTGATGTAATGCTTCACAGTATACGGTCATGATGCGTGGTTTTAAATCCACGACTATGATGCAGGGTTTCATAGTCAATTTTATTTGAGTGGTTTATATCTTTACAAGTTGTACACTTTATTTTTCAAAAGATGATAAAATACCACTCAGTGTTTAAATATGAGTTTTGTAGATTTGCAGACCTTTTATTGTATCTTCTTTAAAATTTGCACACATGAAAGGTTTTCTTAAATTATCAAGAACACAAATAGGACTTACAAGAAAATATTTCTCACTACCCTTTTATGTTATGTTTTTAGGTTGATCATGTGTTGAATGTTGATTTTTTTATGTTGCTATTTGTTTCATGGATTCATTTTGATTGTGTTTATTCCTTGATAGATTTTAGCAGTCTTTTATTTGTTTTGAGACTTGTACAAGTATTGTTTTGGGTTGCAATAAGGTTTTATATTAGATTATTTCCTTTTATTTTCCTATTACCTAGTTATAAAGACCCATTGTCCTAAAGATGGAGCGATATCCCCACCCCTTTTGGGGTACATAGGTAGTGGGTACATAGGTAGTGAGGGTGTTACAACCACACATATATGATGGTAAAAGACTGTTATATTACGTAGACTTTTATACAATGGTTATAGGATAACCATCATTTTATGTCAACCAAATACAACGGTCCAACAAAATTGTTGTATTATCTCAAAAGATAATACAAGGGTCTAGATAAACTACCATATAGTTATGACTTCATACTACAGTTGCTTATTAACCGTCGTATTTTGGGCTCAAATTGCATGTGGTATTTTTTGTAACTTATACGATGGTTGTTAACGATCCTATTAGGTCTATTTACACAACGGTTTCAACAGTCATCATTTTAGGTTAAATAAATACCACATTTCAAATTTAAATCGTCATTTATATCTGGCTAATACGATGGTTTAGGCCGTTGTTTTTTATTCTAATTATGTAAAATCCTTCAAAAACAATCCAAATTGTGTCCGATTATTTTCAAATTTGGTCATAATACTTTTAGTAATGTTTTTAACAAATTTAACGGTTGGATCATCAATTTGATATCCTTGCATTTGTAAATGCACCAGGTTTTCTATTCATTGTATAGAGATTACCCAAAAAATGTGGTAAAATAAAGCAATTGACCTTGAAATTTGGTCACTAAACTTGTTGTAACTTTTTAAATACACCTAACGGTAGGATAATTGATTTGTCAATTAAAATTATATATACATCTTAAGTTTTCATCTATTTGAATTAAAGAGTATGGATTTCATTTTATTAGTTATTCTATTATATGTTTATTTGTAGTATAATATATCTTTCATCAATTAGTGAGTAATAAAGTAATTTGTTATAAAATACAAATAATTTTTCAATTATGAACGTACATATATTTGTATATATAAATAAACCTTAAGTTAAAAATCATGTTGAGTTGAATTAAATTACGTAATACAACGATTATAACCGTTGTAATAATAGTTAAAACCATCATAATTTATTTTATTAATAGGACGGTCATGACCATCGTATATTTTAATTTAATACAATTGAATTGTTGTATTTATCAATTTAATATGGCGGTTATAACATCCATATTTATGTATAACCATCGCATTTGGAGAGAGTGAAAAAAGACAGTTAAAAACCGTCGTATCTAATTATCTAAACAACTGACACTCTCTTCATTTCTTATAACTTTTTTTTCGGCCTCCTTTCCTCTTTGTCGTGCTCCTCCACCTCTTCCTTCTTTCTTCTTCTCTAACACCCTCCTTTCCATCTTTTTTCTTCTTCTCTAGTGTTCATGTGTCTCACTCATTGCTGCCGTTTCTGCCTGCTATTGCTGGGTCTCTTCCATTGCCACCACCAATAGCTCATCCAACTGAGAAGCGAGCATATTCGCATTCAAGGTAATATCAATAAGGATTCTGCATTAGCAAAATGGATTTCTAAAACAATACAAAAAATGTCCAAATATTCTTATTATTTGCCCTATACTAAATGGATTCTACAGCTATTTGGTTCTATTTGGTGAAGAGCATAATATGTTTGTTTTTGGGTCTTTATGAGATATGATTCTCAGAGAGAAATATAATTCAATCATGGGACGATTTATATCTAAAGGCAAATAAACATAATCTGGGGTTTTGTAGATTTCTTTGGAGTATTTTACTTTACCATTGTACAATATTTAGGCTACTGATTAGTTTGTGCTTAGACATTGTCGCATTATTGCAGATTTTGCCATGTGCTTAGAGTTATCATTTGGCCAATGTGCTTCAAATAATGCTAGAATTCAACAACTGAATATTAGACTTAACTTTATGCTACCTATTGTTTCATGAATTCAAAATGTCTTTTTTTTTCTTCTTCTTTAAATATATGAAACTACTTAAGCAGAATAACTGAATTATTGCTAAATTTTATTTTTGGACCATAATGACCGATAAAAATAATACTTTTTGTTACAAAATATTCTTTTATCCAATTAAGATAATTATATGACAATTCAGCATTTGAACCCGAACTTTATAATGCAAAAAAAATAAATAAAAATAAATAAAAAAATAAAGAGCAAAGGATAGTAGAATACCTAATTTGAACTAATATCGCAACTATATGAATAGTAAACCTACTAATATATATCACCAATCAAAGTGCTAAAATTTAAAAAAATTAGTCAACTTTTGGTTCAAATTTATCTTTTATTCGTCTTTGGACATGGATGCTATTAGTACTTGTACCTTTTTTCCATGGAGAGATGGCTTTTGGTCATATTCAATCTATGAGAAAGATTTGGATTACCAACTGCATGTGACTATTTTCCAACGTTAGGCCCTGATGGTTAATAATTTTGGCAATTTTTCTGATTAATCGAAGTGTTCTGAATCCTAGGAAAATGACAAAAACAAGGTGGTGAAGTATTACTTTAAAGTTCCTCCAAATACGTTAGAGTATGGGAGCAAAGTTCCTAATTAGATGATGTAATTAATTCCTTGAAACAAACTTAACTATGCAAATTCACCAAAACTAAATTGAACAAAAGAGTACTTTTGGTTTCTCTAGAAGTATCTGTATGTTTGGGGTCCGGGAAAGGGGCTATATTATTTTTAGAATCAAAAGAAAAATGGAAACTACTAAGCAACCAATCAAGAAAAATTAGTCTATCAAGTTTTAATGTTTTAAAAGAAAATCCAATATTATACACTTAGTTCTATAAAAAAATCATTATATTGAACAATTCAATTTGCATAATTTGACTTAGATCATTGTTTATTTATTTTGATTCTGGTTAACCGTATGACACATTTCTTTTTAATTGATTAATTAATCCTCTAAGAGTCTTGAATCCTTATGTATATCTTTTCATCATTCTTGTAATTTTCTTGTATTCATGCTTTTATTTTTTTTTTCTTCTTACTCTTATTCTTAGTTTGACTAATTAAGTTAGTTTTGTACTATATAGACTTAAATTAGTTTTATTGAATTATTTAATTGATTTTATGTATTTTTGTTTGTTAACTTGAATCCTTGACACATCTTGAGGTAGCTCACTGCCTAGTAAATGTTCACTTTAAAACAGATACTCTCTCAAAATTTTAAAATTATAGGAAAAGAATATGATATTTTTCTAAGAAAATAAAGAATTTGAAATCATACATGGCAATAATTTTATCATAAAGAAATTTGTATATTGACTAAAAATATGGTAAAATGATTAGGTAGATGGACCGATTATGGATTGACTCAAATAATCGTTTAGGTGATAAATATAATAAGGGTTTGGATTCCTTTGTAGAATTTGTATTAAGAGGCAAACCTGATAGATCCAAAATCCACTGTCCTTATATAAAGTGCCAAAATAAGTATCTTTATAGTGCAATAGAGGTCAAACAATATTACCAAATGTGGGGCTTCATGTGTTGGTACAAAAAATGGACCATTCGTAGGGAAACATACATATCTTCTCATAATACAACTAGCAATATTCTTTTGATTGAAAACGTAAATGCGGATTATATGGTTGGGATAGTTCAAGATGTTGCCAGCATTAATGACTTCAACAATGCAAGTAAAGTGCCTAAAGATTTGAGGGAGATATTTAAATTATTAAAAGAGGCTAATGTAGAGCTGTATCTAAGTTGTACTAAGTTTTGTTCTCTGTCATTCGTCATGAGATTGTTATGCTTAAAAGCCCTCAATGGGTGGTTAAATAAATCCATTGACATGTTTCTTGAGGTTCTAACGGATGCTTTCAATGAGATGGGAATAAAAATTGCCAAAAATTACTACGAGGCTAGTAAGATAATAAATGTGCTAGAAATAGAATGCAAAGGCTGCGATGCTTGTCCAAATAATTGCATGAATTACATGGGGAAAATGAGGCAATTACTCGTTATGAGGTATGCAATACTCTGAGGTACAAGAAAGAGGGCAGTACAGTTGCATGCAAGTATGTTAGGCAATTTCCGTTGACTCTGGGGTTGAAGCGATTATTCAAGTCTTGCAAAATTGGATTTCTAATGAGGTGATATGAAGAATCTTATATGAAAGATGAAGTTTACAGATACCCAGCTGCTTGTAGAAATTTTGATAAGTCATATTTGGAATTTGAAGGTGATTGTTGGAATGTTAGACTTACATTGGCTTCAAATGGATTTAGTACATTTTCAAATATGCACATACCACATAGTACTTGGCATATTATCTTAATACCTTACAATTTGCCGCCCTAGCTATACACGAATAAATCTTATTTTATTTTGTTAACCCGTATTGATGTTCCAATTGCATGCAGCTATTATATGGACCATAAGTGATTTCTCTACTTATGGTGATCTGTCTGGCTATAGTGTTTATAACGAGTGGGCTTATCTAATATGTGATGTTAACTATTTATCTTACCACTTTCCTAATGGTAGCAAATATTGCTTCTTATATCATCGAAGATTTCTTGAATTGTCATATAAACTCCGTATGGACAATGTTTCTTTCTATGGTGGAATGGAAATACGAAAAGCACCAAAAAGGTGTGTGAGGATAGAAATTTTGGCACAACTTGAGAGTTCTTTAACAGAATACGTAATAGATTATATGAAAATCAGAATGCAGCCTAACTACGAACCGAAGTTTGGCATAGATCCATATAATTCGAAGAAGAAGAGTATTTTTTGGGAACTGTCATATTGGGAGAGCATTTTAATGAGGCACAGTCTTTACTCGATGCACATAGAGGAAAATTTTATAGACAATATTTTGTATACAGTATTGGGTGATAGTAGTTTTTCAAAAGATAACTTCGAAACTCACCATGACTTATAGCTAATGAATATTAGAAAGTGTTTATATCTATTTTTAAAACCCTTTGGAACTGGATATAGTTTGCTACTAGCTCCTTATACAATGAGAAGGCCAGATATTAAAGGCTTTTTTTTATATAGTATTAAACGAATTGAGAGATCCTGATGGCTATTATTTTAATATTTCTCGATGGGTAAACATGAGGAGAAAGACTTTGGAAGATTTAAAGAGTCATGATTCTCACATTCTACCCCAGCAATTACTCCCATTAGTTGCCCACACAACTTTGCCCAATAATGTAGTGTAACTATTGATTGAGATTGCTTCATATTTTAGGTAGTTTTATTCCAAATTTAATAAAGAGAGGCATCTTGGGTATCTTCAACACCATTTTGCAGTAACTGTATTTCTTCTTGAGAAGATACTAATCCCATTTTTTTTTATTTAGTAGAACATTTACCGATACATTTGGCTGTTGCATTGTTAGTTGACCCAATTCAATATCGATGGATGTTTCTAATTAAAAGGTACATGAAAACTCTCAAGTGTTATGTGTGCAATCGTGCTCGGCTTGAAGGTTCGATTGCCAGTAGGTATTTAATGCAAGAGTGTATAACATTTGTGTTGAGATATTTAGATGATGTTGAGAGCCAAGTGAATAGGTTCCCAAGATATGTTAATGATGACAACAGGATGGGTAAACAAGTTGAAAAGGGGATTGATGTAATATTTAATTGTATTACCTTGATACAAGTACATCAGTGGGTTCTAGCCAACTCCGACATCTTTAAACCATAAAGAGAGTTAGTTTTCCTTTGAATCTTTATATTTCCTTTTTTATGCTTCTGATATTATTACTTCTAAATTTTCACAAATGCCTATATACAGTCTTCATATGTTTATTATAAGTAGAGACCATCCTAGATCTTGGTTACATGATAAACAACGTATTCATTTTCAAATGTTTCAAACTTAGCTCAGTCATTATGTAAGTAAATCATATACAATATAGCTAATAATTATTCTCTAGAACATACAAAGTATATAGCACTTATATTTATTATAGGCTTATGAGAACAAAGAATGCCCTGATATTCTTATTAAAGTTAAGAAGCTTGCAAATGGTCCTTTCAATCAAAGATTGCGCTATAATGCATGTAACATAAATGGCTTCTGGCTTCGTACAACAACCTATAAGGCTAACAAGTCCACCTAAAATTCTAGTGTTATGTGTAGAGCCAATTCTGTGACTTATTCTAGTCTAAAAGATAGGAATTATGTAGCAAGTAGTGTTAATTACTATAGAGTGCTTACTGATATTATAAGGATCCGATATAGTAATCAATTGAAATTTGTATTATTCAAATGTGATTGGTTCAATGTATATTGAGGTGTTAAAGTTGACGACCTCAAGTTTACTTTGGTGTATTTAGACTGTTTGTTGTACCATAAAAATAAAGAGATAGATGAGTCATTCATATTAGCAAAGCAAGCGGAACAAGTTTGGTATTCTTGTTGTCCTAGAGAAAGAGATTGACATGTGGTAATGCCAATAATGAGAATAGATAACTATGATGTGTACTCAAGAGACCATGATCTAAAAACTTTTCCCATGGAACAACTAGATTCTTGCCCTGATTCGCAAGAAGTAGGTAACGTATGGGTTAAGGATCTCATTTCTGGGAAGAAAGTGGATTTAGTTGAAAGAAAAATACTACCTGCAATTTAAATATACATAAATCACTTTTTCATTTACTAAATATGCTAGAATTGTTAAAATCTTTACTCAATATTAAAATATAATCTGTTTTGAAGATGGTTAATACACGTTCTCGATGTGCATCGATAGAAGATGCCATAACTGCCTCGAGATCAGGGGCTAGGGCCTCACAATGTACAGAGATGCAGCCACCAGTCACGAGGTTGGCCAGAGATTAGATTCAACTATCCAGATAGGCTCCAATAATCAGGAGATAGCTATAGCTGCTTCAGATATAGCTCCTTGTTGCACAAGACTTTCTTTCTCGGGCCCTAGTGCCTCAGGTTTGCTAAGTTATTAGGAAGTAACTAAGGAGAAATTGATATATATTGTTGTTGAAATCATATTACACTTTTATATTTCTTAACTATTTTGTATTAATTTTTTAATTATTATTTTATAGGTTCCACATCAACGAGTTCTTGCGATGGTGGAAAGTTACCTTTTAGATGGAATGAGTCGTGCTTTCAAAAGTAGGAGGTTAGTCTTAACCAATACATAGGGCTTGTAGGGGTGGATGCATCTCGCTAAAGTTCAGTGGTAGGCTATTTTATATACATGAGCAATAGGATTCTCTAAATTACAGGTATTGGCATTCTATACCTTAGAGAACCTAAAGACAAAGTTTGGGAAGAAATATAGGTAAATAAATTTTTTTCTAAACATAAGAAGAGTGTTTTCTTCATATGTTAACATTTTGTTTAATTAATTATTTGTTTAACACATACAAGGACAACACCACGATGCCACCAAAAGGACGTAGTATCATAATAAAGATACTATGAGTAATGTGGAAGGATTATAAGTCAAAGTTGAAGTAGAGATACTATATTCATTTCCAGTATATTATAGAGCCTATTGTTTGCAGATATAGATGGGTTAACGAAAATCAATGGAGGATGTTAGTTGATTATTGGCGTTTAGAGAATTCATAAGTCATATGTATAGAAGTTGACTGTTTTTAGCTGTCACAAGTTGTTTACATATACAAGATAGTTATCCTATAATTATTTTATATATTAACTATTTAAATACTCATAGTTGGAGGCCAAGAAGAACAGACAAATCGATCACATATTGCATATCTATCAGTCACAGGAAGGATGACGCATTCTGTTGGATAGGATAAGGTATTTAGTTTGTCTTGTACACTATTCAGATGGCCTTAAAGGCTAACTGATATCACAGTCTGATATGTTTCTTTTGACACGAAGGTGGCGTGAACAGTAACCTGACGGTTATACTGCGGAGATTTTTGTTAGTAATTTCAAAGCATAATTTATCTAAATTATTAAAATATGACAAAGACAATATATTAATTTAATATAAATTTGATATATTATTTCTTAATTGGGTAGAACCGATTAGAGGTATAGTGATAGGCACTGCTTGAGTCTAAGAGAACTAAGGATGCGAAGGATCAGATATTCCAGCGATTGTTCTTTCTAAAAAGAAGAGGTCATGTTAGGTTCAAGGGAAAGGGACAAATACCAACTTAAGTCAGTGAATCATCCACTTGTGCTATAAATGTTAAGGAGGTCTTCAGGGCTGAGGTTAAGGCATATAAGATACTATGCAGGCTGAGATACAAGCTCAGATATAGGTTGCAATGCAGCGTCAGCGAGAGGCTTACGAGTCTTGTATATCTGTGCTTCTGAAAAACCTTAGAGGGGGGTGAATAAGGTTTTTGGCAAACTAAAATTTTCAAGTAGTCTGTTATATAGAATATTAATGATCTTCAAGTTTTTTGGACCAACTTCATGGCAACAGAGAAAGCTATCTAAGAAAACTTTGAGAAATATCTAGATTCAGACTAAGGTAAGAAATATTATGCAGTTAATGTTATATGCAGAGAAATGAGGCACAGAATGTATAGTCGTTTGATCTACCAAGATCTATATCCACAACCTTAAGCTCACACTTAAGAATTTTCAACAAGATTTCATTTATCCAACTTAATGGAATCAATCTGCACCAAATACAAGAGAGGATCACCATACTTGGTTTTCCAAAACCTTTCAATCAATCACTTAAATTAAAGTTTACTCCAGAAGGGTTTTACACCATAACCTTGTAATACAAAAGAGATTGAATATTAATGGAACAGTAAAAGCTCACTTGCCTGAGTAGATGTGCACCAAGGAAAAAGCACAAACACTTTTACTTTTTAGACACAATTTGAATTCACTTTGAAGCACTTTGATAAAGGAGATTTTTTTTTTCTATAGAGCAAGAGTGTTTCTTAGAAGGATACCACAAAAATCTTATGTTAAATCAAGTTTAGAGGCTTTATATAGAGACATAAAGTGAAGTACCAACGGCTATAAAATTGCTATAATTTTACTGTCAAATTTATTCGTGTTTTGAACTCATATTTTGGACGACGATGCATCCAAAAGGTAAGTCCAAAATGACACTTTTTTAGGCAGAAACGATTTGACGTAGTTTACAGGATTTTGGACGAATCTTTTGGATGCATAATCATCCAAACTACTCAATCCAAAATTTTGAGATTTAAAACTTTGAAATCTTTTTCGTTGTGTGCTTAAAGGTAGAAATAAATTGAATTATAAGGAAAAGAGACATATAAATTAACAAGAAATACCTTAATAACAATTCCTAATCTAAAATTCTTCCAAAATGACTTCTTTGTTTGCAATCTCATAACTTTAAAATTTAACTTGATCACCTATTCTTGAATTCCATTGATCAAGACTTGCTTAGCAATCTTATTTGAATGCCTTAAAAGAACTGAAGTCAAACATGTCCTATTACATATAGATCACACAAGTTAATCCACATCAATATTTATCATAAATGAAAACATAGGAGAAAGCCCTTAAGGCTAACAGCTTTAAACTACTATAGAAGTATTGTCTCGTAGATTTGATGTAGGTGGTTTTAGAGCTTATACCTCCATCTAGTGTATCTACGACATCTCTTGGTGTTGATTCCACTTCTCAACCCGTTAGATAATGTGATGTTGATGAGACTATCCGTGATGAGTGATATATTTTCATAGTCCTTTTCTTTTACTTGTACATCTTTTTATGATAGATATATTCTATTTCTTATTTCTCACATATGTAGTATTACTTTTTTTAAAGAATATTATGGATTATTTATGATTTTATTATTGAAGTGATTACTTTTGATTTATTTAGTATTGAGGATATTGTGTATATTACATGATTGGTGTTGATTTTATTTATAGCTTTAATAAGTTACCATGCTCTATTTGTTTGAAATTATAGGTGGATAGGGTTAAATATCAAATATATTATTTAAAGAAAAAGGCAAATACGAAGGTATTTGATATTAGATAATACAACGGTCTAAAACCGTTGTATCTTATCAGATTAATAAAGATGTATTAGGTTGACCAATACCACATACGACGGTTAAACGCCATCATATTTGCTCTAGAATACAATGGTTACAAGCCGCCATATTTGTTTAAAGCCATCATATTTGTTCAACTATTGTATTTGAATTCAAGTACGATGGCTTGATCGATTTACACGACAGTTAGATTAACCATTACTTTAACCAGTTTTGTCAATTCAAATATAGCACTTTACTTTAACTATCGTATTAGACCATCATATTACGATAATATGACGGTTAGGTAGCCATGGTGGTGTACGAACAGAGGAGAAATTTACAATGACTAAGGAACCATCGTTTAGCCGTCGTTTTAGTCTAATACGATAGTTGGTTTATCTAATACGACCCCTTGTATGCCGTCGTATTTGACCCGTATTTTAGTAGTGATATTTTTTTTGTCTCTCAATTTTATTTTTTTCTTTCTTTTTTTCTTCTATTTGCTCTTTTCCCTCACCTTCTTGATGTTGAGGTTTTTATGTCTCTATTTCTTTTCTTTCTTCTTCATTTTTCTCTCTCTTTTCTTTTTGCTTCTCTATTTTTTTCCTCCTCATTCACCTCACTTGGAGTTAAAAGTAACGATTGTAAGTCTCCATTTGTTTTTGCACTAAATATGTATTCTTCCTCCCATTATGTACCACACTTCAATCATATTGCTATGGTCTACCTAAAAGTAGTTGGCTCACTTATATTGGCACCACATTACATAGGATCTTATCTTTATATGCTCCTATTACAAAAGGTACTACCACTTGCTTGTTAACCATGAACTTTCTACTTTCATTAAACCATTGAATAGGGATATTGCTATTGTAGTTAAGCTACACTCATATAAGACCTCAGAAGACATGGTACATATAGCAATGAAGATAGAAAGGCAACATAGAAGGAGATACTTGAAAGTGAATACATGACACAATTCCACACCATGTCTACCATATAATAGAGATGAAACTTCAATATCACCATCAAGAGAGCCCAACAGGCCAAGAAATAAGTGGAGAAGAGATAAGGAAAAGACCACAGAAAGACTACAGAGGAATAGAAACATTATGTATTTCAAGTGCTTGGGCTAATGGTCCCACTTCGAATGAATGCCCTACTAAGTAGATGATTTTACTAATACTTATAGAAAGGTTTCGTTCAAAGAAGAGGAATATGATAAAAAAAAAAACAAGAAGGAGAACTTGGAGATTATGGTAAGGGAAATGAAGGAAGTGGAGATGTGACTGAGATTGCACCAATGTGTCTATGAGCTATAGTTGCTATAAAAGAAGTGGGTGTTTGCCATGATGAGAAGGTAAGAAACCAACAACATAATAATATCTTTTACACACAATGTCATATCCAACAAAGGCCATGTATTGCGATTTTTGATAGCAGTTGCTACACCATTGTGGTTAGCACTAGCTTAGTAGATGATGTGAATCATCCTAGGCATGAAAGCCAATTCTAAGAAGGGAAGAGGAAGACTAAATCACAACTCATAGCTCTCTCGGTGAGATTAATATTCAAGAGAATTCAAAGAGGATTTCAAGCCATTAAAGCCAACAAACTAAGAGCTAATAGACTTGTGAAGAAATGGATAGTGAAAGGATACCTAAAAGGAGCTCAACATAATCAACAACTTATATAGAGAGCCAAAATCACTCATTGCAAAGCAATGGAGAACATAAAGAACAAGCTTCAAGGAGTGAAAATAGGGTATACATGAGTGCACAAGTATACAATAAGCCATGCAATTTGTAGGAATCAGAGAGCTCCTAGAAGTTGTGTGAACGGTCAGCCGTATGGTCGTGTATGAAGCCGTGCCATTTGCAGGTAGCTATGCACGACCAGATGCACGGTCGTGCCACTGCCTGTGTATAGCCAGTGGAAGCTCAACCCGACTCTAGCATGGTCGTGCACCTTATGTGTATAACCGTGCAACATCTTTGAACCCATATTAGTATTTATTTGATTTATTTTGACTTTATTTTGACTATTTCACATTTGACCATGGATTGTAAACTCTTAAAGGCTAATTTGACTTGTTCTAAGGCCTGTTTTGGTTAGAATTAGCATCCTTAATAGTTTATGGCATGACTCTATATATATGTTATTATATCTCTTGTAATAAACAACTTTGAGAATAGATATTTGAGAATTCAAAAACTCTTGACTGAGTTATTGCAAGGGTGATTCCTCTTGGTTGTTCTCAAGTCAATCAAGACCTATCAAAAGGATTAGACCCACCTTTATTTATATTCTTTAAAATATTTAGATTAATCCATCTTATTTTTCTAACCTAGGTGTTAGGTAAATTAGTCTACCTAGTGTTCTTGTTACAATTTCTTAAAGGGTTCCTACTTTTCTCCATCCCACTTATTCTTAAATTCCTTGGGGGGAAAAGTTGTTTGGGTATTAAAATAGTTGGTCAATCCCAATTAGAATTTAGATCCTAATTTTTTAATCCTAGGGTTCATCTTTTGTAGGTATTTGGTAGAGAATTATGTGATCAATTCTTGTGTGTTTGTTCTTGATTTTAAGAGGGACTTCCCTACTCATATCAGTAGAAGAATTAGGATTGAAACTAAATAACAATCTAAAACCCTATAGAATTTAATGGTTGTTCTCCGATTCCTCTCCGATTTAAAAAAAAATTGTTCCAATCAAACTAGTGCTTACTCTATGAAGCCCAAAACTACCAACTTCACTTTGGTTTTTTCATTATAATTATGGTATTCAAATAAAATTTTTATTTTCTGGTTCCATTCAAAATATGCCTCCTGATTACTTCTTCCCTCAAATGTTGGTACTTTCATATTTATATTTTTCAACTCCCTTTCTTCTTCATTTTCTTCTTTCAACCTACCTCTTATCCCTTAACCTCTATTGTGTACTCCATACTCTTCCTCTTGATATTCCTCTTCCCATCTATACTTCTTCTCAATATTTCTCTCAATTTCCCTTAAATGTTCTCCCCCATATCTCCCTTGACCTCTACCACTTCTCCCTCACAACCTATGCCTTCCTCCTCTTATTGGAGTTTGTTCGTAGCCTCCAATAGAGTGCTCATCACACTCCTCTTTGGGTTTGACACTAAGTTGTGGTGTGTTGTAGCCTTGTTGTGGTTCACAGTCTCTTTTTTATGCTATAGTGGAGGTTTGGCCTTGTAGATTCCGGAGTTCATTCATTTCTCTCCATATTCCATTGTATAGACACAAAAATTCTTAGATCATTTGTTCCTCTTGTGGTCTATTTGCTTCACCTTGGTTGAGTCTTGAGAATTCTTCTTATCGCTCCATTTTAGGGATTCAATAAAGAGTTTATGTCTACAAAGTGGGTTAGAGATAAAGTAAATTTTCTTCACCACACTCCTTTAGTGTTTTCACTTAACACTTATGTTTGCTCTCTCTTGGCTCTTTTATGATATTCTCTTCCTCTTTCATTTTTCAATCACTCTAGTCCTCTTTTTGGTTCAATCAATTCCTCCCCAATTTCAAAGGGTTTACTTCACTAGGTAGTCAATCTAAACTCTTGGATTTCTTCAACTAAAGGTCTTAGAGAAATTTTGTTAAACACTTGGTGGACACTGAGAGTTTAGGCAAATGTAGACGAGTTGAAAGTAAAGAGTGGCCAACAAACAAAACAACAAGTAGATAGATTATAGAAGAGTAGCAAAGTAAAGAAATAATAATGCTTCAAGATAAACCCAAATGTAAATACGTCAAGAAACAAGGAAACTATGTCTACTCAATAGGTACTGACAATTTATATAATCACATATGTACAATAAGCCATATTACTTCTCACAAACATTTCATCGAACACATAGTGAACACAGGTTGTTATGTTTGAGAGGACTTTCACCAAACACCTTGCAGGCAAGACTTCTCGACGTAACTTTCAATAAATATTCAATCTCACACAAGCCCAAATTTTTTGCAACAAAAAGGACTATTTTCTAAGGAATATTCAACCATCAAAGATCAAGCTTATGCAATAAAATCACTAGATATAATAAGAAAAAGTGACCTTGTGGACTCTCATGCTAGAAAATTTTTGCAACTTCCTCTCCAACTCTTCAATCTCCTTTTTTTATGCTGATCTAGTATTGATTAGAATCAAGACTAAGCCTTGCACTGATACCAATTTGATATGAACTAGGAAGGGTCACTTCTTCAAGATTTTGTTGGCTTGTTTCGATAAATATAAGATCTAGTTTAAAAGCAATAGACCATAAAAGTTGAAGTAAAAACAACACGCACAAAAAATACTTTGGCTACCTACTATGAACGCAAATAGAACTAAGCAACAATCACTCCTAGTATAATAGATTTAGCCTTCTACAACAACATCTAAACACTCCTAATCTAGCAGGAGACCATGATCAAATGGATAAAATTATAAGCATTCAATATAGATCCAAGAAAAACCCTTAGAAAAATACATCTTTTACACTTCAAGAGATCTCGTTGAAGTATCTAATAGAGTTTAAAGGCAAACACTAGGATAGATTAATCCCTAAGAGTGGTCTTGGATTTTGGTGAACAAGGAGGATTTTGCTTACTAGTTATTTAAGCATCTCTCTCTGTTGTTATACATCATGATATTCTAGCCAATACATAAGAGACATGAATATTTATAAGTCCTTCAGTGAAAGCCTTCAAAAATACAATATAAGGCTGCAAAAGTAAAACATAACATTAGCATTTTGGCCCTTCCTAGTGACTGGTCGGCTTCACCTAGGGCCTTCTTGTTACCCTCCTAATTTTTTTTTTATCATGAGCCCTATATTGTTATGTGTCGCCTTGTCTGGTCTCCAAGATAATGGGGTCTTTATAACAAGTCAAAATTCAAAAATGAAAGTTTGCTCAAATTATATTCATAGAAGATCATGCTTAAATTATATATCTCATCGTACATTCTGCCATAATCAAATTCTAACATATTGTTCATTAATCTTCTATATACTACATGACAATTCAATGCCTGTTTCTACTTCATCATGCTTCTACTATGCCACTTTGATCTCTATAAAAATCTCCAGAACATAAAACATAGGAACAAAGAAAAACATGTAAATGAAAATACTCAATGAGTCCCGTGTGTACTAATGATTTTTCAATAAAAATAACTCTTAAGAATTTTAAGGTTTTGCAAATAATGCCTTTAATAAATCTGGATTGTTTTCATTTGAAACATATTTTATATTGACACCCTATAGTTGAACGATAGTAGGCACTCCCCTCAAAAGAAGGTTGACCTGCGTACAAAGTTTGAGAACTTCACCTTCGATTAATAAGCTACACTGTCTCAAGTACAACCCTAGCACATTGCCATAATTAGCCAACCAGGTAGAAATGTCATCACACTCTACCTGATATTTGCCTCCCGGTTGTTATTCCTATCCCATCCATTCCTCACCAAGAGGGGGCAAGGTTTATCAATCATTACTTACCCGGGAGACCAGTTCCCGTATATTCCTCATAAAAGAGGGAGCAAGAGGTCAACCAAGCACTTACCTTCCAATGGGGTGACCACTCCTATTTAGACCTTACACAGAGTGGGGAAAGTCCTCCTATGCTAGTCAAGGATGGCCGTTTGCAATATCTTGTTGCTCTGTTTGAAGTAAGGTCACCTGCAGAACTGATTAGGTTACTTTATGTCATTTATATCTTATGTGAGATAGTATAAAATTCCACCCAAACCAACCCTAGAATAAAAGGGATGGGATGTATATCATGTCATCATACATAAAATATATCTCTTAAATGATTTTGTATGTCTTAAAATTGTGGTTTATGGGTTATATATTGTATTTGTGCTTATTTAATAGAAATGGTAAAAAGGTAATTTTCTTGAGAGCAAAATTGGAAGATGGCTTGAGGCTTAGATAATAAGATTTGGTTGAAAAAATAAAAACAAGAGTTAGTGTGGTTAAGTGGTTAGAGCTTTGTGATTTAATCTCTAAGGTATTGAGTTCAAATCACTTCACCTAAGTTTTATTCATATTTATCTTAACCAATGTTTGAATTTTATTCTTTTTTAGGAATGTTACCTTAGGGAAGACACAATGGAAATGTGTTAACCATGTGATCTTGTTTAAAAAAGAATTCTAGAAGAATTCTTATCTTCATTATTTTTGCAAGCCTTATCCTAACCTTTATGAATTTAAACTGCTCCCAATTCTTTAATTTATTTTTATATCCATAAGATTCACGGATAATTTCCTTACTTGAAATTTCAAAAATTCCAACTCTTGTGAAATAGGAGGTTGGCCAAAAATATGGAGGAAGAATAAGAAGATGTTTCAATTAAAACACCATAGCTATTTCTTCAAGAACTCTATCTTCTTTTTGTTCTTATTTTAGTTAAAATATGGAAAATTTTCAAAATTTTCTTCATGGCTGGTTTTCAAAATTTGTAGCAAGCTTTCTCTACCTAATTCTTGCAATGAACCAACCATCTTGTGTGAGGATAAAGGATGAAATGTTCTGAATTTTCGCAGCCTTACAAACTACACCAAACTATAATCTTTTTTCTAGCAAACAAATAACCTTTGAACATGATTATGGAGACATTCGTTAGTGTTCAAGAACACCTGAAAACTTTCTCCTTTCTTCTTCAAGATGATGGCTTCAAAACCACCATGAATGGATCTTTAAACACCCCAAAATTCTAGCTACAAAACCGTTCCAAAGAAGTCCAAAAATTCTGCACAAAACCATTTCAAATCCTAAGAGTTCTTTAGCTTCAATTCCAGAAATTGTTTTTCCAACTTTGCCTATTCAATGCTAAGGCCGAATTTCTTCATCAAACTTCATCAAGTTTCGGCCATAATGCAGCCATGGACAGAATCCCTTGGCTTCTTCGTCTACCCTGATCTCTAGGACTCCATTAGCATACCTCGAAACAGTCATATCTTCACTCCATTCAAAATTATTCAAACTCCAAATTAAATTCCAAATTTTTGTTTCATTAAACACTCATCTTGCTAGATAATAAAACCAAAAAAAATCTCTTCTATATCATAGCCATTTTTTGCCAGCCTAAAGTTGAAACAACTCTCCATTCCATAATCAAATCATAGCTAGTACAGTCATACACCATTGAAGGATAAGAAATCTTCCAAGAGCAAATACCATTACCGAATCCTATACCTTTAATATCTCCACTTTTCTCTCTCTTTAAATTTTGAAGAAGTTGAAACTCTCTCTCTCTCATTCTTGGATAACCAAAAGCCTCCCCTAAGCTAGGCCATTCGGCCATCATTCACACACACACACACACGAAATCACTCTCTCTCTCAGTTTCTCTCAAAAATACCAAGAACACCAAGAACATACACTGGGCTTCTTCAACCTCAAATCACCTCTATACATCCCAAATGACTCTAACAACCTTCAAACCAACTAGGATTCAGTCCCTACTCACTCCTAGGACACTCTATAACATCAAAAATGCCAAAGTTGATCTTCTATTTGGATCAAACACACCTCTCGGCCAAGAACAAGAAGAACATCAAGAAGGTAACTTTAAACACCTTGGACATTCTTCATCTCATCATCACCATTTCAATATCATCCTAATCTCTTTCTCTCTATTTTAATCTCTCTCTCTCTCTCTCTCTCTCTCTCTCTCTCTCTCTTGGTTGAAACTTAGATGGCTATTCTTGGACAAATTTCAACCAATGAAGGATTCTCAAGCACTTAAAGACCTCGACTAACCAAGACGATACCTTCATCTAACGTTCATCAAATCAAGTATTTCTTTCTTGATCTCCTCTTTAAATTCTCAAACTCAAGACTCTTTGATGATGATAGGTTGATTGAATGAATTGGGGTTGAAGATATGTATGTGAGTGAAGAGAATGGATTTAAGATATTAGAATTGGAATGAATGTTGTGACTTATTGATTTTACTTTAGAGTCACTATATGTTCATTATGATTTAGAGCTTTAATGGATGATTTGATGTTTGTTAGTCATTATGCCACTATTATTGATTAGACCTTCATGATATTATTTTTCAATAAGTCCATAGATGATGTTATGCCTAGTAGAACATCATCCTTGTTGTAATATATGTTAATCAAGTTATTTGTTGAATCCTTGGGTGTATGAATATGTACATGAATTTTCACTAGCAATAAAAATTATTGTAAAAACTATTTTTATTATTTTTAAAATTATTCTTGCTATCATTACTATTAATATAATTAATATTAGTATTTAATGTACTTTACTAAATTTGAAAAACACTAAGTAGTTTCGAAATTAGAGATTATTTAAAATATTATTGTTATTTTATTAGATAAATAAATAAAAATATATTGAAATTAAATAATATCAAATGTCTTTTATATTCATATTATTATTAATTAGCCTTACTAAAACTTTAATTTACACTCATAAATATTATTTATCTTGGAATAATTTATTTATTATTAATTTTATTTGTTATTTATTATTTATTATTAAAATTAAGTATAATTTATTATTAATATTACTTATTATTTATAATGATATTATTTATTACCAATATTATTTAAGACTTATTATTGATAATACTCATTATATATTACTAATTTCATTTACTATCACTATTACTCATTATTTATTATTTGTTAATAAATAGTTGATATTATAATTTATTATTTATTATTTATTTGTGAAAACTATTTATTTTAACTTATTAAATTAATTTTATTTAATAAAATACTTTCTCAAGTAGCGTTAAAACTTAAGGCATTGTTGTTATAGTTAGATGTGGTTGTAGCTAGTTGACCTAAGAGTTATTTATTTAATGCAAGTATTGTCAGGATATTGGACTTATACCTTATATTTACCCAAGGCTGGGTTAGGTTGCCTTGAATTACCTTGGAAGGCTTTTGTACCGAAGAAGAGCAAAAGATTGGTAAGTTCCTACATAAAGCTATTTGAATATCAAAGTTACTTTAGGAAGTCTAAAGCAATGTATACGAGAATTTGTATTGTAAATGCAATTATGGAGAATTTTCCTATTCTTTTCAGTCAAACAAACCATTTAAAGTGGAACAAGCAATTTTATACAAAAGGCTAAACTTTTCCTAAAAATTAACTTTGACAAGAATTTTGGAAACCATAATTGTTATTTCAAAGAAAATCATTTTTTGATCTTTCTTTTCCCGGGTGGGATGAACATAGTGTTGAGTACTCAATGAGGGTAGACTGCTAAGACTAGTCTTTGAAGGGTTAGGGTAAGTCTCTTAGTAAGTGGCCATTTCTGAGAGGTGAGTCCTTTCCGGATAGGATGCCAGTCTTGTAGGTCGTACAGATCCAAGTTTGCAAGTTCCGTTAAGTGGATTATATATTTTAGGAATGGGCAACTGCCAACTGGTAAGTTTGGGTGTAGAAATGGAAAAGTATTTCACCCGGTAGGCCGTATACGTACCTTGTTTTAGCATGCACAATATGTGGCATCCTGAACGTTATTTTGTCATGGTGCCATGGCTACCTCTTTTGAGTGGTTGCATTTATTGTATACATATATGATTTGAAAGGAAAACAACACTCTTCACTTGCAAAATTTATTTGAGTCTTGCCAGCACTTTCTTTTATAAAAATTTCTCAACTTGTATATATGAACTATTTTACCCGGAACACTCAAAGCACACACGAGTTTACTGAGATTTAGATCTCACCACCTTTTATACCATGCTTTCAGGTCGGTCTTGCTGTGAAGGTTATTGATTAGAGATTGCCTTGATTTGAAGACTGATTTCTTTCCTATGTATTTCATTTGAGAGACTTTAGCAAACATTTATTTATTTTTGAAAATTGATCATGTATTGCTTGGGTTATAATAAGTTAATTTTGCATTAATTCATTCCTTTCTTTTGTAAGTCTCAGTTATAAAGACCCCTTGTCCTATAGACAGGGTGATATCCCCAACCCTAGTAGGGTACGTAGGCAATAGGGTGTTACAAGTGGTATCAGTGACAAGGTTTAGCCAATTATTGAGAGTATATGCTTTATTTCATTAAGATTAAAATCTTTTTTTAACTAATCTGGGTTGTTTATGTTGTAGGATGGTTAGAATGTATAGATCTGCAAGAAAGGGTAGCAATGGCATCCACCAATCCCTATCTACCTAGAAGGCTTACCAATGCCATAATATGCACCACAACCCGCACCTTAACCAGTCATGCTTTTGGAGAAAAACAGTGATGATGAGGTTCAAATTATTGAGCCACCCTCTATATCTGTAATAGATTTAATTACTGATAAAGAGGATGAGGATATTGACATGGAATATGCCCCAAACCCACCTAGCTCTGTGATTGATTTAACTACTGATAGTGATGATACGGGGGAGATAGACTATGAATCTCCACCTAGACTTTCTTTTATACCCCTACCTAACCATGTTGAAACTGGGGAGAGTTTTAGGAGACCCAGGAAGGAACCAATGGACTATGGGTTTATGAATGGTGTAAGGATAGACCTTTCTAAAAATACTGGAGGATAGTTGTATGATGCTGACACCAAGGATTATGATGAGAATTAGGGGCTAAGTTTTGCCATGCTTAGGAAGTTGTTATTTACTGCTTGCAATAAACTCCTGTGCTAGGAGTTCATTTATGTTTAATGTTTTATTTCAAAATGTATGTAAATAAGAGTACCTTGGTGTACTCTAATCTTGGAAAAAAATGCCATTATTTATGCAAAGCTTATATCTGATTTGATTTTACTTAAGTCTGAATGTGAATGCATGCTCGATTTAAATATTTTGAACTTTGATACATAACTCATTATTTGGGGACATAGTTTAGAATAGTACTAAAGCGTCATGTAACAGCATCTAGCAGAAGGGTTCTTAAAGTAGAACCCGTGACTTCAAAATTTGATTCAACTCAATTTTCATCACCAAATTAGGGGAATGAGAATGACCATGAGTAGGAAGTGGGGTCTGAAGAGCCTGCCAATATGACCATGGGGCAAGCATTCCACAAGATGACGGAGATTCTGCAAACCCTATCCGAACGAAGGAACCCAAAGGGGGAAGATGAAGCTTTGGAGAGTTTTCTGAAGTTTTAACTTTCCACCTTCTTGGGAGAAGCCAAACAAAACCAAAAAGTAGGGAAATGGGTGGAGCAGATGGTGGACATCTTTGCCACACTCCAATACACTGAGAAGTGGATAGTAAAATTTGCTGCATTTAAACTGAGTGGCCCAACTCGGGCATGGTGGTAGTGAGTCCATGAAGACTGGGAATTAATGGATGAAGACTAGACGTTGGCCAACTTTGTGGAGGCATTCAAAGTGGAATATATCCCTCAGTGGATAGTAGAGAAAAGGGAGGATAAGTTTCAGAATCTAAAGTAAAGAAGCATGACCATGGCTCAGTATGCTGCTTGTTTTACCCAGTTGTCAAAGTATTGCAAGAGGATGGTAGATACCGAGTAGAACCGAACTAGGCCATTTATCAAGGGATTAAGGCAGGAGCTGAGAAGGACTTTGGAACCTTCTCCACTGACGACTTATTCTAGGGTAATAGACACAGCAACCCGAACAAAGAATGAGGATCAAAGCAGGATGGTACCTAAATCGTTCTTGCCACTAAGGTAACAACCGAGACCCTTTCAGAGGCAGTAAACTAATAAGCGACCTGCCTACTAGCAATGACAGAACTGAGGAAAGCAGACACGAATGGCACCAACTGGTCCTAATAGAATCTCCCGTCGTGCTGACATTCTAAGAAGAAAGGTCATGTAGAGAAGAACTGTTGGTTTAAGAGAGCTGAACGGAAATGCTACAATTGCGGAGATTCGACACATCTACAAAATACCTACCCAAAACTCCTTCGAATCGGGTAAAGAAACCCGACCCAGACTATGAGAGCTAATCGAGCTAATATTGCAAGAGCCTCCAGAAATGGAACTCAGAAGCTGCAAGTGAAAGCAAAGGTTTTTGCTTTTAACTAAGAGGAAGTTAGAGTAGATGCAGTGGTGATGGAAGGTACGTTTACTATCCAAGGTCGTTCAGTTAATGCAGTGATAGACCCTAGATCTACCCTTTCCTATTTAAATAAGAATTGTGGATATTATTTAGGTTGGGATGGAGTAGAACTACATTTTACCTTGTTGGTGAGTATGCCCTTGGGAAAAATGATACAAGTAGATTGGTATGTGTAGAATTGTAAGATTGAAGTGGGGAAAGAGAGCTTGGAGGGAGATTTGGTAGTCCTAGCTATTAACGACTATGACCTAATTTTGGGTATGGATTGGCTAACTAAGTATGGAGCTAAAGTAGACTATAAGAATAAGTCTATCCAGTTCATTAGACCTGGATATGATGTGTTGGAATTCAACGGCAAACCAGTAAAATTGTTGAAGTTTTTGATAGCTTGAGCAAAAGCCCGAAAGTTGTTGAAGAAAAGATGTCAATGATATTTGGCTTACGTGATTAACAAACCGATGGATTGGTGCACCCTGAAAAATATTGAGGTGGTAAAAGATTTTCCCGGTGTGCTTCCTATAGAACTCACTTCTTTTCCTCCCACCCAAGAAGTTGAATTCACCATAGATCTAATTTCAAGAGCGAAACTTGTATCTCGAACCCCATATCAGATGGCACCAGTGGAATTGAAGGAACTAAAAGAGCAACTAGAAGAATTGGTGAAGCAGGGTTACATAAGACCTAGCACGTCACCTTAGGGAGCTTCAATGCTATTTGTGAAGAAGAAGGACGGGACCTTAAGGTTGTGCATCGACTATCGTAGGCTGAATAATTTGACCATCAAGAATAAATATCCCCTACCGTTAATTGATGAGTTGTTTGACCAGTTACAAGGCTCCAATTGTTATTCCAAACTGGATTTAAGGCAGGGATATTATCAAGTGTGGATAAATAAGGAGGATATTCCCAAGATATAGTCACTGCACATTCGTAGTAATGCCTTTTGGAGTGACTAATACACCGATGGTGTTTATGAATTTGATGCGTCGTATTTTCCAACCATACCTGGATAAGTTCGTGGAGGTATTCATCGACGATATACTTATACACTTCAAGAGTCTAGAAGATCATGTAGATCACTTAAAGTTGGTATTAGAAAAGCTAAGAGAGCACAAGTTTTATACCAAATTTAACAAATGCAAATTTTGGCTGGACAACGTGTCGTTCCTTAGCCATGTGGTGACCAAGGATGGAAATAAGGTGGACCCAGTAAACGTTGAAGCGATTTTAGACTGGAAGCAACTAAAGAGCACCGATGAGATTAGAAGCTTCTTTAGATTAGCTGGCTATTATAACCAGTTCATTAAAGGATTCTCAATCCTAGTATCACCTATAACCCAATTGTTGAGAAATAATGCACCCTTTGTCTGGAATGAGAAATGCGAGAAGAGTTTTCAAGAGTTGAAGTGGAAGTTAATGACGGCTCCAGTGTTGAATTTTACAGAGGGAGATAAACCCAACGCTCTGTATATTGATTCTTCTAATGAAGGTTTGGAAGCGGTATTAATGTAGGCTAGGAAGGTGGCTATGCCTCTTGGAAGTTGAAACCTCACGAAATCAATTATCTGACGCATGATTTGGAGCTGACTGCTATTGTTTTTGCATTGAAGAAATGGTGACATTAATTGTATGGAGACGAGTATGAGGTGTTCACATATCACAAGAGTTTGAAATATATTTTTACCCTGAAGGACTTGAATTTGAGGCAATGGAGATGGATAGAATTTTTGGAAGAGTATCGTTGTCCTATCAACTACCACCCAGGAAAGGCTAACATTGTTGCTGATGCCCTAAGTCGTAAAGTCAAAATGGCCACACTGAGAGTACAAGAGATTTAAGTATTCTAAGAGGTGTTGGATAGAAGGACGAAAGTGTAAGAAGAGAGGATTATAGTTAGTAATCTGAGATTGATACTGGATCTATGGCAGGAAATCATCAAAGCACAGCAAAGCAATGCGGAGTTTTGACTTTTCAAGGACAAAGAACTTAAATGGGAAGGCAGTGATTTTCAGTAGGACAAGATGAGAGTGATGTATTTCCGAGTTCATTTGTCTATACCTGATCAGCAACAGCTGAAGCATAAGATTTTGGAAGAGGTGCATAAAACAAGTATGCTATTCATCCAGGAGAAGTAAAAATGTATCAAGATTTAAAGAAAGCTTATTGGTGGTCCAGAATAAAAAAGGACATGGTGAAGTATGTCTCCACGTGCTTGACATATCAGAAAGTTAAAGCGGAGCACAAAAAGTCAGCAGGATTGTTGCAACCATTATCGATACCAGAGTGGAAATGGGAAGAGGTTATCATGGACTTCATTACTGGACTCCCTATGGTAAGGACCAAAAAGATGCCATATGGGTAGTGGTAGATAGATTTACTAAGTCAGCGTATTTTATACCTGTGAGCGTAAGGGATTCAATAGAGAAGTTAGCTCAAACGTATGTGCGAGAAATAGTCAAATTGCATGGAGTACCTTTGAACATTATGTCCGATCGAGACCCGAGGTTTACATCCCAATTTTTGGACAAGTTTTAGGAATCGATGGGTTCTAATCTGAAGTTCAGTACGATGGCACACCCGCAAATCGATGGCTAGTTAGAAAGGGTTATTCAGATATTAGAAGATATGTTAAGAGCTTGTGTATTGGATTTCAGGGATAAGTCGATTGATTGTGTACCATATACGGAATTGGCTTACAATAATAGTTACCAATCTTCGATTGGAATAACCCCATATGAAGCGGTGTATAGATGCAAGTGTCAAGTACCTCTGTACTAGAGTTGGTTGAAAGACGGTCACATAAGCAAATCTAGAGAAGTCTGCATTCAGGAAATGTCAGATAAGCTGATAAGCTGAAGCTGATCAGAGAAAGGTTGAAAGTGACTCAAAGCCAACAAAAAAGTTATGCAGATAATAAGCGAAGGGAGTTGGAATTCTAAGTAGGAGATAGTGTGCTTTTAAGGTTGACTCCGAGTAGAGGAATTTAGAAACATCCAAAAGGTGGAAAACTGAATCTGAGGTATTTGGGACCGTTCCTAATAACGGAAAGAATTGGACTGGTGACGTATCGACGAGATTAGCTGGATGGTATGATGGGAATACACAATGTATTCCATGTGTCACAATTGAAAAGGTACAATGCCGACCCTGGGCATGTTTTGAATGATGAACCATTGGTATTGCAACCCGACTTGAGCTATGTGGAGAAACCCATGAAACTTTTAGACTGAAGTATCAAGATTCTCTGGAATAAGTAGATTCCTATGATGAAGGTACAGTGGGAGCATCATGGCACTCAAGATGCCATGTGGGAAACGGAAGAATGGGTGAAGCAGAAATACCCCGACTTGAGATAAAGGTACACCTGAATTTCGAGACGAAATTCTTGAAAGGAGGGGAGGACAAAAAACCCCACCTAAAGCTACCCTAGAGTAAGAGGGATAGGATGCATATCATGTCATCATACATAAAATACACCTCTTGAATGATTTTGTGTGCCTTAGAATTGTGGTTTATAAGTTATATGTCTTATTTGTTCTTGTTAAGTAAAAGGGGTAAAAAGGTAATTTTACTTGAGGGCGAAATAGGAAGATGGCTTGAGGCTTAGATAAGAAGAAGATTTGATTGAGATAAAAAAAAAAAAAAAACAAACAAACAAGAGTTAGTGTGGTTAAGTGGTTAGAGCTTTGTGATTTAATCTCTAAGGTCTTGAGTTCAAATCCCATCACCTAAATTTTATTCATATTTATCTTAACCAATATTTGAATTTTCTTCTTTCTTACATTCCTTATAGTTAGGAATGTTGTCTTAGGAAAGACACAATGGTAATGTCTTAACCATGTGATCTTGTCCTAAAAAGAATTCTAGAAGAATTATTATCTCCATAATTTTTGCAAGTCTTGTCCTAACCTCGTTGAATTTAAACTACTCCTAATTCTTTAATTCATTTTTATATCCATAAGATTCTTGGATAATTTTCTTACTTGGAATTTTGAAAATTCTAGCTCTTGTGGGATAGGAGATTGGCCGAAAATGTGGAGGAAGAATAGGAAGATGTTTCAATTAAATCACCATAGATATTTCTTCAAGAACTCCATCATCTTCTTGTTCTTGTTTTGGTTAAAATCTGGAAAATTTTCTAGATTTTCTTCATGGATAGTTTTCGAAATTTACAGCAAGATTTCTCTACCTAATTATTGTAAGGAACCAGCCATTTCATATGAGGATGAAGGCTGAAATGCTTTGGATTTTCGCAGACTTACAAACTACACCAAACCAGAATTTTTTTTCCAGTAAACAAGCAACCTTTGAACATGATCATGGAGCCATTCGTTAGTGCTAAAGAGCACCTGAAACTTTCTCCATTCTTCTTCAAGATGATTGATGGAAAACCACCATTAATGGACCTTCAAACACCCCTAAATTCCAGCTGCAAATCCGTTCCAAAGAAGACCAAAAATTCTGCACAAAACCATTTCAAATCCTAAGAGTTTTTTAGCTTCAATTCCTGAATTTTTTTTTCAACTTTTCTTATTCATTTCTAAGGCCGAATTTCTTCATCAAACATCATCAAGTTTTTGCCATAATGTAGGCATGGACTGAACCCCTTGGCTTCTCTATCTACCTTGATCATTAGGACTCCATTAACATATGTCAAAATACTACAATCTTCACTCCATTCAAAATTATTCAAACTCTAAATTAAATTCCAAATTTTTGTTTCATTAAACACTCATCTAGCTAGTTAATAAAACCAAAAAATTCTCTGCTATATCATAGCCAATTTCGGCCAGGCCAAAGCTGAAATAACTCTCCATTCCATGATCAAATCATAGCTAGTTCAGCTATACACCATTGAGGGACAAGAAACCTTCTAAGAGCAAACACCATTACCCAATCCTATACCTCAAACATCTCCACTTTTCACTCAATTTGAATTTCGAAAAAGCTAAAACTCTCCCTCTCCTTCTTAAATAACTGAAAGCCTCCCCTAAGCTAGGCTATTCGGCCATCATTCACACATACACACGAAATCACTCTCTCTCTCAATTTCTCCTAAGAACACACGCTGGGCTTCTTCAACCTCTAATCACCTCTATACATCCTAAATCACTCCAACAACCTTCAAACCAACTATGATTCGATCCCTACTCACTCCTTGACCATTATATAACATCAAAAACACCAAAGTTGATCTTCCATTCGGATCAAACACACCTTCTCGGCCAAGAACAAGAAGAACATCCAGAAGGTAACTTTAAACACATTGGACCTTCTTCATCTCATCATCACCATTTCAATATCATCCTAATCTCTTTCTCTCTATGTTTTTCTCACACTCTCTCTCTCCCTCTTGGTCAAAACTTAGATAGCTATTCTTGGACAAATTTCAACCAATGAAGGACTCTCAAGCACTCAAAGACCTCCACTAACCAAGACGATACCTTCATCTAACATTCATCAAATCAAGTATTTCTTTCTTAATCTCCTCTTTAAATTCTCAAATTCAAGGCTCTTTGATGATGATAGGTTGATTGAATGAATTGGGGTTGAAGATATGTATGTGGGTGAAGAGAATGGATTTAAGACATTAGAATTGGAATGAATATTGTGACTTATTGTTTTTGCTTTAGAGTCACTATATGTTCATTATGATTTAGAGCTTTAATGGATGCTTTGATGTATGTTAGTCATTATGCCACCATTATTGATTAGACCTTCATGATATTATTTTTCAATAAGTCCATAGATGATGTTATGCCTAGTAAAATATCATCCTTGTTGTAATTTATGTTAATCCAAGTCTAGTTTTGGATAGATTGACAAGTTATTTGTTGAATCCTTGTGTGTATGAATATGTACATGGATTTTCTCTAGCAATAAAAATTATTTTAAGAACTACTTTTGTTATTTTTAGAATTATTCTTGCTATTGTTGTTGTTGTTGTTGTTGTTGTTGTTTAATTTACTTTACTAAATTCAAAAAACACTAAGTAGTTTCGAAATTAGAGATTATTTAAAATATTATTATTTTATTAGATAAATAAATAAAATATTTTTATTAAATATAAATAATAATATATTGAAATTAATTAATATCAAATGTCTTTTATATTCATATTATTATTAGTTAGCCTTACTAAAACTTTTATTTACACTCATAGATATTATTTATCTTGGAATAATTTATTTATTATTAATTTTATTTTTTTATTTATTATTAAGATTAAGTATAATTTATTTTTAATATTACTTATTATTTATAATGATATTATTTATTACCAATATTATTTATGACTTATTATTGATAATACTCATTATATATTACTAATTTCATTTATTATCAATATTACTCATTATTTATTATTTGTTAATAAATAGTTAATATTATAATTTATTGTTTATTATTTATATACAACACCTATTTATTTTAACTTATCAAAATTTTTTTTAATAAATACTTCATCAACTACTGTTAAAGTATAAGGCATTGTTGTCATAGTTAGATGTGGTTGTAGCTAGTTGACCTAAGAGTTATTTATTTAAGACAAGTATTGTTTGGATATTAGACTTATACCTTATATTTACCCCAAGCTGGGTTAGGCTGCCTAGAATTACCTTTGAAGGCTTTTGTACCAAAGAAGAGCAAAAGATTAGGTAAGTTCCTGCATAAAACTGTTTGAAGATCGAAGTTACCATGGTAGGTCAAAAGCAATGTATATGAGAATTTGTACTGTAAATGTAATTATGGACAATTTTTCTTTTCTTTTTAGTCAAGCAAACCATTTAATATGGAACAAGCAATTTTATACAAAATGCTAAACTTTTCCTAAAAATCAACCTTGACAAGTATTTTGGAAACCATAATTGTTATTACAAAGAGAATCATTGTATGATCTTTCTTTTCCCAACGCAGCATTAGTACTCAATAAGGGTAGACTACTAGAACTTGTTTTTGAAGGGTTAGGGTAAGTCTCTCAGTAGGTGGCCATCTCTGACTAGTGAATCCTTCTCGGATAGGATGCTAGTCCTATTGGTCATATCGGTCCAAGCTAGCAAGTTCAATCAAATGGACTGTGTATTTTCAGAATGGACAACCAGTAAGTCTGGGTGTAGAGGTGGGGGAGTATCTCCCCCAATAGGTCGTACACCTATCTTGTGTCAGCATGTACAAAGTGTGGCATTCTGAACGTTATTTTGTCATGGTGCACAAAGTGTGGTGCCATGGCTACCTCTTTTGAGTGGTTGCGTTTATTGTATACATGTATGATTTGAAAGGAAAACACCACTCTTCACTTGTGGAATTTATTTAAGGCTTTCCAGTACTTTCTTTTATAAAAATTTCTCAACTTACATACATGAACTATTTTACCTGAAGCACTCAAAGCACACATGGGCTTACTGAGATTTATGTCTCACTACCTTTTATACCATGCTTTTAGGTCGGTCCTGCAGTGAAGGTTATTGAATAGAGATATCCTTGATTTGAAGACTTATTTCTTTCCTATGTGTTTTATTTGAGAGACTCTAGCAAACATTTATTTATTTTTGGAAATTGATCATGTATTGCTTGGGCTGTAATAAGTTCATTTTGCATTAATTCTAGCTTTGTGACTTAAGCGCAAAGGGACTCGCCTAGTGATTTTCTTATTATCCTTTGGTCCACTCCTTCACAAACCCCTTTCACGAGTTCACTTCCCTTTACTAACTCACCTAAGCAAAGACCATAAGTTAGACACTGAAATTCTACGAATAAATCATTGAAGAAAATAAATCTAAACTTAGCCGTGAGTTAACTATCATTCTTAGCTCCTAGTTTCTTTGATTTAAATCTTTCTAATTCCTATCTTACACTATTTTACCTGAGTGAAATGCTTTCTTTCAGTCTTCCTTTTCCCAACCAGTAAGTCCTCCTCTCCTATTCTACTTGTTTTGCTCAGGTTTACCGTGTCCCCCCTTGCTTACCCCCCATGCAATTACCATGTGTCAATTGGGTAAAGCAGTATAGCATCTAGCTATTCATTTTTCTATCACCCTTAAACCGCATTTAATTAATTTGCCACCAATTAAACTCTAGCGGTTTCTCATTCATTTTCCTTTTCCATTGTGTTGATCTAAAAACCTCATAAACTAATAAATCAAAGTCTTCCTTTTTCCGCTCTTTCACATTTGCACCGAAAGTCAACTCTTGCATATAAAACATATACTATACCTATTAGATTATAACACTCATGTACAACTATTCCTTGATAATCCTAGACCATATAATATTATATTGTTGAGACATAACTTTGCACGGAAATGACATACCCATATTTAACTTTTCATGTATCCAGGTATCCATATCATATTCTAGCCACACTCCTTATTTAGTACTCCATCACATCTATAATATGATTGATAGTTTTTTCAATCATATCCCATATGGAAAAAAAGAAAGGTCTTGAAATTCTTTATTAGTAGTTATGCACAAGAAGTAGTGTCTAAAGTGCTCTCAATGGATATGGGCTTGACCTTTTAGTTAGTCAGTTTTATAAGTATATTTACATATTAAGAGGGCACTTAGGCTTGTTTAAAAAAGATTTTCTTTTTATATTTTTTCTAAATTATTATTTATTAAGGGATATAAGTTTTGGATAGAGACACTTTCAAAGGGTTGTTACTTCTCAGTTGGTAATAATTAAGAAGTTATAAAAATTGCAGAAGTTTTACAGGTTTTATCTGGTTTTCTATTTTCTACATAAATTTCTCACGAAACTTTGTTACATCCTGGGGTAACTTGTTTTGATAAGCAAGACAATATTATACTCAAGATAGTATAATCACGCCTCAAAGTTTGTTCTTCGTTTATTTTTCCAACAATTTGAGTGTTACATTGACTTTCCATAGCTTTGATGAATGTTGCAATTGTGAAATTGTTAACATAACAAGATGCTATCAAACTGAATCAATTCGATGGAACGAATTTTACAAGATGGAAAGACAAGATGAGATTTCTTCTATCCACTTAGAAAGTTCTCTATGTTTTTGATCCATCACTGGAGGCTCTTCCTGCGCCAACGCCTGAAGATAGTGATGGATTGAAGGCTGAACGAAAGAAATGTGAAGATGATCAATTGATGTGTCGTGGACTTATTCTAAATTCTCTGACAGATCATCTGTATGATCTCTATGCTGCACTCAAAACTCCAAAAGGACATCTGGACTGCTTTGGAGACTAAATATCATAATGAAAAGAAAGGCACGGACAAATTCCTTACTTTAAATTATTTTAATTTCAGAATGACTAATGACAAGCCAATCATGGATCAAGTCCATGAACTTCAAATTTTAGTTTCTAGATTAAGGGATTTGGAAGTTCATATTCCTGATGCACTACAAATTAGTGTAATTCTATCCAAATTGCCTCTTTCTTGGAATAGCTACAGAACGAAGATTCCGCTACAACCAAAGAGTTTGACTCTCGAGCTATTTCAGACTCATCTACAGATTGAGTGTGAAACTCATATCAGAGAAGAGAAATTGCAAAAAAAATGTTGTTGAAAGTTCCAATACGAAATTGCAAGTAAATGTTGTGGGAGCAAAATCTAGAAACAAATTTCAGAAACATCTTAAGATCAAAACCAAACCATTCAAAAAGAACAACAACAAAAGGAACCGGACGTGTTTCCATTGTGGAAAGAAATGTCACTACATTAAAGAATGTAGGTTCAAGAAGAGTGAAGAGAAGAAAGCAGATACCAATGTTAATACTAATACTGGTGTTGAAAAAAGAGGCAAACTTCATTACTGAAGAAAGTTTGGTAGCCATGGTTACTGAAATAAATTCAGTTGCTTTTACTTGTTCTTCTGAGTTTTTCCTTGATTCAGGTGCAACCATTCATGTCTGCAACAACAAAGATCTGTTTAGTACTTATATGAAAGATGATGCTGAAGTCTTTATGGATAATCATGCAAGCACCAATTCTTGTGCTTGGTAAAGGAACTGTTGTACTGAAATTCACTTTAGGACAAAAACTCACTTTAGTTAATGTTTTTCATGTTCCTGATGTGAAAAAGAATCTATTTTCCGCTAGTTTGCTGAGCAAAAGAGGCTTTAAGATTAAAATAGAATTTGATAAGGTTGTGATCACCAAGAATGGTATGTTAGCAGGAAAGGGTTACACCCTTGATGGCTTGTTCAAATTAAGCATTAATGAAATCAATGTTGCTTCTACTTATATTATTGAGTCTTCTGATCTTTGGCATGCTCAATTGGGACATTTAAATTATTCTACTTTAAAATATATGTCTAATCATGATTATATTTCTTGTAAGTATGATTCTTTAGATAAATGTGAAATATGTGCACAAGCTAAAATTACTAGGAAACCATATCCTAAAGCAGAACATACGCATAAAATGTTAGATTTGATTCATTCAGATATTTGTGAATTAAATGGAAAATTAACCAGAGGAGATAAAAGATACTTGATTACTTTTATAGACGATTGTTCTCGTTATGTACATGTTTATTTGTTAAGAACTAAAGATGAAGCACTTAGTGTTTTTAAATAATTTAAGGCTAAGGTAGAGAATCAAAAGGAACGAAAAATTAAAATGTTAAGAAGTGACAGAGGAGGAGAATACTTTTCTAGTGAATTTGATAAGTTTTGTGAAGATCATGGTATAATTCACTAAAGAACATCTCCTTTTACACCCTAACAAAATGGATTGGCTGAAAGGAGAAATAGAACACTAGTTGACATGGTAAATACAATGATATTAAATGCTAAATTACCATTCAACTTAAAGGGAGAAGCAGTACTTACTGCATGCCGTATTCTCAATAGAATTCCTTCAAAGAAAACTCATATTTCACCATATGAAGTCTGGGATGGAAGGAAGCCAAATTTAAAGTATTTGAAAGTGTAGGGGTGTATAGCATACTATCGACTTAATTATTCTCAAAGACAAAAACTTGGTGCAAGAGGCATAAAATCTATTTTTGTTTGTTATGCCCAAAATTCAAAAGCTTATCGTTTACTTGATTTAGAATCTAATGTTATTGTAGAATCTATTCATGTAGAATTCTTTGAAAAAATCTTTGTACGTGATAATATGTTACATGATCATATAGAAGAGCATAATAAATTAGATTTGAATTCTAATAAAAGAAAAGAATTTGATGAACCATCTAAACTAAGGAGAAGTCAAAAGCAAAGAAAAATTAAACATCTTGATCCTGATTTTATATCTCCTGATCATATTACTTTCCTAGTTGAAGGAAGTAGAGAAAAAATTATAAAACTAATGGATATATCAAATGTTGATGATGAACCAAAATCATGTAAGGAAGCTTTAGCTTCTAGGGATGCTGGTTTTTGGCAAGAAACTATAAATGATAAAATGGATTCAATTATGGCAAATAATACATGGGTTCTAGTTGACTTACCTCCCAATTCAAACCCCATTAAAAATAAATGGGTTTTTAGAAAGAAATATAATTCAGATGGCACTTTACAAACCTTTAAAGCTAGGTTAATAACTAAAGGATTTACACATAAAAAAGGACTAGATTATTTTTATACATATGCACCTGTAGCAAAAATAACTTCTATTAAAGTTTTATTTACCTTGGCTTCTATTTATAAATTATTTGTTCACCAAATTGATGTCAAAACTGTTTTTTTAAATGGAGATTTGAAAGAATAGGTTTACATGGAACAACCAAAAGATTTTGTACTTCATGGTAATGAAAATAAAATATGTAAACTTATAAAATCTTTATATGGTCTCAAACAAGCTCCAAAACAATGGCATGAAAAGTTTGATTAAAAAATTTTATCCTATGGTTTTAGGCATAATACAGTTGATAAATGCATCTATTCTAAATTTACTAGTGATTATGAAGTAATTATATATCTCTAGGTAGATGTATGCTTATTTTTGGTACAAATATTCTTGGTATAAATGAAACAAAAAAGCTTCTTGCTTCTACCATGAAGATGAAAGATCTTAAAGAAGTGGATACAATTTTGGGAATTAAAGTTACTAAATATGATATTGGATTTATGTTAAATCAAACTCACTATATAGAGAAGCTCTTGAATAAATATAAAATCTTAAATATTAAAAAATATAATATACCATATGATTCTAGTATTCAACTAGTAAAAAATTATGCTAGATCAATAGAACAATTGAAGTATGCTAGTGTTATAGGAAGCTTGATGTATGCTATGTGTTGCACAAGACCTAATATAGACTTTGCAGTGAGTAAATTATCAAGATTTACAAGCAATCCAAGTGTAGCACATTGGAAAGCAGTTGAAAGAGTACTTGGTTATCTTAAACAAACTGCAAAATTAGAATTGTGCTATTAGAATTTTCCTGTTGTACTAGAAGGCTATTCTAATGCTAGTTGGATTGCTAAAGTTAGTGATATATTATCAACCTCGGGTTGGATATTTGCCACAGCGAGTGGTGCTGTTAGTTAGGCATCTAAGAAACAAATGTGTCTTGCTCATTCAACTATGGAAGCTGAATTCAGAGCTTTAGATTCAATAGGTAAAGAGGCTGAATGGTCAAGAAATATGTTACTTGAAGTTGACTTATGGCTACAACCTATACCACCCATTACTATATATTGTGATAGTGAGGGTATAATGTCAAATGCTTTTAGTAATATATATAATGGAAAATCAAGACACATAAGTCTACGTCATAGTTATATTAGAGAATTAATATCTAATAGTATTATTACTGTCTCCTATGTGAGTCTGCAACAAATTTGTTGAATCCGCATACTAAGGCTTTACCAAGAGATAAAGTCTGGGAGACTACTTATAGTATGGGACTAAAATATAATCCTTTAGACATTAACAACGATAACCCAACTTCACTTAATCAAATCGGTTATTGGTTGAAGTTTAATGGGTAATAACAGGTTATTGTTATGTGTCTTATTAGATCACTAAATCAACTTCCATACAAAAGGTGATGATTGTTAGTGATGATTAGTAGAGAGGATGAGTTTATACTCCTAATGGAGTTTTTCTGTCTATAAATACACTCCACCCATATGAATATGAAGTGGTGCCTCTTTAACAAGAGTTTAAAAGGATTTATTCTTGTAAATATTCGTAGAAAATGGATTGCTAGCACAAGGCCATTTATAGTGCTAGAAGTTAAATGAGAAATTTAATAGAAGAACTTAAATGTAATGTGTATGGTATGCCCGATCCTAACAAAAGGAGTCATGGTTTAATCCTAAGACACCATGTTCTTCGTTAGCATACTGAAATACTTATACTAATTGAAAGTTTAATCTTTTAGATACTTTCTTGTATGCATTATGTTTATTTTGAAAAGTAATTGACTGTATTAAGAAATTAGTAGGGGAATGATAGATAGTTTGTTCAATCATATCCCATATTAGAAAAAGAAAGGTCTTGAAGCTCTTTATTAGTAGTTATGCATAAGAAGTAGTGTCTAAAGTGCTCTCAATGGACATGCGCTTAACCCTTTGGTAGTCCATTTTATAATTAAATTTATATATTAAGAGGGCACTTGGGCACTTAAGGCAATTGGGCTTGTTTAAAAAAGACTTTATTTTTATATTTTTTCTGAATTATTATTTCTTAAGGGATATAACTTTCGGATAAAGACGCTTTCAAATGGTTGCTACTTCTCAGTTGGTAACTATTAAGGAGTTATAAAAATTGCAGAAGTTTTACAAGTTTTATCTGGTTTTCTATTTTATACATAAATTTCTCACAAAACTTTATTGTATCTTGGGGTAACTTTTTTTGATAAGCAAGACAATATTACACTCAAGATAGTGTAATCACACCTTAAAGTTTGTTCTTTGTTTATTTTTCCAACATAATACTTAAAGGAATGCCACTAAGTTTATAATACTCCTTGCTATTCCACGGTGACCATGTGTATGTTAAACTCTTGAAATATAACCAAAAAATAATATATTAGGTATCCATCTCCTCAAGAGATCTATTCCATGATTCCTATATTACATCTTGTCTTGGTATCCATTTCATATTTTCTTCAAAATGCTTGCATGGCTACTTAGACATGGGAATTCCAAGTAGTCACAAAAATACTAAAAATGAGTCAAACCTTTATATACTTAAAGGGGGAGGGGTGTTACACTCCAAGCTAGTGTCAGATGGTCTCTACCAACTCAGTCATGCACTATTCTTGAACTAGTCGATGCTTGGTGGTGTGTAAGCGTCGGTCAGTTCTATTCTGGATGAATAGGGCCAATTCTATTCAATGGAGGGTCGCTAACGTGGATAAGAGGACCGGCGCTGGGTCCTTACTATCTAGGCAAAATCCCAGCTCCATTTACTCAGTAAACTCTCTTCCTTAGGTTCTATGCTTCCCTTTTGATTCTCCTTGATCTTTCATGTGAAGTGTGGGGTGTGATCGGCTTCTTTTGTTACTCCTTTTGCTATCCACTTCCTCACATTCCTATTGGTTTTAGAGTGGATGGCTTGTTTAGCTAGGAAACCACTTTGGTAACTCCTAACTCTTGCCCTTTCCCAAGAAATCTGGATAGGAACTCTTGGCCTCCTTTGCCCTTCTTTGATTGTGCTTTAGAGCATGGAAAGATTATGTTAGGTATCTCAGGCTCGTATCCTATACGGCGTAGAGAAAAATAAAATGAGATACCATCTTAGGACCCATCTATGTGTGAAAAACAAGACATAATGAGGGTAAAGGTAACAGCTTTTACCTTTGCGCAATTGTCCGAAGAACAAAAATTTCTTCTTCAAGTTGAGGCGCGATCTAGCAATCCTCGTGATCAACCTCCACGTGAGTTGAACGTCTACCCACTATAATCACAGAGTGTGATTATCTCTAATAGTAATCTACACAGAGGAATACTCAAGCACCAAAATTTTTGTGCTAGCAGAAAAAAAATGGCAGCTAGGTTTTTCTTTCAAGAAGAAAACGAGAGAGAGAGAGAACAAGAGGCTGATTTCGTGTATCTTGCTCTAGGATTTTTTTGTGTCAAATTTTAGCTTAGGTTTTTCGGGTGTATATTCTCCAATATACATGAAATTCCCTTACCAAAAATAGGGGATTCTAATCCCATTAGAATCCCTAATTGTAATTCGGAACATCAAGTTCTCATAATTATAATTTGGACCATAAATTATAACTAATTATAATTTGTCCACAACAACTTCTCTTTCTCGCAATTAACCCCACTATGTTATCAAATAACATCTTGAATATATAATCCTCTATTTTGTGTGACCTATTAGGTTTCCCAATCAATTGGTAGCAAACATGAATTAATCCAAACGTCTTTGAGATTAATGATCCATAATTAATTAGAATTAATCCTATTAATTATAATCAGGATTGGTTTATTAATTCATCAATTAACAGACCTATATTCCCATATCATGAGCGGTATCTAGCAACACATCATGCCCACCTAAGAGTCCAGGAAGTCAAGTGGCTTGACATGAACCCTTCAATAACAAACTTCAGTGCAATCAACTCCTTTCACCATACAATATCTCATTCGGTTTGGAGTACGGAATTAGTGCCAACTCCCTCCAGAATTAATTCTGGCCTGAATACAATAGTACTTGTACAAGGAACCCACTACTCTAGATGTGTATCAATTGGAACTGTTTCCAATACACAATTGTCTTGGCCATGGACTTTTGAGTTGTAATTCCTACAAGTGGCCGTGAGATATTCACCCCTACTATTAGAAGTGGTGAATCCTTTATTGACCCTCTCAACTACTTTCGTTTACCTCATCATGTACCCAATATCCATCCCATTAGCGGCCCTCAATCGAGCTCCGGAGATTGGAATCAAAGTACAAGGCTCAGCAAACAAAGTACCTTGGAGATCTCAAGTCTAAGGATACTTGCACGTTTGCTATATTGAGATTATATCACTGGCACTAAATAGTTGTCCAGTGATTATCTCAAAGTTAGATCATCCAATGAACTTGTTCCATTAACAAGCATCCATGTGTTAACTTTGAGTATCTCAATACTCACGGTTATGAGAACCATCGCCTGATCAAATCAGGAAGTCTAACACATGGTAGTCTTAACGCATTAATGATGTCCTATCTCATTAATACTATGACTAGGGACTATTTAAGTACTAACACATCCAGTGTAGTAGGAATCTCATATCATGATTTCCTTAACACAGTGTTGTACTAGGGACTTTATCGAACAGTTATATTACTTAAAGTAATCAAAAGAAACTGTAAGATAAAAAATGTCTTTTATTAAAATAAAATGTGACATATACAATATACAAGTGATTACCTCTAGGGCACAACACTAACAAACTCCCACTTGCACTAGAGCTAATCATTCATGTATCTAATTCCGAATGACTCAACATGACAATCATGTTTCTTTTGGGATAGTGATTTCATAAGCGGGTCAGCTATGTTCTCATCCATGGGAACTCTCTCTATCTTTACATCATTCCTATCTATGATCTCCCGAATTAGATGATAGCATTGCAGTACGTGTTTGGATCGTTGGTGAGACTGCGGCTCCTTTGCTTGTGCAATGACTCCGTTGTTGTCACAATACAAAGTTATTGGACTAACAACACTAGGAACTACACCCAGTTCCGTCACGAACTTCTTGATCCAAATAGCCTCTTTAACTGCTTCAGAAGCAGCTATGTACTCAGTTTCTGTCGTAGAGTCGGCAATAATCTCTTGTTTGGAACTTTTCCAACTTATTGCCCCTCCGCACAACGTAAACATGTAGCCAGATTGTGATTTGAAATCATCTTTATTAGATTGAGAACTGGCATCAGTATACCCGTTTATTTTCAAATCATCTTCTCCATATACTAAGAACATATCCTTAGTCCTTCGTAAGTACTTAAGGATGTTCTTTACAGCCGCCCAATGACCCTCACCAGGGTCGGATTGGTATCTGCTCATTAAACTGAGAGCACAAAGTATATCGGGCCTAGTACATATCATAGCATACATGATAGATCCAACTGCTGAGGCATATGGAATCTTACTCATGTGATCCCTTTCAACTTGTATCTTGGGAGACATCGACTTTGAAAAGGTACACCATGTGACATGGGCAAGAATCCTTTTTTGGATTGATCCATGCTAAACTTCTTTAGTACTTTATCTATGTATGTAGACTGTGAAAGACCAAGCAACCTTTTGAATCTATCTCTATAGATCCTAATTCAAAGAATATAGGTTGCTTCACCAAGGTTTTTCATGGAGAATTGTTTGGACAACCAAATTTTAACCGTTTGCAAGACAGGTATATCGTTTCCTATTAGCAATATGTCATCTACATAAAGCAGTAGGAAAACGATTACACTCCCACTAACCTTTTTGTATACACAAGGCTCATCCATATTTTGAATGAAACTAAACTCTTTGATTATTTCATCAAAATGGATATTCCAACTCCTAGAAGCTTGCTAAGGTCCATAAATAGACCTTTGCAGCTTACACTCCTTTGTGCCATCATTGGATGTGAAACCCTCAGGTTGTGTCATATACACTTCCTCAGTCAGATTTCCATTTAGAAAAGCTGTCTTCACATCCATTTGCCAAATCTCATAATCATAATGAGCAGCAATGGCTAGGAGTATCCTGATGGATTTCAACATGGCTACTGGCGAGAAGGTTTCATCATAGTCAATACTATGTTGTTGACGATAACCCTTCACCATTGGTTGTACTTTATAGGTAACTAAGTTACCATCCATGTCTATTTTTTTCTTGAAAACCCACTTGCACCCAATAGGTTTAATTCCTTTGGGTAGATCAACCAAAGTCTATACTTGGTTGTCGTATATGGAATCCATCTCTGACTTCATGGCCTCAAGCCAATTGTCAGATTTTGAACTATTCAGAACATCCTTGTAGGTAGTAGGCTCATCTTCATCTATAAGCAATACGTCATTATGTCACTAACGAGAAATCCATATCTCTCAGGTGCCATACGTATCCTACTAGATCTACGAGGTTCTTGTACATTAGAAGGTTCATCTATTCTCTCAATAGATGTGGGGTTAGACGGTTGATCCTTATTTGTTTGATCTTCATAAACTTCACTAAGTTTAACCTTACTCCTACTGTCCCCCTTGAGCATGTGCTCCTTCTCTAAGAAGACGGCATGCTTCAAAACAAACAATTTATTTTTGGAGGGTTGATAGAAGTAATATCCAAAAGATTCTTTTAGATATCCCACAAACAAACACTTGTCAGACTTACTATCAAGTTTGTCTAACTATGCCCTTTTAACAAAGGCAGGACAACGCCATACTCGCAAGTGAGATAACTTTGGTCTTTTACCAAAGAACATCTCAAATGGGGTAGTATCAACCGATTTTGTCAGAACTCTGTTCAGTATATAAACCGAAGTTTCTAGTGCATGCCCCCAAAATAATTTTGGTCGGTCTGCTGAAGCCATCATGGTCCGTACCATGTCTAGAAGGGTTCGATTCCTTCTCTCAGATACACTGTTATGTTGAGGTGTATATGGTGGAGTCCATTGAGATAATATCTCATTATCTCTAAGATAACTCAGAAACTCTTAACTTAAGTATTCTCCTCCTCGATCAGATCTTAGAGTCTCAATACTTTTGCCAAGTTGTTTCTCTATTTCATTCTTGAAGTCTTTGAACCTTTCAAAGGCCTTAGATTTGTATTTCATTAAATACAAATACCCGTATCGTGAGAAATCATCGATAAATGTTATGAAATATTTAAAACCTCCTCTTGCTTGTATTGACATTGGGCTACATACATCAGAATGTATGAGTTCTAATAACTCCTTCGCCCGTTCTTCTTTTCCTGGAAAAGGAGTTTTAGTCATTTTGCCTAGTAAATAAGACTCGCATGTGGCATATGATTCATAATCAAATGACCCTAAGTCACCAAGCTTGTGTAACTTAGAAACACGATTTTTGTTTACATGGCCCAAACGACAATGCCATAAGTAAGAGGTGTTAGAGTTATCTATTTAGGTTTCTTATTGTTTATATTGAGAATTGGATTGTCCAAGTCTAGAACATATAAACCATTAACCAAACCATAATGAATATCATTCAATGAAAAAGAACAACATTTATTCTTAAATATTAAATGAAATCTACATAAGTCTAAACACGCAAGTAAGATAATGTTTTTTCATTAAAACTGGTACATAATAACAGTTTTCCAGTTCTAGAATTAATCCCGAAGGCAGGTTTAGCTCATATGTCCCCACAGCAAGTGCAGCAACCTTTGCCCCATTTATAGTACGTAGGTCCACGTCGCCTTTCTCTAGCCTTCTACTGCTCTTTAGTCCCTACAAGTTATTGTACAAATGAGATCCACATCCGGTATCTAATACCCATATTTCATTTCTAAAGGCAGTATTTATCTCAATCATAAACATACCTGGAGAAGAAGTAGAAGTGCTTGTAAGCTTCTCCTTCTGCTTCTTGTCCTTGATGATCTCGAAGTAGGCTTTGCAGTTGCGCCTCTAGTGGCCTATCTTCCTACAATGATGGCATGGGCCCTTGGTAGCTACGTCTTTCTTGTTCACACCACATTTGGGCTTCATGGGAGCCTTCTTCTTCTTCTTTTGAACTTTCTTCTTAGAAGAGGAAGATTCTACCATTAAAACCGCATTGGAATCCCTCTTCATGGAGGACTCCGTAGTTTTGAGAAGATTGATCAACTTAGGGATAGTGGACTCAATCTTATTCATCTGATAGTTAGTCACGTTTATATGTTAAATCTGCTCTTATATGTTAGATTTCAATTTCTATTAAATGATTACTTAATTATATTGAGATGGATTCATTGTTTGGGTTACTCTCTATTAATGAATTCGACAGATAGGGTTAGGAGTGTAGGAATTCCACATGCAAATCAAGCATGCGCAATGGAAGAAAAACAAGAATTCCAGACGGAAAGGATCACTTGTATGCATTAAAACAGATCAAGACCAGGTAAGAAAATACCTTCTGTGCCGCCTCTGTGGAACAAAATTTTCTTCTCTATTGAAAGCGCGATCCAGCAATCGTTCGAACGAGTATGATGCCTTCACATTTAGTCGCAACCATTGCAAGCCAAGAACAGGCTCGCCTTCAATAGTGATCCACACAAGGAGAAAACTTAAGACCATATCTTCTGTACTAGCATAAGGTTTTCGGCGGCTAGGGTATTTTTTGGTGAAGAAAAAGAAGAATTTCGTGAGGAATAAAACTTCTGTGTTTTCAAAAAATAAAAACTCATAGAACCACTACTAGAAATATGGGAAATATATCTCATATATATCCCTCTGTGCATACTTCAGAAACCTAGACAAATTAGAATTTGATAATTATGCGTAGAACTCATAAGTTCTCATAATTATGATTTTGCCCATAAATTATAACTATTTATAATGTAACCTCAACAACTTTTTCTTCTCACAATTAACCCTATAATGTTATCAAATAACATCTCAAGCTCTCGATCCTTTATTGTGTGCAACTTATTAGGTTTCCTGGTCTATCGGTAGTGAAATATGAATTAATTCAAACATCTTTAAAATTAATAATTCTTAATAATTAGAATTAACTTATTAATTCTAATTAGAATTGATTTATTAATTCTCTAATTAATAAATTCATATTCAGCAAATCATGAAAAATATCTAACAATCATGACCGCCCAAAAGTCCAGAAAGTTAAGTAGCTTGACATGAACATTTCAATAGAAATCATCAGTGCAATAAACTCCTTTCGCCATATAATATCTCATTCGGTTTGGAGTATAGAATTGGTGCTAACTCCCTCCAGAATATTAATTAATTCTGGCCCAAATATTTTAGTACTAGTTCCTAGAATCCATTACTCATCATGTGTATCAATTGGAGCTATTTTCAATACACAATCGCCTTGGCCAAGAACTTCTCGAGTAATGATTCCTACAAGTAGGAGTGAGATTTTCACATCTACTATTAGGAGTGGTGAATCCTTTATTGATCCTCTTAACTACTTTCATTTACTTCACGTTATACCTAATATCCATCTCATTGGTGGTCTTGTCAAGACTCTAAAAATTAGAATCAAAGTACAACACTTAGTAAACAAAGTACTTTGGAGATCTCAAGTCTAAGGATACTTGCACATTTGCTATGATGAAATTCTATCACTAGTACAAAATAGTTGTCCATGTGATTATCTCATAACTAGGTCATCCAATGTTTCTAGTAACAAGCATTCATGTGTTAACTTTAAGTATCACAATACTCACGAATGTGAGAACCACTGCCTAATCAAATATAGAAGTATAACACGTACTAGCCTTAATGCATTAATGATGTCCTATCTTATTAATACTATAACTAGAAATAATTTAATTACAAATACTATTCAGTGTAGTAGGAATCTCATATCATGATCTCTATCATAATATCCTTAACACAGTGTTGCATATGAGACTTTATCTAACAGTTATATTCATACAAAAGTATAAATCAAACAACCTGAAAGATAAACAATGCCTTGTATTATTAAATAAATGTGCAATATACAACATACATGTGATTGCCTCTAGGGCATAATACTAACAAGGAGTTGGACTCCAATCAATTGGGTTCAATATATATTTTCCCCTGATGAACTTAAGAAATGATTTGCGGGATTAGAACTTGATAATCATTGGGAATTTGATATCGCCTAGAGATAGGGATATTGGGTTCTTCTAGAATTTTGGAGGCTTTTCACTTAATGCTTCTTAGGGTTCAATTAGGGAAGTAGAGATACCCTTTAATTAGACTAAGAATAGAAAATCTATATCTCAAGAGAGTATGAGTTTTGCAATCATAACCTCTCTGTATTAGAATTGGAATTTAGTTATCTTGAGTTTGGTTTCGTACTTAGCTAATTTTGCGAGATTCTTGACAAGTATATGTCTTATTGATAAGACTTCGCTTCATCATGGAGGTCAAGATCAAGGAGGGGGAGGCGTGGCCATGTAAGAACAAGGACCGATGACGAGATCTAAATCCAAGAAGCTTCAAGATGAGTTTCAATTTCTCATAAAACCATGCTTGAGGATAGAAGAGGGTTGGAAGGTTGAAGAAGCTAGCTAAGAGTTCATTTTGATGACTATTCAAGAAGGACTCCAACAAGAACTTAAGCCGACAACAAAGACGGACGAATTTTGACCAAAGTGAGGCTTCCAACAGACATCCGGCATTGGCCCAAGCAACAGAACTAGTGCCGGCTTCATTCTGGCATCAACCGGCCCGAAGACAATGCGCAACCGGTGTCGACTTTAGAGTCCTAACTAGTGCCGGCTGCAGCCTAGGCATCCGATGGCTGCCCAGCATTTTTTATATTTTTTCCAGTTCTGTCTAATTTTAAGTATTTGTAAAGATTTATTAAGATCCTAAACTGTAATAGAACCTCAAGAAATTACTTAGCTAGGGTTAGGGTAGTATAAATAGAACTTTTAGTAATTTGACAATACAATTCACACACTTTATTCAAAATTTAAGAGAGAATCTTGAGAGGCCTAAGCCTCTTTGTTCATCTTGTTCATGACCATGTTTAAGGGTTAGTCCTCCTTATGAATGAGTTTATAAATCTTTTAGATAATCCAATGTGGTTTCTTTGAATGGGTCTTAATTGATTTGCTCTTCTAAGGTTTGTTTGAATTCCATTACTTGGGTACCTATTTTCTCTATTCTTTTGTTCTTGTTTACCTTTGTTGCTTCAAGGATATTGGGGTGAGATTATAGTAGAACTTTCTACTATTCTTGAGGATCTTTGAAGCTTAGTTCTTCAAGGGTTTGATAGAGGGCAGTTTGTTATTTCATTTTCTCTTTTTGTCTCAAGAAGAATCTCTGTTTTTTGTCCCATTGGTTAAGCTGAACTCCTTACCAATTAAACCACCCACAACACCAAGAAAAAACCCACTCAATATTATATCACTTATACGCTATTTCTCATCTTTGATTTTGCCATGGCCAAGTATGGTGTTGTGTTAATTCTCTTAGTTTGTGTACTGTGGTTAGTTAATTCCATTAATTCATTAGGCTAAACAATGAAAGAAGAGTTAGTAATGCTACCTTATCCCTTTTCTGAGGATCTTCGATACTTACCATTATATGTTATACTATGCACTAGGTATACTTACCTAATTGTGGGGTTTGAGTATGTTTGGCATTTTGAATTTAAAACTTGATTTTTTGTGTAAGTTTTGGTAATATTTCCTATACTCCAAATCGCACAAGAAGTTTTTGGTGAAGTTGCCAGGGAATAAGGATAATATCATGAACATTTAGATTTTATTGATTCGATCTTGTATATATTAATGCATATTACTAATAGTTTTATGTAAATATTTATTTCTCTATTTGTACATCATACTAGCTATACTTGTATATAAATTAACTTTCCTTTTTCTATCTTGTTTGTATAGTGTTTTGATTCTTTATCTTTTGTTATTGTAATAAATAAATTATTTTGAGTTCTAGGATATTATATTGTTATGTTTGTTGAATTACTATTGATGAGACTTTGCTATATAGCTTTTTCTTTGAGGATTTGAGTGTTGTTGTAATAGTAGTAATTGTTTTGATGATTTGGTTGATTTTGTATTTTGGTTGGGAAATTATTATTGTTGTTGTGGAATCTTTCTTTTAGCCTTGTGATGGTAGTATTGTTGATAACTATTGTAATATACTTGGAGAAAGTTAAGATTGTTGTTATGGTTAAAATGTTGAGAAGTTGGTAGACTTGTATAGTTGAGGTTATCTTTTGTGGGATGTTGTTGCGTAGTTGGAGATTTTGTTGAAGTTTGGGCAACTTTTGCTATAGTTGTACATTTAGAGGTTCTTTCTTTTAGCCTTGTGATGGTTTTATTTGTTGGCTATTGTTATACTATATATATATATATATATATATATATATATATATATATATATATATATGTGGAGGTTGAATCTTTAATTGTAGTAGTGGTGAATAAGTCTTGGAGATTGTTGATTTAGATAATTGATGTTGTATTTTGATAGCTTACTGATTTCTGTTTGGAGAGTTGGTTAACTTTTTTATACCTTTGGTTTATTAACTCTTGAAGTTTGGAGTTGTTTGTTGGTTGTTTGGGAGATACTATAGTCTTTTTGGAAGGTGTAGTATTCATAGATTGGTGTTTATTGTTTTGAAAATCTTTTCAGGGTACCCCTCTTCAATAAGCCCACTAAGTCTTTGATCATTCATTTTCCTTTAGAGTGTATAGTTTTCATATACCTTTTATGTATCCCCAGTGTATATTTTGATTTGGTCATTTGTTTTGTTGTATTGTTGAAGTAGTGTAGCCCTTGACCCTAACATATGTCTTAGTTTTTCTTATGTTAGTTGGTTTTGTTGTGATTTGGAAATGGTAGTTATTTATGTTCTTTGATTTGGTTAGCTATGATAAATTTTTATATCATTGATATTTGTTGTATCTTTGTATTGATTTTTTTGTGTACTATATCCTTCTTGATCTTGTTGTTTGTATCTTTATTGCTATTTCTTTGGCTTGTGCATTGTTATATCTGTTATTTTTATTTTGCATGTACAGAACAGACACGGTACCGTGAGGTCCATATGAAACGACGCCAAGCATCCACAATAAACAACTATTGAAGATATACTTAGCATACACGGTGCCATCTATTACAAATTAACTGGTGTCGTACAATACAAAGCAACTATGATTTCAATCAGCTTTAAGATACACAAGGAGTATTACCTTTTCTTTTCTCCCTATTTTGTTATTGTGTATGATGTAGATATATTTGTATTATATATTTTAGACAACGAAGACATTATTTCATTTAAGTATGGGGGAGAGGTTGAATAATATTTCATTGTAATTTTGTATTAATTATTTTGAGTATTTTCTTATTTTTTTGGCAAATTTTTTTTTTTATTTGGGCTAAAATTTTTTCGAATTCTTTCACATTTTTAGGATAATTTTGAAGACTTTTTGGTAAATGTGTTTATCTGTGTTTGTTTGGTGGATATATTTTTTATTTTTTTGCTTGGGAATTTTACTTAAGACTTGTCTAGGAGAGTTGATTTTATATATACTTATATATTGGGTATGACATAGACTAGTCTTGATAAGTGAGTTAATCTTGTTTACATCTTTGAAAATGTTATGAAACTTGAATTCTTCGAGAATAGATGAGAACTTTGTGATAAAATATAAATTGTGGGTTTTTAGCTTATCTCTAGTTTCATGGCATCTCTATTTATTCATTCATTCGTGTATTGTGAAAGTGTTGTATTGTATTCTTCAATGTAAATAATGATAAATAGGAGCAAGATGTAGGTTGCTTAATGCACCTACTGAAGTGAGGCAAAAAAAGGCTCTAGGAATGCAGAAGGTATGTCCTATGACGAAAAACAACGTGTGATGTAAAAAAAAAAAAGAATAATAAGACAAGAAAAGAAAAAGAAAAAAGAAAAAAAATGCAAAATATACAAAAAGAGCATTCAAGTTAAAATCATTATAAATGCATTCCTTTATAGAAAAATTATGAAAAACGTTAAGCTCCTACTTTGCTACAAAAAGTTGTAATATTTTATTATAGAGTTATAATATGTTGTTGTAAGGATGTAACACTTGTAATGTTGTACTTTTTGTAAGCTATAAGACTTGAGTTAGCCAATTAGTTCTATCTTATATAAATCACATTTTTTGTACTGTTGACTCGTGGAGTAGAGAAAAACACATTGATTTAGTATAAACTTGTTTAATTTAACTTTGATATTCTTAGTTATGTCTAGCTTAATACATAGGTCTACATTGGATTAACTTAGATAGATAAGTGTTGGAATGAATTCTAAAGCAGAGGATGAAATAATGTCTCTACCATCTTGACCTTATTGCATATATGATAACTTGTTCTTGTTAATTATCCCAATGTGCTATGTTTATAGCCACTTGTTTTCTTTGTAAACTAGTTGTTTGTGTTTGTGAATAAATGTGGCTTACTTGAAAACAAGGAAAGGATTAAGTGTGGGGGTGTGATGAGTGCTTATTAAATACATATTTTTTATATGAATAGTACTGTAGTTGTTGTAGAATTTAGTTTAAATGACCACTCATCCTTCCATTTTTACATTATTTTGTATAGGAATCGTGTAATGAATGTTTGGTGAATAATAAGGATAAAAAGACCAAAAACGGCACCGTTCTTGTGATATTACACGGCGCTGTGCATAATCAGTATTTAGAAATGTCCAAATAACGCCGTCTAAGTTTACAGATTGAAATTCTGATTTCTTTCAAAGGCGATTTTTAGGACTTCTTGAGCCCTATAAATAAGAACGAATAGCACCATTTTGGGCATCCAACTCTGGGTAAAAACACCCACACACACAAGATAGGAGATTGAAGGTGAAGAATGAAGGGTTGTACAAGAAATGCTTGGAGAAGATGAAGAAGAAAACTTGTCTTTGACTTTTCCTCTCTCTCTCTCTCTCTCTCTCTCTCTCTCTCTCTCTCTCTCTCTTCTTTGTTTTTCACTTGGCAATGTAATTAAATGCTTTAATTGTTCCTAATTAGTTTATGTATTAAATCTACTCTTAATATGTTGAATTTCAATTTTTGTTGAATAATTACTTAATTTTATTGTGTTAGATTTATTATTTGGGTTACTCTCTTCTAATGAATTCGAGAGATGTGATTAGAAGTTGGGTTCCAATCAATTGAGTTCAATGTTTGTTTTCTTTTGATGAACTTGAGAAAGGAATTGAGGGATTAGAACTTGGTAATCACTGGGGATTTGATATCACCTAGAGATATGGGTATTGGGTTCTTCCAGAATTTTGGAAGTTTTGCATTTAATACTACTTGGGTTCAATTAGGGAGGTAGAATACCCTTTAATTAGCTTAAGAATAGGAAATCCATATCTTGGGAGAGAGTGAATTTTGCATTCGTGATATGATATTAGAATTGGAATTTAGCTATCTTGAATTTGGTTTAGTACTTGGCTAATTTTGGGAGATTCTTGACAAGTACATGTCTTATACTCTATTTCTCATCTTTGATTTTCTCATGGCCAATCTTGTGTGGTATTGTGTTAATTCTCTTAGTTCATACATTGTAGTTAGTATATTCCATTAATTCATTAGGCTAAATAATAGAAGAAGAGTTATAAGTAGTAACTTTATCCCTTCCCTGAGGATCTTCGGTACTTGCCATTATACGCTCTACCACACGATGGGTATATTTGCCCAATTGTGTGGCTTGAGTGTGTTTGGCATTTTTAATTTAAAACTTGATTCGTGTGTGTAGTTTTTGGTAATATTTCCCATACTCCAAATAGCACAACAATGCGTAACATTTCTTTTGAGGCATCTATTTTTGCTGATCCAGACCCTTTGATGGACTCTCTTTCCATGCATTAACTTATTGGTATCTCCAACCAAATTTCTCTTCTTGGTGCCTCTGTTCACATCATTCTCATTTAGTTGGATGCTCGTCAAGCTGCTCAGCAACAATTGCAAGATGATATCTAGGCTCTATCTAATGTCTAGTTGGCATTTGTTTGATACAAAAAAGGGGGAGTGTTTTGTATGCTAGTTATTGGATTATTGAGTTATTGCTAATATTGGTTGCTTGTTGTTTTGTTTGTTGCTAGTTGTTTTGATTGACATGTTTTGTTGACATAATATACAATGTTTCATGGGTTATTCTACTTCTGTAATAGTAATTAGGCATGACTAATACTATTGCTATGTTTTTATTCGAATTCGAATTTCTCAGGCGTGTTACTATCCTTTGAATCTCTTGATTTTGCATCAAACAATGGAAAAGGGGGAAATTTTTATGGCATCTTCAACTGTCGACTTTAACAAACTGAACTAGTGATGGAGTGATGGAATCCTTATAGAAGACTATTTTGGTATATGTCTGATGCGGGTTGAGATTTAGGATATTTGAAAATTCATTTTAGGAAGATTTCTATAGGATCTCGTGAGAATTTAATTTATTATTATTTATAAAAATAAATAATAAAAATTCTTCGTATTATATGAGGATAATGTTATGTGATTTATTATATATCTCAATTTTCTTAAATGTCTCATCTACTCTAAATTAACATCAACCCACGGGCAGCCAAGTTGGTTGAAGGAAATAGATTTGGGATAATGAATCAATGATCTAGTTCCTTGGGGTTAATTCCCTCAGAGAATGAATTCTCCTACCTTATGATTAGTTTGGTTAGCGTGATTAGCCTCCTCTCCACAGGCCTTAGAGTGGACTATGGAGGGACTCCTTGGGTAAGGAATTTCACCTTTTCGGGACAAAGAAAAATTCTTAATAAAATATTTCTTTATTGAATCAATAAATTTTGATTTTACGTATACCAGGCATATGCTAATTGTTTTGAAATAATCTTATTGACTCCATTTTTTTATACAAGTGGATATGCCTTCCTCGATCGGTACACTTGAAGTGTGTACTAATCAAACAACCGACAGCCATTAGTTTATTAATTCCATATAAATTATTGGTCGTGGATAATAAGGCGATATTAATATATTCCCAAATATGGTTAATAAATTGTCTATATAAGAGTGAGCCCTCCTTCGCATTGCAGCAAACAAGTGTCTGATCTTGATTGTTCTGTTGCTTTTGTACATACCTAAAATCCAGTAAATTTCAGACAAGAGGAGATCAAAAATGGCAGCAGACCAAGTAAAGAGCAGATGGTCCCTTAACGGGATGACAGCCCTGGTCACTGGTGGCACCAGAGGCATTGGGTGAGCTCTTTTAGGCTTCATTTGTCTGCCTTTTTCGCTTTGCCCATATTTGCCCTTTTTTCCCTGTTTTCTTGAGTTGATTTTGCTCAAAATCTGTGAATTTTTAGGTATGCCATAGTTGAGGAATTAGCAGGATTTGGAGCAATAGTCTATACATGTTCAAGAAACCAGAAGGATCTTGATAAAAGGATGCAGGAATGGGAAGCCAAGGGACTTCAGGTAAAAGGTTCAGTTTGCGATTTGTCGTCAAGAACACAGAGAGAAGAACTAGTGCAGAATGTCTCTTCTGCCTTTGATGGCAAGTTGAACATCCTTGTGAGTGAAATTTTCTTTGGTTTTCATCGTGTTTAGATTTCGCAAAAACAGGAACAAATGTAATATTACATGTTTCTGAAGCAGTTTGCTGCAAATGCGATTTTGTTCCTCCTTGTTTCTATTTGAACATTTTCTGCTGATTCTCAGACAACTTTGGTTGAATCATCAAGTTTAGAGACAAACATGGATGTTTACTAGTGACTCATTTAACAGTGTCCGAAACAGATTCCATATTCAGCGACTCAGTTCATTCATAACCACAAAATTTGGAAATGAAAACAGAATGTTTTAAGATTGTGGATGAGTCTCAATTTTTTTATTGCCTTCTGCATATGGTGATACGTGTCTTCAATCAATAGGTTAACAACGCTGCAACGACAGTGGTGAGGCGAGCCACTGAGCTTTCTGCAGAAGATTTTGCGCAATTGTTTGGAGCTAATGTTGAGTCACCATATCACATGTGCCAACTAGCATATCCTCTTCTGAAAGAATCGGGAAGTGGAAACATTGTGTTCGTCTCATCCATTGCCGGTACCACAGCGCTACCTGGGCTATCAGTTTACGGAGGTTCCAAAGGTAAAAAATACTGAATTGAATATGAAAATTTTAAGAGCATGGTAATAGTGGATCACTTCCAAGACCTTTCATTGGCCCTGTTCTTGCAGGAGCAATCAATCAATTGACGAAGAATTTAGCCTGCGAGTGGGCTAAAGACAATATTCGTGTCAACACTGTCGCACCATTTGCTGTCAACACTTCGCCCATGAAACCTGTAAGATTCCTTAGCCTAGATCCCCTTGCCAAATAGCAAGGTTTACTCTGGTGCATCAAAAGATAGAGGCCTTGAACGTTCAATAATAATCCACAATAAACTAAGCCACTGCTGCTGTTTCATGATTTATGCAGGAGAATGTTGATATGTCAATAGGGAGATTGTTTCCTGCTATAATGGGAAGAGTTCCAATCCGACCGATAGCAGAACCAAATGAAATTTCACCATTGGTGACCTTCCTTTGCCTTCCTGTTGCTTCATACATCACGGGACAGGTTATTTGTGCTGATGGAGGATTTACAGCAAGTGGATTTTAGGTTGCTCATGCCCAAGGGGTGTCGAACTGTTTTGCCACACATTTTGGAGTTTTAGTTTGTAGTTATAACAGTCATAGTTCCAATTATATTTTGCCTCAATAATAGTATGTGGAAAAGTAATAATTATGTATTCTTTTGTTGATTCGAATCTCACTTTGATTGTTAAATGGCATGTTTCACACTCTTAATTAGCAATGTCCTTAACAAAAAAGAATCAAGAATTTTTTTATTGATTGATGATCCTTCAAGAGGAAAAAAAAGTAAAACTCGTAACAAATTTATATTTTAATATAAGATTTTAATAGTGTTGAGTTAGTAATTTAATATTAAACATTTGACTCATAATTCAAGAATCAAAATTTTTAAGCATTATAAAAATGTCATTTCAATAAGCAGAATGCCATCAAACACAAAAATTACAATTTAATGTAGTTAAAGACATGATCAATAAACCAGCAGGGAGTAAATCTTTGATTTGTACTACCTCCAATTTAAAATAAGTATCGTATTAGGAATAAATTTTTGTTACACAATAAGTATCATTTTGTAAAAAAAATCCTTATTTACCCCTTTAATAATATAATTATGAGGTGAGAGAATATTGTTGGAAGAAGATGAGAATTATGAAGTGAGAGAATAAATAAACAAAAAATTTGAAATGTCAAAATATTAATTAAGGGTGTATTAGTCATTTTTAATAGCTTCTTAATTTGTGTGAGTTTTTCTAAAACTGACACTTATTTTGAATCGAAGATAGTTCTCTCTCCATTTCAAAATATTTGTTCGTGGAGTCTTTTGCACACAAATTAAGGGTGTTGAAAACAATACAACAATTTAGATAAAGTTCATATTCCACCCATATTAAAAATGTGATAGCTATTAGTTGGTGAAAACGTCCAAAAAGTAAGAAGAAATAAGAGTTTTGAAAAGTTGTGCCGTACTAATTATTAGTTCTAGAAATATGTATATGAACAAGTATTTTGAAACAAAATAAAAAAATTTCATGAATAAGTATTTTGAAACGGAAGGAGTTGCTTTTAATCAAACCCGAGAAAATAAATTCTCCCTCCGTCCTATAATTAAATTATAAGTCGGTGGGAAGTTTTTTAAGAAGGTTTTAAAACTATTTTTATATTTTTGTCCTTGTTTGTTACTCCATCCATCTCATAATATAAGTCGTTAGAAACTACTTTTGCTATTCAAAATTATAAGTTGTTGGGGATTTTTTAAGAAGGTTTTAAAACTATTTTTACATTTTTGTTCTTATTTATTATTCATTTTCCTTCTCTTTCTCTCTTCTCTTCTCTTGTTTCCAAGACATTTAAATAGGGGTGTTTTAGGAGAAAAAAAAATATAAATTCACCTTATTTTTAGGAATCTTAATATGTGTAAAATTAAGTTAAACGACTTATATTATAAGACGGATTGATTATTCTATTTTCCTTTCTTTCTCTCTCCTCTTTTCTCTTGTTTCCCAGATATTTAAATATAGGTGTTTTAAAAAAAATATATAAAGTCATCTTATTTTTAGAAATCTTAATATATGCCAAATTAAATTTAACGACTTATATTAAGGGACGAAATGACTATTAGTTTAGTTTAGAGCTAATATCCGTAAGGAATTTCAATTGACAAGAAATTAATGCACATTTTTTACGTGAAATTAGCCGTGAAGATCGCTAAAATAAAAAACATTTACTTTTCTCTAGGAAGAAGTTAAATAACATCTTTTGAGGTCTATGTTAATAAGTGAAACTTTGTTACGAAGCAGGAAGATCCACATGTTTCGAGATGCAAATTAGATATATTTTGGTCAGAATGGATGTGTATATTTATACCAGAATAAGCAAAACCTCTATACGTTAATTATTAAAAAACCTCTTTATAGTGTCACCAGCAGACGGTAGGTGTACTTTATCTATTACAACTTGTTCTCTTACATGGGGAGGCGGAAGAGATGAAATATATCGAAAAGTTATCCTTTGCCATTCTAACCAGCAAATCCAATTACGGAGTGATTAGAGGATTGGAGCCAACTAAACTTGTATTTGACTTTTTTTTTTTTTTAAAGGTGGGGGAGGGGGGTGGGGGGAAAGGTAGAGAGAATTGTATAGAAAGAAAATGAAAGGAAGCAGATACTAGAGTTTGTTTATTTGTTTGTTTTTTAAAATAATTAAAATTTAAGTTTTTATATTTATATTTATTTATAATTTATAATTATTTTTTTACTCCCATCTATAATTGTATAAATAAGGCACATACTTACCATTTTCCTTCCCCGTTCCTCTCATTTGATTTCTTTTGTGCTGTTACCGAGACTTAGAAATATCCAATATCCCGGTTTTAAGTCCTAATATGCCCATGTTGCCAACATATTCTTATATCAAGGGAAATACAATATACAATAAGCATATATTTCTCGAATTACTTTCCTGTTTAACTAGCAACGTAAAGCTTACTTAATATGTAAAGCAGATAACAAATTAGTGCAGTAAGATAATTTTCTTGGGTGAAGAATAACAAATTATGTAAAAGTAAGGGGCAACACACGCCAACGTTGTCGAAATACAACAATGATATCTCAGATGTCGACAAACATTTTGCTGTTCCAAAAGTTGCCAAAATGATCATCCAAAGAAACATGCTCATGCCATTGGACAAGGGGTTTTGAGTCTGAGTTTTCCTTGTCTCCCATAGAAACCTCAGTTTGAGACCCTTTGTCTTGTGGTCCACTACTTATCTAGAGACAAAAAATGGATTCTACCTTTGAACATGTTCTTCTTTAACAAGCAAAAAAGAATATATATATATATATATATATATATATATATATATATTGGAAATTTTGTTTTTTTAACTAACAACTTCTACTGGCCATTAATCTGTTTCTAACACTTCTACATTAATTGCAATGTTACTATATTAATAATTAGGGGTCATGAATTTTTGTTACTAGTAATTATGTTTGATGAAATTATACTTTTTTAGCGTTTTAATTTCTATTTCTATTTAATCAACTATTTTAATTCTTTATGTTTGCAATTATCATTGAGAAAATAAATATGTGATAATGATTGTTGGGTGGAATATTTTATATATGTCAAAGGAAAATAAATGTGATTATGATACGACTACATTATAAGTTCTCTTTTGAAAAGATCATCCAACTACCTTGTGAGAGACCTTACATAAAAATTCAATTTAATTGGAGCATATAATTACATACAATCAATTGGGATAACAGACAAACAGGAGAGGGATAATGTGTCTATTGAAAAGGACCAAACCAGAACATCTCTAAAACTTAAGATAATAAAATTGCAACAAGTCCTTTTTCTATGTTTCTTCTAAATGTCTATCTAAATGTCAAGAGGTGATTGAATTGTCCATATTATTTTAAAAAAAAAAAAAACTTTTCAACTTCTTTAATGAATGGTATAAATTTTAGAATCATTCCATCTAAACTTTTTAATGGTTGAGATTAGTTTGGTCGTTAGGTAAAATAGTCATTGAATATATATAATATTATTTTTAATCAAAAAATTATGATAAATATTTATAACTATTAATAACTATATTAGTAACTATACACTTTATTCTATTATTAACTATTAATAACCATATTAATAACTCATAGAATGTCAAGAGGGGATTGAATTGTCTATATTATTTTTTTAAGAATTTTAAAAAACAATCTTTTCAACTTCCTTAATGAATGGTATAGATTTTAAAACCCTTTCGCCTAAACTTTTCAATGATTGAGATTAGTTTGATCGTTATGGGTAAAATAGTAATTGAACATGTATAATATTACTTTTAACCAAAAATTATGAAAATTATTTATAACTATTAATAACCATATTAATAATTATACACTTATTTATTCTATTATTAACTATTAATAACCATATTAATAACTCATAGACAATAATACTAAAAAACCAATCATATTAATGAATTTGTCAAAATGCATAGAGAATTTGGATAGTTTATAAAATAAAAATTCTATTTTAAATGTAATTAGAATACCAATAGGTTGCTTTTGAGTAAGTGGCAAAAAAATTAGCATTTTAACATATATAAAATATAAAAATAAAAAATAAAGCACCACATAACAAAAAAAAAAAAAAAAAGACATACTTAGTTCAACAAAGATTATAGAACATATGCACACACATATTCTGATGAGAAAAATTAATTATGAAAATTACTCAAAAATAAAGGTACCATCATGACCTTAAAAGCTCTACAAAACAAGAATAGATGAGAAAGCAAAATAACAGCAAAACTCAAGAAAAGAAGTCAAAAACGTAAAAAAAAAAAAAAAAATACACAGACATATTTATAACATTGAAAAAAGAAAAAATACCATCAATAAATTCACAGGTCAACAATATTCAAATAAGACAAATGCTCCAGTTTAATATAATTTTATGACAAAAACATAATTAGAATAAATATAATTAGAATAACTCCAGAAAAGAGATAACAGAAAGAGGAAAAATAGTGGACAATAATCATATAAAATATTCTATAAATATTTATCAACCTACAACCGTGGTAACAAATATTTCTACTATTTTTGAGTTATAATTACATACAATCAATTGGGATAACAGACAAACAGGAGAGGGATAATGTGTCTATTGAAAAGGACCAAACCAAAACATCCCTAAAACTTAAGATAATAAAATTGCAACAAGTCCTTTTTCTATGTTTCTTCTAAATGTATATTTTAAATGTCAAGAGGGGATTGAATTGTCCATATTATTTAAAATAAAAAAAAAACTTTTCAACTTCTTTAATGAATGGTATAAATTTTAGAATCATTCCACCTAAACTTTTTGATGGTTGAGATTAGTTTAGTCATTATGGGTAAAATAGTCATTGAACATATATAATATTATTTTTAATCAAAAAATTATGAAAAATATTTATAACTATTAATAACTATATTAGTAACTATACACTTTATTTTATTATTAACTATTAATAACCATATTAATAACTCATAGAATGTCAAGAGGGGATTGAATTGTCCATATTATTTTTTTTAAGAATTAAAAAAAAAAAATCTTTTCAACTTCCTTAATGAATGGTATAGATTTTAAAATCCTTCCGCCTAAACTTTTCAATGGTTGAGATTAGTTTGATTGTCATGGGTAAACTAGTCATTGAACATGTATAATATTATGTTTAACAACAAATTATGAAAATTATTTATAAATATCAATAACCATATTAATAATTAGACACTTATTTATTCTATTATTAACTATTAATAACAATATTAATAACTCATAGACAATAATACTAAAAAACAAATCATATTAATGAATTTGTCAAAATGCATAGAGAATTTGGACAGTCTATAAAATAAAAATTCTGTTATAAATGTAATTAGAATACCAATGGGTTGCTTTTGAGTAAGTGGCAAAAAAGTCAACATTTTAACATATATAAAATATAAAAATAAAATACCACATAACAAAAAAAAAAAAAGTAGACATACTTAGTTCAACAAAGATTATAGAACATATGCACACACATATTCTGATGAGAAAAATTAATTATGAAAATCACTCAAAAATAAAGATACCATCATGACCTTAAAAGCCAAAAGAATTGTCTACAAAACAAGAATAGATGAGAAAGCAAAATGATAACAAAGCTCAAGAAAAGAAGTCAAATACATAAAAAAAAAAAAAATACACAGACATATTTATAACATTAAAAAATAAAAAATACCATTAAATTCACAGGTCAACAATACTCAAATAAGGCAAATACTCCAATTTAATATAATTTTATGACAAAAACATAATTAGAATAACTCCAGAAAAGAGATAACAGAAAGAGGAAAAACGGTGGACAATAATCATATAAAATATTCTCTAAATATTTATCAACCTACAACCGTAGTAACAAATATTTCTACTATTTTTGAGTTATTGTGACTCTTTGATTTCTTAGTTTGTCTATGAGTATATCTTCTTATTATTAATTAGTTAGCTCATCTATTCTATCAGTTCATATTGGATGATTGTTATTATTTCTTTAGAAGTTTTGGATTTTTGTCATTTTTTATCTAAGTTTCTTTTCTATCTGTTACAGTTTTGTTTTTTTCTTGTTTTTTATTATCATTTTTTTATGGTTAAGTGAAAAGGGAATTAAATTATCCAAGTAAATTTTCAAAGTAATTTTTATTTTCTCTAATTAATGGTGTAGATCTATTAAAATATTTTTGTATTCTATTATGAATGATGTTAATCTAATCAATACTTCCACCTAACTCTTTTTATGGTTGAAATTAATTTGGTCATCATGAATAAATTAGACATTTAACAATATTGTATAAAAAGATATATGAGTATTATTATAACATAAATGAGAAAGATAATTTATGAAAAACAATTAAAGAGTCATATAAGAAAAATAAAAAGACACATTATTATTTTGTAGGCTTACAAGTTTCATTCTTTAATTTATTACACATTATTAATCTTTTTGAAAAAACTAAAAGCGAAGAGGGGATTAAATTATTCAAGTAAATTTTTAAAGCAATTTTTTTTTTCCATCTACTCCAATTAATTGTAAAATTTAGTAAAGCCTTTCTGTATTCTTTTATGGATGGTGTTAATATCTTAAATAATCTCTTCAATATAATTTAAGAGTCAATAAGAAAAACGAAGAGACACATTATTATTTCATACTAATATCGGCCTACAATTTTCATTTTTTAATTTATTACACATTATTACTGTTTGAAAAAATTTTCTTTCTTTGATTTATTCACGGAATGACATCTAGATGCATTGGCTTACTATTTTCTTGCACGTATTATTCATTTAATTGAAATTAGAATTTTGAGTTTTCATTATTGATGATAAGATACATTTTTTTGTCTATAGATGCAAGTATGATAGGTAGAAGACAAAAATTGATAACTTAGAAAACCAACTCTATGAACTGAAGGCTGATAGACATGAAAATGAGAGGGATGCCATATTTTTTCAAGCAGTTGAAACTCTCAAATACCTCTTTCCTGGTGTTCATAGTCACTTAACTCATCTTTGAAGGGCAACATAGAAGAAGTATAACCTTACTGTTACTAATGCAATGGGCACATTTATGAATGCAGTTGTAGTAGTTGATGATAACATACAGGGTATCAAGATATCATACATAAATATTTAATTTGTCTATTAATATTCAACTTATTCTCTTTTTATTTTGGATTATCAACTTTTTTTTTTAAATTTTATCTAATATAATTTTGAGGAACCTCTTCCATATATGTGATAACTCTCTATTCTTTTCATTTTGGATACAACAAGATTGATGATCAGGATGCATTCCAACGTAATTTTTTATTTTCTTTTTGGATTTTTTCCCCTTTTTTTGCGGGGATACATTTATGTAGATTTTATTTACTTATTTATTTATTTTTTGAGGAAGTTTGGATACCAAGTGATAATAATCATTTACAATATAGGTTTTGCTTATCATTATCCTTCAATTTTGATGGAGGTAAGAAAGAAAGAAAAGAACTAAAACTAATTATTTATATCTTATAATACTGCTTTATCTGTGATGGTACGTAAACAAATTTTGAGAATGAACGAAGGCATAGAAAAGTAACTTATAATACTACTTTATCTGTCTTATAATACTATTTTGTCTGTGATTGCAGTTCTCATTTTAACTGTAAGTTTACAATTTTAAGTACTTTTATCTAATTTTACGATTAACTTCGATAATTATTTTATTTATAACTTTTTAGCACAATATTATATTAATCTCTCATTTTTTTTGTTTAATATTTATTGCTGCAAGAGATATTTGATTAAAAAAAATCATAATTCATACTAATGCAAAAATTATATATTGATTTTTTATAATCGAAATAATATAACTTAAGAACAGTTTTTCTCACAAGTTTGAATTTTGTGTAATCTCTTTTCTCCACTCTATACAAATAAACACATATAGAAGATAATTGATTTATTATTTTTTAGATTGATTATTAAATCGAAGAAACTTATACTTATTCGTTTTTAGATTATATCTCTAGGTTAATGACAATAATTATTGAAAAATTCATAAAAATATAGGAGTTCAATTATTGATTTTTTTTTATATTTAAATGTATATCCTCTATTAATAGCAGTTATAATGTATGTATATTAATCTTTGTTTTATACTCTCTAACTAATAATTTATTTATAAATTTTATTTATTTGTAGATATTTGATAAATTTTATTTAATCGTCCGGCAAAATCTCCGCGTGTAGCGTAGAGGTGTCAATTAGTTTGTTATAAAGAGTGAAAGAGTTACAACAATAAGAGCGTCGTGAAGGTAATAACATACCAATTAAATATTTAACTTATAATTTAAAAAAATTAATTAAGAATCAAATTCTAAAAATATGTCCTTAAATAGTATATTTCATTATTCACATTAATTGCCAGGTACACATCTTCTCTGATTCTTGTGATTTATTTTGCGCTTGAATTAAGTTTATATATATATATATATATAAATATATATCGTTCAAAGTTTTTAAAAGTATTCAAAAGTTGAGTTTTTTGCAAACAATATTGTATTATTTATAAGAGTAATTAGCAAAATTAGTTTATTAACTATTTTATTTGTGTTAAAATAGGTGAATTTTTTTCCTTTTTGAATTCATCCATTATTATTATTATTATTATTATTATTATTATTATTATTATTATTATTATTATTATTATTATTATTATTATTATTATTATTATTATTATTATTATTTTGAAAGTAATTGGTAATTTAGATCACAAGCACCCATGCCATATCAATGGCACATGCTTCAGAATTCTAAAAATATATATATTATATTCATACTCTGTTTCTGGACCAAAGCTTTGAAGAATTATTCACTCAGTTGCATGTAATCCTCTTGCCTCTATTCAATTGCATCTTGGTCAACTGTTATAAAAGACAACAAAGTCGTGGTTTTCAGTATGTCAAGGTTCGTGATGAAGATAGTTGTCAAATGTCTAACCTTGAGACGACACCATAACGGTAATTTTGACCCCCAAAAAAATTGATGAATAAATAAGAAAAAATATCTAATCTATTTAAAATAAACAAAATAGTTAATAGATTAAATTTATCAATTACTCTTCTTACATACATGCTATGTGAATTTTCGAGAAGCATAAATACATTATCAGACTTGATTTACAAAGTATCAACCTTAAAATAGGAGTCGGAGTATAGTTTAAATTTCTTTTTTTAAAGGAAATTTCTAATTCCTATTTAAGAATTTTTGAAGTCAAAATGAAACAAAATGTTTTTAAAAAGGTGGTTTTCAATTTTTTCATAAAAAATTTAGTTTGTTGTTGTTGTTGTTATTGTTGTTGTTTTTTTTTTTTTTTTGGCTATCATACTCTGTAACACCCGCTACCTAGGCCCGCCTGGGCTGGGGATGTCGTCCCGTGCAAAGGATAAGGTGTCTTTATAACTAGGTCACACAAATGAAATAGCGGAATAAAAATGATACTTGAATTTAAAATTTATTACATCCCAAAAAATCAATCCAAGAATAAATTCGAGAATACCAAAAATAAATCCATAATAAAATTTATCCACTCTCATCTCCCTAAAACATTACACAAGATAAATTATCAGAAAATCTTCCAAGTAGGCAATATCTAGCTACTCATCCCCACAGTAGGATCGACCTGAAATCATGGTAAAAATGGTGGTGAGACAGAAATCTCAATAAGTCCGTGTGTACTTTGGGTGTTCAGTGAAAACAGTTCGTGAATGCAAAGTATAAAATTCTTTATAAGAGATCACTAGCAAGCAATAAACATTAGTTAAAAGTAAGAGTAGTGTTTTAGCTTTTCCAACCATACATAATCAATAAAATCAACCACTCAAGGAAATGATCATGGGTACCACACGTTGGGCCCCATAACCGCATGGTCAGCATGCCACACTTTATGCATACTGCCGGTCAGAATGCCACACTTTGTGCAAACTGACAAAAGTAGGTGATCGGCCTACCGGGCAAGATACTTCTCCTTCTCTATACCCAAACAACAACCGGGTGTCCATTCCGGAAAAACACAATCACTTGACTGAAAAAGAACACTGCTAGCTCGGACCGGCATGACCTACTGGACTGTCGTCTTATCCGAGAAGGATTCACCCCTCAGCGGTTGCCACCTATTAGGAGACTTACTCTAACCCCTCAAAGACTAGCCTTAGTAGTCCACCCTTATTGAGTACTCAACGTAACATATCCCACTTGGGGAAAAAAAAAAAAAAAAAAAGAAGAACAAAACATAGTTCCACTTGAACCTGGCAATTAAGGGTTTCCAAAGTCTTTGTCAAAATCAGTTTCAGAAAAAGTTTTGAGTTTGAATAAATCTGCTTATTGGTTTTCAAATAATTTGTTCGACGAAAATAAGATAGGAGACAATCCTCAATTGCCTTTACAAAGATAAGTGTCCATGCACTCTACATTTGGCTTGCCATAATTAAACACTTTTCATCAATCAGGTTTTATGCAGGAGCTTACCTGATCCTTGCTCACAATAAAAGGTCTCCAACAACTGACCTAACCCCGCATGGGCAAATACAAACCATAATCAAACTCAAGCCAAAAATCCACTTTCTCAAATTAAAACATCTCAACTCACTACTATCATGACCCTAGTGTCCCAAGCTTTAAGACCAAATAATAAAGAAAAAGGGTCTCTAAGTTAAGGCTAATTTGATATTTAAAATAGTTAATGTTTGGGAAATAAGTACTAATAAGTTGTAGGTTTAAATCTTGCTAAGAAAAAATTAGAATTTATTTGATGAAGAGTCCTAGGTGGTTTTCGATAAAATAATGATTTATTAATAATTTAGTTGTAAAAAAAAAATAATTGATAACTAAAGTTAGTTGAAAATGAATTTTAATGAGTCTTGCTTGAAAAATAAAAATATAAGTTTTAATAGGTTTTGATTAAAAGATAATAATTAAATTTATAATAATAAGTATTTTATTAATTATGATTATTTCCATAAAAGGCTTTAGTTGATTTCATTATTTTATATAATATCTATATATTTTATTTTTCTAGCAAAAACTATTATTTATTTGACAAAAATATCCTTTATATATATAATAATCCAAATCTACTCTTATTAGGGTTTTTTTTCGAAATAACTAGCAAAATAATATTATTAAATATTTTATTCATGAAATAAAAATTAGCTTAGGGACAACTAGATCATGATCATATTTCTATGGCTAACCACAATTATGAACATATACGATCCTTCAATTCATCAAATCATCCAAATTATGCATACAAGTATAGATCTCAATTTATCAAGACATAATCTAAACCCCTACTAGCATAAATATGATCATGGCTTCAATAATCCAACATGAATATAAATCCTATTCACCAAAGGTGACGTAATCTCTAGCATACTTCATCACCAATACTACCTATGACATGGAGACATGCATTAAACCTCAAATCATCATACAATCAACCAAGATAATCCATCCATGCATAGATCCCATCTCCTTCATATTCATACATATATTCATGCTTCAATCTCAACAATACATACTCAAATCCTTTCCACAATCCACCTTCTATCAACATCACCCTAGAGACATGAATCTAGAGTTTAAAAGAAGGGTTGAAGGGACTTACTTGATTGATGATTATCTTGAAGGATTTTTGAATGAATCTCAACTCCTAGATGTCTAAATTCATCCAAAGAAGATGAAGGAAGCATGGCCATTGGAGAAGAAGCCATTTGTCTAAGAGGAGAGAGATTCGGCCATGAGAGAGAGAGACCATTAGCATGTTTATTCATATATATATATATATATATATATATATATATATATATTCATTAGAGATCACGATTAGAGAAGATGAAGTTGTTAGAACAAACCTACCTTGAAGGTGTTCTTGAGTCCTTCACAAAATTTCTGGTTTTTGATCCAAACTAGCAAGTTGGATCTTGGAGTTTGATGTTAAAAATGGTGTTGATGGACTCACAGCAGTGAGTAGACTCAATCTAGAAATTTTAGAAGAAGTTTGAAGTGATTTGGAGGGGTATTAGGTGAAAGGAAGAAATAAGTGTTCTTGGTGTGTTGTGTGTTCTTGATGGTTGAAGGGAATTGGGAGCTTTTGATTTGCAGCTGTCGAAATTCTGTAGGGATTAGGGCTGGCCGAATTTCTGCAGGGTTTTGGGAGATAATTCTCTAGTTTGGAAGGGAAAAGGAAAGGCTAGTTGTTGGAATCCTTGAAGAATATTTTTAGGAAGCAAATTTGGAAACTAAATATTCAAGAATACCTTTGATTATGGGAGAGCTTTTGGAAGTTTGCCATGGCTGAATTGCTGGGCAGTGTTTCAGCTAGATGAATGCTGGTTGAGGGAGGCTTAAGGTGGCCGAAAATACTGAGTGTAATGGTGAAGGGAAGGTCTGGTTGTTTGAGGTATATTTTATGGAAAGTTGTTAAACCATGGTGGTTGGAATTTTGGTATCCAAATCAAGGCATGATTGCAGAATTTTTTTTGGAAATCTTTTAGGCAGCCATGACTGGATTTTCGTGCAAAAGCTTGAGGAGGGTAATGGAGCTCAGTTACTGAAGGTTTAAGGGTGGTTTGTGCAGAAGAAGGATGGAGTTTCGGCTAGGGTAGAATTAGGAAACAAAGTTGGAAAATTTTTCTGCACAGGATTTTCGCAAAGCTGGAATTTTTTGGGCAGTTTTCGACTGCCACCTTCTAGTCGACTTGTAGGGAGTTTTGAAGGAGAATTTTAGGGGTTTTCAAGGCTGGTTTCCAACCCTCTTCATGGTGGAAAAACATGGCTAAGGAGCTGAGCAAAAATTGAAAGAAAACAGCTTCGTTTTGGACCTCCAAAGCTGTGAATTTGCCCAGGAATTTTCTTGGTTTTGTACCACCTTTGTGCAGTCCGAAAATGGCCAGAGAAATTCAGGTTGCAAGCTGATCCAAAAGGCCATTTTTCTGGCAGCATTTGGGAGGGAATATTAGCTAAGAATGTCGACACCTTGAAGGCATAAGAAATTGGAAAATTTCAGTTCATTCAAAGAAAGAAGATGAACCTAGCTAAAATGAATTTCTAGAAAGTTCACTAGAGGGATTTATCCTTTTGGAATCTTTCACATCTCCTCCACATTTTCAGACCATAAAATGTCTTTCACTAAGACATTTTGATTCTACAAAGCCTCAGCACTTCACTGGAATTTCTGGAAAGAAAATGGCTAGAACAATTTGATCAAACTAATGAGTTGAGAGATAGGAAAAATTAAAGATCAAGAGGAAATGAATTCCCCTTAGGAATTTTGTGTAGGCAAAAGAGTAGGATGAGGATACTCCTATCATATCTCTCTTAGGACAACATTTCTACCCTACTCCAAGCTCATAAGGCCGAAAATATTACTTCCCAAGCAAAAATAAAATTTAACCAAGCTAAAGCTCCTATGATGGAATTTGAACCAAAGATCTCAAGAATTAATTCTAAGGCTCTAACCACTAAACCACAACAGCTATTGTTCTTATTTTCCCTCTAAAAATATTTTCCTATTCAATCCTCAAGCTATGTCCCTTTTTCCACCTCAAGCAAAAATTACCATTTTACCCTTCTCGCTCAATAGTCATGATCAAGCCCTCTCGACTATAAAACATAAATTCTATGCATATAAAATCATATAAAAATATATTTAAACATACAAGAAAGTATGAGATGCATCCCAACCCCCTCACTCTAAGGTTGGTTTTGACTGGGGTTTCACATACTCTTTTTGAAAAGCTTTCAATATAGCTTTTAAAAGTTGATTTTGATTTCAATTGTACCCTTTCATCACTTTTTTAACTGTTAGAGGTAGTTTGACTATTAGTCAAAGATTTTATTCAAAATATCTAAAAATATAGAGGTCTTGATGGAAAATTAAGATGTTTAATTACTTAGAACAAAATTAAAATTATTCAAATTAAAAGTAATAGAAGCAAAGCATAAACAAAAGTAAGTGTTTATATTTCATTTTTGTCTTTAAAAACAAAGTAAGAAAACTTTTAATTTACCATCTAAAACACATATTTCTAAAATTTTTTGGGGTCAAATATTGGTTAACGGTCAATCAACCTCTGATTGCTAAAAAAAAGTAATAGACATTATAACTAAAACTAAAATCAACTTTAAAAAAAAAAAAATTGAAAGTTTTCAAAATGAGGGGTATGATTGCCAATCCTAGCTTTTGATGGGCAAAATTGAAAACACACTTTAAAAATGGGCATGATTGTTTGCAATCTTATATTGGGCAAGCAATTCATTGGTATATATCCATATTGTAGGCCCAATATGTAAAGTGTACCATTGTCCACTCTAAACCCCAATTGGAAGCCTAACAATTACTTAAAGAAAATTTTGATGGGTTTTACACTTTAATTGAAATTTTCCATTCTCTTCCCAAAATAAAATTTCATTTTAATTTAAAGATGTTATTATTTTACATAATTTTCGGTTCTTGAAAACTATTATCTACTATCAACACATCATATTCTCTCTTTTTAAACCCCACATGATCCCACATATTTAATAATTGTTTAAAAAATTCGTTTCAAAACTGACAATTCTTATCCATTTACACCCAAATGATTTTGCCCTCCAAAAAATATTGACTCTTGCAATCACACCGCTCTTTTTACAATTTTTCAATTTTACTCTTATAAAAAATAAATAAGATCCAGCGATACCCTTTTTTGAATAAACTAATAGTAGACCGGTCTTTGATTGTTAAAAGAGACCTAATTACGTGAAACCAAAAGTCAAGGCCTTGGTGCAAATACGTTTAGTTTATAATTTTTTTTCTCTCCTCCTAACTAAAATCCTGGATCTATCACTGTAATTTCCGGAGATGTGCAACAACTATGACAATTCACAACTAGGAGTACCATCAACACTTGCTCAAAAAGAATGAAAAATAAATAAATAAAGAACACAAGAAAAGGGTTTCACCACCAACACCAAAACCCCTAGTCTCAGTTGCAAATTGCAATCTCTGTGGTCCCTATGATATTTAATTTTTTTTAAAAAAAATGAAGCAATGGTAAGTAATGTCCTACCTTTTTACCTTCGATTAGCCGCTATTTGTAATAGGATAAAAATTTGTATCAATGGCCAAAACAAAAGATAATCGGTGTAATGAGATGGATATTTTGGTATAATAATATTTTGTCGGGATTTGAATGTAATTATTGAATTTGTTTTACCCGTACCCTAAATCTTCGAAAGGATATTTTTATTAATAAAATAAGAATTTGAGGGAGTACTGAGAAGAGAAATTGATCAGTGCAATGAAGCACACGTTTTGTGTGAATTATGCAATCTGCGTCGTCGGGGGTATTTTTGTCATTTTGACCGCGCCCGCGACTTTGATCGCAAATTTGACCAAATAGAGGAAGAATTGTAGAATTTAAGTATTGCTAATGGATTTAGTAGAATTTTTTGAGTTGGATGGTGGAATAAAATATTTTTCCATTTCAAACCCAATTTTGGTCATTTATGAAGAAAAAAGGAAATCGAGGTTAAAAACGGTGTTTGTGGCATTTTGTGATTGGTAGCTCATGTGCATGTGTCAATTTAAGAGAGGTTGCATGAAGGATTCATGCAAGATGCATGGAATTAAAGAATTACAAAATAAATGAAGAATGATGTGTAATTTTGCAAATAGAACACATCATTTGTGGGTCCTTTAGATTAAGGTCTTTTGCATTTTGATTGGCCAATGCAGGGACCATGAGAAGGTGATTGAGTAGCTGAAAATTGGCCAAGAAATCGACAGCCATGCAAAAAGAAATGAAAGGAAATTTTGAGGAAGAAAAAAATAAGTGAAATGGTGTGTAAATTTTTCGTTGGAACACACCTATGCTTTAACCACTTTACAATTAATGAAAATGAGAAATGAACGGCCAATATTTGACCAAGAATGGTGGTTGAGGAGCTAAATTTCAGCAAGAAATTTGTCTATAAGGAATAGAGAAAGAAAAGGAAAGAAAAGATAGAGAAAAATAGGGAGAAAAAGAAAAAGGAGAGAGAAAGAAAGAAGTGTGCGTCTTCTTGGTGTGTTCTTGGTATTCTTGGAGAAAATTAAGCCAAGAGATCCCACATACAAGGTAAAATTCTATGCTTGAAGAATTAAAGTCATAGATCTCATTACGGTGATTATTTTGGTATGAGTTTTAACATGAAAGCATGATTTTCATGTTTTAATTTTAGATCAAAAGCTATGATTTGTGAACTTTGTGTATGAACCTTGTATATGCTTATGTGTGCCAGCTGCCTAGGAGGCTTATAGATAATGTTTTGTATGAGGAAGAACTAAATATGCATGGTAGTTTGAAGGATTGCTTTTGGTTGATGAGATAATGACCAAAGTAGAATGAAAATGGAAGTTACTTAGTTGGAAAAATGAATTATACTAGCTTTGGATTAGAAGAAGTGAATTTGTGTTGAATAAGCATGACCCTTGTAAGATATTGGAATATGGAAATCATAGAAATAAAGATGATTTGAAGGAAAATTGAATGAATTAATGTTCTCAAGGTGTTAAAAGCTAAAGGAAAACAAAGGAAAGCATGAATAGTGAAATTAAAGTAAAACTACTGGGGCTGTTTTTTCCTAGAAGTATATCACGAGAACTAGGACTCAGAGAAGGGCTTCTACGAAATTAAAGTTAAGAGTCTTACTGTCATTTTGGTATATCATGGAGCCAAATCGGAGTTGTGGATTGAATGTTATGTGCAAAACAAAATCATGTATCAAGTAGTAAAATTCCAGAAAAATGAGTTTGAAAATGGATTAACTTAAGGATGATTAATTGTGTGATTATGGATGTAATGAATGCAAAATACGAAGTGAATCCCTTGTATAGTAAGGGAGAAAGGATGTGGAAAAAGGAAAATGAAAGAATCGAAAAAACGATGTGAATGAAAGTTGAACGTTTTCATTAACTGTCGGCTAACCATCGGTTTCGTCCGCTAACCGTTGAGCACATCGGCTAACCGCTGGCTATTCTTCGGCCAAATACGATTTGCCCCATGAACGATGTTTGGTGTAGGTTTATTGGTAAATAGCCAACGGAACGTTGAAAAAGGTAGCAATGGTGGTCGAATAGCTGTAAACGGAAAAGTTTAGTTAGGACATGAAGTGAGTCCCTTTGATTTCTAAAACCTTTTGAAAGCTAGTATGCTTCACTTTTTCATGAAATGCTATATTTTACACCGTTTTGGAAATCCCTGACTATATTTAAGGTTTTTTTGAGCAAGAATTGTTTTGCGCCATTTTGGGCTTTAATAAACTTCCTAATTGGCTTGAAAACCTTAACAGATAATTAAAGCATAGATTTCGTAAATTTAGTCATTTTTGGATTAAAAACTTGGGATTTTCAAAAAATGGTAAATTTTGGATGCGGTAATCATAAATTGATTGGAATTCCCTTATTGGAATATTTTATGGAAATGTGTTTGAAAACTTTGAATTTAATCCTCTTTTGGGATTAGAATTCTGGATTTCTTGAAATGAGTTCATTTTTAGAATCGAGTACTTGGAAAATGATCCAAATGTCCTTATTGGAATATTTTATGAAAACCTTTGGAATCGGGTATTCGGTAAATGACCGAAATATCCTTATTGGAATTCTTGTGAACACTTTTCAAATCAAGTAAGGGTAAATGATCCGAATACCCTCGGAAAGTCTTTTGGAACTGGGAATGGGTAAAATGACCCGAATGCCCTTAGAAATGACTTTTATGATTGAGTACTGGCAAAATGACTCGAATACTCCTGAAAAATTATTTTGATGTGTGAAAAGAACTCTTTACCTTATTTTGACACGGTTTTGAAAAATGATCTCTTGTAATGAGATTCACTTTTGAAAAATGACATTTTGATCTTGAAAATTATTTATTGGCCTAAAGTGCTTATGGAATGAATTGATCGGCTATGTGGAGCCTTTGTGAATGATGATCTGACTTGCGAGTTAATGCGATCAAACTCTGAAAAATATTATTTTGCCCAAAAAATGTTTGTTATGAAAATCCTACAAAATCAGATAAGCTTCTGACCTGATCAGTCAGAAGAGGTTGGCATTGGTAACATTAAGTACTCAGCAAGGACTTTGATCTTTGTACTAGCTTACGTTAGAGTTAAACGACCCTAACAAGCTGGCCTAGTTCTAGGGATTGTTTTATTCCAAACAGGGTGACAAGACATTTGTGAAACCCCGGTCAAAACCAACCTTAGAGTAAGGGGGTTGGGATGCATATCATACTTTATTTCATAATTAAATATATTTTCATATGATATCTATGTGCTTTAGATTTGATTTTTTTTATCTTGAAGTCTTATTGGTGAGTATTGTGTGAGAGGGGCAAAATGGTAATTTTTGCCCGAGGCGAAAATAGGGAGATAGATTGTGGATTGAATAGAAAATAATTTTTCTAGTGGAAATAGCAACAAGAGTTGTTGTGGTTTAGTGGTTAGAATTTTGGAATTTATTCTTGAGGTCTTGAGTTCAAAGTCCATCATAGAAGCTTTAACTTGATTAAATTTTATTTTTTCTTGGGAAGGAATGGTTTCGGGCTTAAGGGCCTAGATCAATGTGGTGATGATGTCCTAGGAGAGACATGCTAGGAGTATTCTCATTCCACTCCTTTGCCTACTCGAAATTCCCAAAGGGAATTCTTGTTCCCTTGATCTTTGGTTTTCCTTAGCTTTCAACTCCTTAGTTTGATCAAGATGTTCTAGCCTTTTTCTTTCCAGAAAAGTCAGTAAAGTGCTGAGGTCTCTTAGGATCAAAATGTCTTGGTAAAAGACTTCTTATGGTCTAGAAAATATGGAAGAGTTGAGGGGAATTCCGAGAGGAAAAATCCCTCTAGTAAGCTTGCTGAAATTTCACTCTAGACTAGCACATTTTTCTTCATGGCATGAGCTGAAATTTTCCAGCTTGTTGTACCTTCAAATTGTCGAGCTTCTTAGCTAACATTCCCTCCCAAATGCTGCCAGAAAGATGGCCTTAAGATCAGTTTGAATAATGAATTATTTCTGCCATTTTTGGGCTGCACAAAGCTGAGCAAAACCAGTGAAAAATTCTGGGCAAATCGCTACCTTGGAGGCTCAAAATCGAGCTGTTTTCTTCCAGATTTTGTGCAGCACCTTAGCCCCGTTTTTCCTCCATGAAGAAGGCTAGAAACCAGCCTTGAATACCCCTAAAATTCCCCTTCAAACTCTCTGCAAATTGGCTGGAAGTGGCAGACGAAATTCTACCCAGAAATTACTGTGCAACGAAAAAAAAACTGGGCAGTCCAGATTTCCAACTTTATTTCCTATTTTTTTTCCAGCCGAAACACCAGCCCTAAGCTGTTAAAACCTCCCTTAAACCACCATTAACAGAGGTCCATTGTTTCCCACAAGCTTCTGGACGAAAGGCAGCAATGGCTGTCCGAAAATCTCTCCAACAAATCCCTGCAATTTAGCTTGATTACTTTCCAAAATTCCAGCCATCTTATTTAGCAACCTTCCATGATATCTTGCTCAATTGGCCAGACTTCTTCTTCATCATTGTGCCCCTTAGTTTCGGCCATCATAAGCCTTATTGAACCAGCTTTAATTCCTCAGAAAAGCTACATAACCAGTCGGTCATAGGAGACTTCAAAGCTGTCCAAACAATCAAGATATTCTTAGAATATTTAGTTTCCAAATTCACTTCCTAAAAATATTCTTCAAGGATTGTAAAAACTAACCTTTACTTTTCCCTTCCAAATCAGAGAAACAACTCCCTAAACCCTACTGAAAATCGGCCAGCCCTATCTCCCACAGAAAATTCGGCAGCTGCAAATTGCTTAACTCTCTCTCTCGATTTTTTGCAACCATCAAGAACACACACACACACTACACCAAGAACATCTACTTCTTCTCTACACCCCCTCCAAACCATCTCAAACCCTCACAAAAATCTCCAGATTTAGTCTACTCATTGCTGTGAATCCATCAACACCATTATTTACATCAAACTCCTCAAAACATCTTGCTACTTCAGATCAAAAGCAGAAATTTCTATGAAGAACTAGAACATCTTCAAGGTAAATTCACTCTATCAATTTCATCCTCTTCAAATTTGATCTCTAGTGGGAACCTATATGAATAACCATGATAATGATCTATTCTTCTCTCTTTCTCTCTCTCTAACTCTCCCCCTCTCTCTCCCATGGCCGAAATCACTCTTCTTTGGCCGGATGACTTCTCCTCCCATAATCTTGCTCTCACCATCTCCCTTGGACAGGGTTAGCCATTTAGGAGTTGAGATCTACTCTAAACTCCTTCAAAGCATTCATCAACCAAGTAAGTACCTCAATCCTTCTTTTAAACTCTAGAATCATGTCTCTAGGATGATGTTGTTAAAAGATGAATGGCGATGGGATTGAGTATGTGTTGTTGATGATTGAAGCATGAGTACATGTATAATTGTGAAAGAGATGAGATTTATGCATGGAAGGATTATATTGGTTGGTTGTATGTGGAATTGAGTTTGATGCATGTCATAGGTAGTATGTGTGATGAAGTATGCTAGAGATTATGTTACCTTTGGTGAATAGGAGTTATATGCATGACTAGAATATTTAAGCCATGTTTATATTTATGCTAGTAGAGGTTAAAGCATGTCTTAATAAATTTAGATCTATGCCTAGATGCAAGATTTGGTTGATTTGATGAATTGAAGGATTGTGCATGTTCTTGATTGAGGTTGGCCATAGAAATTGACCATAATCTGGTTGTCCCTAAAAGTAATTTTCACTCCATGAATAAAATACTCTATAAAATAATTTCATGGTATTTTCGAAAACCCTAGGAAGGGTAGATTTGGATTCTTATATTCATAAAGGATATTTTAGCCAAATAAATAATAATTTTGCTAGAAAGTAAAATAAATAATTATTATTTAAAATAAAGAAAGCAATTAATGCCTTTATGAAAAAGATTTATGCTTAGTAAAATATTTACTAAATCAAAACCCTTAAGGATTTACTTATTATTTTCCAAGAAAGGCTTATTCAATTTAATCTCAACTAGTTTTAGCTATCAATTATTTTCTAACAACTAAACTATCATTAAATCACTATTTTACCTAGTACCACCTATGACTCTTGATCAAATAAACTTTAGATTTTTCTTAACAAGATGTAAACTTTCAACTTATTAGAATTTATTTCCCAAACCATTAATTATTTTAAATAACAAATTAAACTTAGCTTATAAACCTATTTAATTAGTGTCTTGCCCTAAAGCTTGGGACACTAGGATCATGGTAGTAGTGAATTGAGTTGATTTAAAATTGAGGAAGTGGATTGTAGCTTGAATCTGATTAAGATTTGTATTTGTCTATGTGGGGTTAGGTCAGCTGTTCGAGACGTTGTTGTTGTGAGCAAGAATCAGGTAAGCTCCTGCATAAAACTTATCAAAGTGAAATGTTTTCCTTATGGCAAACTAAATATGGAGTGTATGGACACTCGTTTATTTGAAGGCAATTGAGGGTTGAATTTGTTCTTATTTCCAACACTTAAATTATTTAAAAGTTACTGAACATATTTTCCAAACTTAAAACTCTTTCTAAAACTAATTGTTCCCAAAACTTTGGAAACCCTCAAATTACTATTTTCATGAAGAGCAATCCTTTGTTCATTTTATCCGAAGTGGGAAACGTCGTTGAGTACTCAATAAGGGTGGACTACTAGGACTAGTCTTTGAAGGGTTAGGGTAAGTCTCTCAGCAGGTGGCCACCTCTGAGGGGTGAGTCCTTCCTGGAAAAGATGTCAGTCCAGTGAGTCGTGTCGGTCCGAGCTAGCAGTTTGTTTTCAGTCAAGTGACTGTGTTTTGCCAAAATGGACACCCGGTTGTTGTTTGGGTATAGAGAAGGAGGACTATCTTGCCCAGTAGGCCGATCACCTACTTTTGTCAGTCTGCACAACGTGTTGGCATTCTGACCGGTTATGGGGCCCAACGTGTGGTAACCCATATCCCTTTCTTTTGAGTGGTTGATTTTATTAATTAAGCAGGGCTAGAAAAGCCAAAACACTACTCTTGCTTTTGACTAATGTTTATTGCTTGCCAATGTTTCTCTTGTAAAGGTTTCACACTTTGCATCCATGAACTGGTTTCACTAAACACCCAAAGCACATACAGACTTACTGAGATTTCTGTCTCATCACATTTTTATCATGATTTCAGGATGATCCTACTGTGGAATTGAGTGGCTAGTAATATCTACTTTGGAAGAGAATGTGTCTTTTGATTTTATGTATTGCTTTGGGGAAACGAGAGTGGATAATTTTATTTATGGTTTTTGTTTTAGAATTTCATGGATTTAGTCTTGGAGTATATTGTGTTGTAATAAATTTTTAAGTTAAGTATTATTTTATTTCAGCAATTTTATTTGTGTGACCTAGTTATAAATACCCCTTATCCTTTGGACGGGGTGACATCCCCAGCCCTGGGGGCCTTGGCTCGGGGTGTTACAAGTAGTATCAAAGAACTAGGTTATAGGCAAATATTGATGATATATGTTTTATTTATTTAATTTTAAATCTTATGTAACCTATCTTGTTGATGCTGTAGGATGGTTAGACTGTTTAGGACAACAAGGAAGGGGCAGCAGTGGTACCTGCCTTACTATCTAGACCAGGAGGACCTTCCAGTTCCCCAACCTGCCCCTCAGCCAGTTGTCCCTATAGAGGATAACAATGATGTCGAGGTTATCCCTATGGAGGATAGCAGTGATGATGAGTTTGACCTTATGGAGGATAGCAGTGAGGATGAGGTCCAGATCCTAGAGCCACCTCCAATCCCGGTGATAGACATAAGCTCTGATAGTGAGGACGAAATGATGCTAGTGGAGCCTGAACCCCACCCCCCTAATCCCGAAGTGGATTTAGCAGCAGCTAGTGATGACCCGGGGGAGATAGACTATGAGTCTCCACCCAGGCTTTCTTTCATTCCTTCCTTCAGCCGAGTTGAGGCCGGAGAGGGTTCTTGGCGCCTTGGGAATGAGCCAATGGAGGGATTTTCTTGCAGGGACGGAGTAGATTTTTCTAAGAACACTGGGGGTTGGTTGTATGAGGCTGATGATGAGGGTTCGGATGAGGATTAGAGAACTAAGAGTTATTTTGTTTTAGATGATTATTTATATGTTGTCTTTCGAGAACTAGTATGTCAAAGGTTTTCAATTTTATGTTCTATTCACAACTTTGGATTTATGCAAGTTAGTTTTTGAAATCAAAATTTATGAGCAATCCTTTAAATAAGTTGCACGACTTCTTTCTACTTATACTTGGCTATTTATGCTTGCACCACTAAAATGATTTGATACTTGAGTGCATACATTTAACATCTGGGGTATGGTATAGAATGGCACCCAAGAGACGTGCAGCTTTTTTAGCCAGAAGGATTCCGGAAGTAGACCAGGTAGCACCGGAAGTTGAAACTGAATAGATGCAATCACCCTATCAGGGTAATGGATAAAGTGATCCCGAGATGGGCATGGGGTCTGATGCCCCAGCAGATGTGTCAATGGGCCAGGCACTCACCAAAGTGGCCGAGATTCTTCAGACGCTGACCGAGCGAAGGCACCCTAGAGGGGAAGGCGAGGCATTAGAGAAATTCTTAAAGTTCCAACCGCCCATCTTTATGGGTGAAGCTAAGTAAGACCAGAAGGCCGAGCAATGGGTCGAACAAATGGAAGACATTTTCGCAATGCTCCAGTATTCGGAGGAGCGGATGGTTAAGTTTGCAGCTTTTCGATTTTGAGGGCCAGCTCGGGCATGGTGGCAGCGGGTCCAAGAGGACTGGGTGATGGATGAGCAAGAGTGGTCGTGGTCCAACTTCGTTGAAGCCTTCAGGGCTGAGTACATCCCTCAATGGATTGTGGAGAAGCGGGAGGACGAGTTTCAGAATCTGAAACAGGGGAGCATATCAGTGGCTCAATAAGTGGCGCAATTCACGCAATTGTCAAAGTACTGTCGAAGGTTGGTTGACACCGAGCAGAACAGGACGAGGCAGTTCGTTAAGGGGCTAAGACCGGAACTAAGGAGGGCATTGGCACCTGCTCCACCGACAACTTACTCGGGGGCAGTGGACGCGGCTACTCGCACGGAGAATGAGGACCGCAGCAGGATGGCGGCCAAGCCTTTCCAACCACCGGGACAGCCGCAGGGACATTTCCCGAGGCCGCAACCTCGCAAGCGCCCTGCTAACCATCAATGGCAGAACCGGGGAAAGCAAGCCCAGACAGCACCAGCTGGACCTGCGCCGAATCTCCCAACATGTAGGCAGTGTGGGAAGAAAGGCCACACCGAGAGAAATTGCTGGTCCAATGGTGGAGATAGAAAGTGCTACCACTGTGGTGACCCGAACTACCTGAGGAATTCCTGCCCTAAGTTGCATCGAGTCGGGCAAGGGAACCCGGCTCAGAACCCGGGGCCCAACCGAGCTAACGCCACGGGAGCATCCGGGAGTGGAGCACCGAAGCCGCAAGTGAAGGCCAAGGTATTCGCTCTCAACAGAGAGGAAGTTGGGGCTGATGCAGCGGTGGTAGAAGGTACGTTCACTATTCAAGGACGTTCCGTTAATGCTTTGATTGATTCTGGCTCTACTCATTCCTATATAAATAAGTTGTGTGCATATCATTTGGGTTGGGATGGAGTGGAGCTACCTTTCATTTTAGAGGTAAGCACACCTTTGGGGAAAATGGTGCAAGCGGATCAGTTTGTGAGGGATTGAAAGATTAAGGTGGTGAGAGAAAATCTGGAGGGAGATTTGATTGTGTTAGACATTGAGGATTATGACTTGATTTTGGGGATGGACTGGTTAGCCAAGCATGGGGCTAGAGTAGACTGTAAAAATAAGTCAGTTCAGTTTGTCAAACCGGGTTGTGATGTATTGGAATTCAATGGTAAGAGAGTGAAGGAACTAAAGTACTTGATTGCGGGAGCTAAGGCCCAGAAATTGTTGAGGCAAGATTGTCAAGGTTATCTGGCTTACGTGATAAACAAGCCGAAGGACCAGTGCACTCTGGAGGACACCGAAGTGGTGAGGGACTTTCTCGATGTGTTCCCGACGGAGCTTGACTCTCTACCTCCCGACCGACAGGTGGAATTCACTATCGACTTAATTCCGGGGGCAGAACCAGTATCACGGACTCCGTACTGAATAGCACCGGCAGAATTGAAGGAATTGAAGGAGCAGTTAGAGGAGTTGGTGGGTCAGGGTTACATCTGACCCAGCACGTCACTTTGGGGAGTGCCTGTACTATTTGTGAAGAAGAAGGACAGGGCCTTGAGGCTATGCATCGACTATCGAGGGTTGAACAATTTAACGATTAAGAACAAGTACCCCCTCCCACTGATTGACGAGCTGTTTGATCAGCTGCAAGGATCCAATTGCTATTCCAAGTTGGATCTGAGGCAAGGTTACTACCAGCTGCGAATAAGAGAAGACGATATTCCTAAGACAGCTTTTAACACCCGCTATGGACATTACGAGTTTGTGGTGATGCCGTTCGGGGTAACTAACGCTCCAGCAGTATTCATGGACCTAATGCACCGAGTATTCCGACCCTATCTGGATAAATTTGTGGTGGTCTTCATCGACGATATTTTGATCTACTCCAAGAGTCCGGAGGAGCATGTGGGGTATCTGAGGCTCGTGTTGGAGAAATTGCGGGAGCACATGTTGTACGCTAAATTCAACAAATACGAATTCTAGCTAGACAGTGTGGCATTCCTTGGCCATGTGGTGACCAAGGAAGGAATCAAGGTAGATCCGGCAAAGGTCGAGGCGGTATCAGACTGGAAGCAGCCGGAGAATATTACTGAGATCCGGAGTTTCTTGGGATTGGTCGGATACTACCGAAGATTTATCAAGGGATTCTCGACGCTCGCATCGCCAATGACCCATTTGTTGAGGAAGGATGTTCCGTTTGTGTGGAACGAAAAATGCGAGAAAAGTTTCCAAGAATTAAAGAAGAGACTGATGACAGCACCGGTATTAAGTCTACCGGAGGAAGGAAAATCTTACGCGCTATACACCGACGCTTCGAAAGAAGGACTGGGAGCGGTGTTGATGCAAGATAGGAAAGTAATTGCTTATGCTTCTCGGAAGCTAAGACCCCATGAAGGGAACTACCCCACTCACGATTTAGAGCTGGTAGCTATAGTGTTCGCCCTAAAGAAATGGCGACACTACTTGTATGGAGCCGAGTACGAGGTGTTCACCGACCATAAGAGTCTGAAGTATATCTTCACTCAGAAGGATTTGAACTTGAGGCAACGAAGGTGGATGGAGTTCTTGGAGGAATACCGTTGCCCGATCAACTACCATCCCGGGAAGGCCAACGTTGTGGCAGACGCCCTAAGCAGAAAAGTTGGAATGGCTAGACTGAAGGTGCAGGAGATGCAAGTAGTTCAGGATGTATTGGACAGAAGGGCGGAGGTACAAGACAAAGGAATCGTCATAAGCAATTTGAAGTTGGTGCCGGATTTGAAGAAGAAATAGTGGAAGCTCAGTGAAGCAACGCCGAGTTTCAAATTTTCAAGGATAAGGAGCTTAAAAGACCAGACAGCGAATTTCGTCATGATGAGGCGGGAGCTTTTCATTTCAGAGACCGATTGTGTGTACCCGGGGAGCAGCAATTAAAGGACAGAATTTTGGAGGAGGCACACAAGAGCAAATACGCCATTCATCCGAGAGAGGTCAAGATGTATCAGGATTTGAAGAGTGCATACTGGTGGCCCAGAATGAAGCGAGATGTGGTCAAGTATGTGTCGACTTGCCTTACTTGCCAGAAAGTTAAAGCGGAGCATAGGAAGTCAGCAGGGCTATTGCAGCCATTGCCAGTGCCGGAATGGAAGTGGGAGGAGGTGACTATGGATTGCGTCACCGGACTTCCCATGTCAAAAACCCAGAAGGACGCCATATGGGTGGTGGTGGATCGACTGACCAAGTCGGCCCATTTCATCCTAGTAAATGTGAGGGATTCCATGGAGAAGCTGGCTCAGACATATGTTCGAGAAGTAGTCCAACTTCATGGAGTACCTTCGGGCATTGTGTCAGACCGAGACCCGAGGATTACTTCTCGCTTTTGGGGAAAGTTCCAGGAGGCAATGGGATCGAATTTGAAATTCAGTACGACGGCACATCCGCAAATCGATGGGCAATCAGAAAGGGTAATCCAAATACTGGAAGATATGTTGAGAGCCTGTGTCCTGGATTTTGGGGATAAGTGGATCGAGTGTGTACCGTATGTCGAACTATCTTATAACAATAGCTATTAGGCCTCGATTGGGATGGCACCGTACGAGGCTTTGTATGGGCACAAGTGTCAGGTACCGTTGTATTGGAGTTGGAAGGAGGATGGTCATGTGAGCAAAACCGGAGAGGTATTTGTCCAAGAAATGTTGGATAAAGTGAAAATGATCCGGGAAAGGTTAAAGGCAGCTCAGAGCTGGCAGAAGAGCTATGCGGACAATCGGCGAAGGGATCTAGAATTTCAAGTTGGGGACCGTGTATTTTTGAAGCTGACACCGAATAGGGGAATTTTGAAGCATCCGAAGGGCGGAAAGTTGAATCCAAGATATTTGGGGCCGTTTTTTATTAAGGAAAGGATTGGACCGGTAGCTTACTGATTAGACCTGCAGGATGGGTTGACGGGTATCCACGATGTGTTCCATGTGTCGCAGTTGAAGAAGTATAATGCGGATCCCGGTCATATATTGAATGATGAACCGTTGGTGTTGCAACCAGACTTGAGCTACGTGGAGAAGCCTATGCGTATATTGGACCGCGGTGTCAAAACCCTACGAAATAAGCAGATACCGATGGTTAAGATTCAGTGGGAGCACCATGGCATGCAGGATGCCACATGGGAGTCGGAAGAATGGGTTAAGCGGAAGTATCCCGAACTGAAATAGAGGTATGCCTGAATTTCGGGAGAAAATTCTTCTAAGGAGGGGAGGATGTGAAACCCCGGCCAAAACCAACCTTAGAGTAAGGGGGTTGGGATGCATATAATACTTTATTTCATAATTAAATATATTTTCATATGATATCTATGTACTTTGGATTTGATTTTTATTGTCTTGAAGTCATGTTGGTGAGTATTGTGTGAGAGGGGCAAAATGGTAATTTTTGCCCGAGGCGAAAATAGGGACATAGATTGTGGATTGAATAGAAAATAATTTTTCTAGTAGAAATAGCAGCAAGAGTTGTTGTGGTTTAGTGGTTAGAACTTTGGAATTTATTCTTGAGGTCATGAGTTTAAAGTCCATCATAGAAGCTTTAACTTGATTAAATTTTATTTTTGCTTGGGAAGGAATGGTTTCGGCCTTAAGGGCCTAGATCAATGTGGTGATGATGTCCTAGGAGAGACATGTTAGGAGTATTCTCTTTCGGATCCTTTGCCTACTCGAAATTCCCAAAGGGAATTCTTGTTCCCTTGATCTTTGGTTTTCCGTAGCTTTCAACTCCTTAATTTGATCAAGATGTTCTAGCCTTTTTCTTTCCAGAAAATTCAGTAAAGTGCTGAGGTCTCTTAGGATCAAAATGTCTTGGTAAAAGACTTCTTATGGTCTGGAAAATATGGAAGAGTTGAGGGGAATTCTAAGAGGAAAAATTCCTCTAGTAAGCTTGCTGAAATTTCATTCTAGACTAGCTCATTTTTCTTCATGGCATGAGCTGAAATTTTCCAACTTGTTGTACCTTCAAATTGTCGAGCTTCTTAGCTAACATTCCCTCCCAAATGCTGCCAGAAATATGGCCTTAAGATAAGTTTGAATAATGAATTATTTCTACCATTTTTGGGCTGCACAAAGACTAAGCAAAACCAGTGAAAAATTCTGGGCAAATCGCTACCTTGGAGGCTCAAAACTGAGCTGTTTTCTTTCAGATTTTGTGTAGCACCTTAGCCACATTTTTCCTCCATGAAGAAGGCTGGAAACCAGCCTTTAATACCCCTGAAATTCCCCTTCAAACTCTCTGCAAATTGGCTGGAAGTGGCAGACGAAATTCTACCCAGAAAATTACTGTGCAGCGAAAAAAAAAACTGGGCAGTCCAGATTTCCAGCTTTGTTTCCTATTTTTCTTTCAGCCGAAACACCAGCCCTAAGCTGTCAAAACCTCCCTTAAACCACCATTAAAAGAGCTCCATTGTTTCCCACAAGCTTCTGGACGAAAGGCAGCAATGGCTGTCCGAAAATCTCTCCAACAAATCCCTGCAATTTAGCTTGATTACTTTCCAAAATTCCAGCCATCTTATTCAGCAACCTTCCATGATATCTTGCTCAATTGACCAGACTTCTTCTTCATCATTATGCCCCTTAGTTTCGGCCATCATAAGTCTTATTGAACCACCTTTAATTCCTCAGAAAAGCTACATAACCAGTCGGCCATAGGAGACTTCAAAGCTGTCCAAACAATCAAGATATTCTTAGAATATTTAGTTTCCAAATTCACTTCCTAAAAATATTCTTCAAGGATTGTAACAACTAACCTTTCCTTTTCCCTTCCAAATCAGAGAAACAACTTCCTAAACCCTACTGAAAATCGGCCAGCCCTATCTCCCACAGAAAATTCGGCAGTTGCAAATTCCTTACCTCTCTCTCTCGATTTTCTGCAACCATCAAGAACACACACACTACACCAAGAACACCTACTTCTTCTCTACACCTAATACCCCTCCAAACCATCTCAAACCCTCACAAAAATCTCCAAATTTAGTCTAATCATTGCTGTGAATCCATCAACACCATTATTAACATCAAACTCCTCAAAACATCTTGCTACTTCGGATCAAAAGTAGAAATTTCTGTGAAGAACTAGAACATCTTCAAGGTAAATTCACTCTATCAACTTCATCCTCTTCAAACTTGATCTCTAGTGGGAACCTATATGAATAACCAATATGAAATCTCTAGTGCTAATCATCTCTTCTTCTCTCTTTCTCTCTCTCTCTCTCTCTCTCTCTCCCTCTCTTTCTCTCATGGCCGAAATCACTCTTCTTTGGCCGGATGACTTCTCCTCCCATAATCTTGCTCTCGCCATCTCCCTTGGATAAGGTTAGCCATTTAGGAGTTGAGATCTACTCTAAACTCCTTCAAAGCATTCATCAACCAAGTAAGTACCTTCAATCCTTCTTTTAAACTCTAGAATCATGTCTCTAGGATGATGTTGTTAAAAGATGAATGGCGATGGGATTGAGTATGTGTTGTTGATGATTGAAGCATGAGTACATGTATGATTGTGAAGGAAATTGGATTTATGCATGGAAGGATTATATTGGTTGGTTGTGTGTGGAATTGAGTTTGATGCATGTCATAGGTAGTATGTGTGATGAAGTATGCTAGAGATTATGTCACCTTTGGTGAATAGGAGTTATATGCATGACTAGAATATTTAAGCCATGTTCATATTTATGCTAGTAGAGGTTAAATCATGTCTTAATAAATTTAGATCTATGCCTAGATGCAAGATTTGGTTGATTTGATGAATTGAAGGATTGTGCATGTTCTTGATTGAGGTTGGCCATAGAAATTGACCATGATCTGGTTGTCCCTAAAAGTAATTTTCACTCCATGAATAAAATACTCTATAAAATAATTTCCTAGTATTTTCGAAAACCCTAGGAAAGGTAGATTTGAATTCTTATATTTATAAAGGATATTTTAGCCAAATAAATAATAATTTTTCTAGAAAGTAAAATAAATAAATATTATTTAAAATAAAGAAATCAATTAAAGCCTTGATGAAAAAGATTTATGCTTAGTAAAATATTTACTAAATCAAAACCCTTAAGGATTTACTTATTATTTTCCAAGAAAGGCTTATTCAATTTAATCTCAACTAGTTTTAGATATCAATTATTTTCTAACAACTAAACTATCATTAAATCACTATTTTACCTAGTTCCACCTATGACTCTTGATCAAATAAACTCTAGATTTTTCTTAACAAGATGTAAAATTTCAACTTATTAGAATTTATTTCCCAAACCATTAATTATTTTAAATAACAAATTAAACTTAGCTTATAAACCTATTTAATTAGTGTCTTGCCCTAAAGCTTGGGACACTAGGATCATGGTAGTAGTGAATTGAGTTAATTTAAAATTGAGGAAGTGGATTGTAGCTTGAATCTGATTAAGATTTGTATTTGTCTATGTGGGGTTAGGTCAGCTGTTCAAGACCTTGTTGTTGTGAGCAATAATCAGGTAAGCTCCTGCATAAAACTTATCGATGTGAAATGTTTTCCTTATGGCAAGCTAAATATGGAGTGTATGGACACTCGTTTATTTGAAGGAAATTGATGGTTGAATTTGTTCTTATTTCCAACACTTAAATTATTTAAAAGTTACTGCGCAGATTTTCCAAACTTAAAACTCTTTCTAAAACTAATTGTTCCCAAAACTTTGGAAACCCTCAAATTACTATTTTCATGAAGAGCAATGCTTTGTTCATTTTATCCGAAGTGGGAAACGTCGTTGAGTACTCAATAAGGGTGGACTACTAGGACTAGTCTTTGAAGGGTTAGGGTAAGTCTCTCAGCAGGTGGCCACCTCTGAGGGGTGAGTCCTTCCCGGAAAAAATGTCAGTCCAGTGAGTCGTGCCGGTCCGAGCTAGTAATTTGTTTTCGGTCAAGTAACTGTGTTTTGCCGGAATGGACACCCGGTTGTTGTTTGGGTATAGAGAAGGAGGAGTATCTTGCACAGTAGGCCGATCACCTACTTTTGTCAGTCTGCACAAAGTGTCGGCATTCTGACCCGTTATGGGACCCAATGTGTGGTAACCCATATCCCTTTCTTTCGAGTGGTTAATTTTATTAAATAAGCAGGGCTGGAAAAGCCAAAACGCCACTCTTGCTTTTGACTAATGTTTATTGCTTGCCAATGTTTCTCTTGAAAAGGTTTCACACTTTGCATCCATGAACTGGTTTCACTAAACACCCAAAGCACACACAAACTTACTGAGATTTCTGTCTTATCACCTTTTTATCATGATTTCAGGATGATCCTGCTGTGGAGTTGAGTGGCTAGTAATATCTGCTTTGGAAGAGAATGTGTCTTTTGATTTTATGTATTGCTTTGGGGAGACGAGAGTGGATAATTTTATTTATGGTTTTTGTTTTGGAATTTCATGGATTTACTCTTGGAGTATATTGGGTTGTAATAAATTTTTAAGTTAAGTATTATTTTATTTCAGCAATTTTATTTGTGTGACCTAATTATAAAGACCCCTTGTCATTTGGACGGGGTGACATCCCCGGCCCTGGCAGGCCTAGGCTTCGGGGTGTTACAACATTGATATGAGTAGACTTGGCTTATGATGAGTAAAGTTGGTATAGGGACCCTTGGTGAGTATGGTTGGTATAGAGATCCTGGGCTTATGGTGAGAAAGGTTGGTAGTGTACTGTGGTACACTAGGTATACTGCAGTATACCTGAGCAGAAGTATGTTGGGGTGTACTTATTCTGACGATGCACGGATTGAGTACTGGAAGCTGTAGTCTCAGTACAATGATACGTAGTGCCAAAGGCAAGGATTGCGGGACTTTTGGAAAAGTGCTTGTGATTTGAAAATCGGGGTATTGTTTTGATACTGAAACATTGTTTTCCAAAAATGATTGAGTTTTGAACAAACTATTCTTTAAAGAGTTTTGGAATTGTTTCTAGTTGGAAAATGTATGGAAAATGAAATCAAAGAATCAAAGCCAATTCTTCTATCTGAGACTAAAAAGCTTTGCATGAATGAGAAGAAACAGACGGCTTGCAAGAGTGTAACTGGAGGTGTCTTTGGGAGAACAAGTGGCTTTAAGCATTCAGCAAGTAGTGGTCTAGACATCTTCTTTGGTGGCAACAAGGTCATTCAAATGCAAAGGTATTATAATTCTTAAAACTTCCGCTGCCTCTGTTTTGATATTATGTATGCTTCTGTGTTTATTTTTGCTGTACATGACCTTCAATTGGTATCAAAGCAAGAAGTTTAGAAAATATAGGAAGCTTGTTAGGCTTAACTAAAATAAAAAATATTTGTTTTGGATATTTTCTATGAACCTTCGAAATTCTGGTTTGGGATAGTCTTCTCTGTAAGCTTTGCGAGTTGAAGCATAGGAACACTGTATTTTGATTGCTTTTATAGATATCGTGTAAGCGTAATGTTTTTAAGGGCATAGGCACTTGTTAAGTGCTTTTATATGTTGTTTGGATGAAAAAACCAGAAGAAGAAACGAAAAAATGCAGAAGAAAAATCACAGCAAAAGCCAGAGAAGATGACACTGTTCATCAACTCAAGGAGCCGACCGAATTGAGCCGCCAAGCCAAGCCGCCTACTTTAAGTGAGAAGAGTCGAGCTGTCTTAGAGAGTTGTGGCTTGGAGCCACAGCCAGGGCCAAGTTGAACTCGACTTCTTGGCACACGCGAGGAAACTTTCCTTGTGGAAACGCCGGCTTCTTCGTTGCATGCGAGGCCTTCTGCGAGGAATCGATTCAAATTGCAATTTGCAATTTGCAATTTTGTCTTCGATTTTGACCAGCCTTCATGGGCAGGTAATGGGCACCTGCCCGGATCGAGGTCCATGGGTTTTTCCCATGGGTCATGATCTAATGTGGCGGGTGCACTGGACCAGAGAAATTTTTTTCTTCTTCTTTCTTTTTGGTCCCATACCAGGCGAAATTATTTTTATTACATTAGTTAATATTCATTGAATATTTTGTATAAAAAATAATAGTAAAAGAAAGTTTAGGATTAAACAAGACCACTAATTAATTAATGTTTTTAATTCTATTATTTGGACAATTAGGCTAAAAGAATAGAAAAGCATAAAACGTTTACAGTTTTCTAGCATGCTTACTTCTTTTTATACTCTATGTGCATGTTTTCTCAAAGACCAAAGTCTTTGGGAATTTTTGACAAAGAAAAACATTTTTCTTAAATTAAATGGTTAATTTTAATTCGAACAAAAATTAATTCTTAGTTATTTTCTCAAAGGATTTTATCCTTGACAAAGAAAATATTTTGGATTTAGATATTTTTGTGAGTTAAAATAGAAGACCATTTTGATTTATTTTTAATAAGAAAAATTGTTTTTGTCAAATTAAACTAGAGATCAATATCTCTTGAAAGTTTTATTGAAAAAATTTGAAACTATTAAGTTTATTAACTTAAATAAAATTAATCCATAAAAAAATTTCTCAAAAGGTATAAACCTTAACATACAATTTTTCTTTTGTGTTTAGATATTTTATTTTTGAGTTAAAAGAAAACTTAATTGAAATTTTCAAATGATATTTTCCAAGAAAATTCTTATTTTAAAATACTAAGTGGTAGAGGGGTTCAACAGCCCCATGGCTTTTATCACGATCCTCATTAGAGATCGTGGGTCCCCTCGTGTCACCCTGAGAGTGAACCTATGTAGAATGGGGATACCACAAGGATCTAGAACTAATAGATGGATGTAATTAATAACTCGGGACACGTGCTATGATCGGCCAACGCACGTTGGAGTTATAGTGCGAGGAATGTCCATAGAAAATAAGAAGCAATGGTCATCCCACGATGGAGTTATCTTCTAGATCATTACCTAGAAGAAAATTTAATTTTTGGTAGTTAATACACTTAGCTTAGAAAATTGTAAAACTTCCCAAGAAACTATGTCAGTTTTCCTAAGAGCCAAATTAATCATATTAAAGATAATAGTGATAGAGTTAACTATTATCGGATTTAATATGAGGATAAAGTCACAAATTATTTTGTTTTCCACAAATTGAGTTTTCTTTAATTTTTTATTTTTTTAGAATTGGTTGGTGGAAGTTCTTTTAGTCCTTTGGCCATTATTCTCTGTGAGAATAACCTAATGGGTCCAAATTATGTGGACTGGAAAAGGAATTTGGACATAATACTCACTGCTGATGAGTATAAGTATGTCCTCTACGAAACCTATACTGTTATTGGGGAGGGTTCTACCGCTAAAGAGCGAGAGGCTGAGAAAGCATGAAAGAAGGCCGACGAGATAGCTCATTGCTACATGTTGGCCTCCATGTCTAATGTGCTCTAATCTAAACACGAGTATATGACCATTGTGTACGATATTAGCTAATCACTAGCCACGATGTTCACAGATAAGAGCCGGCCCGCAAGGCAGGAGACTCTTAGAATGATCGTCAACACTAAGATGACTGAGGGAGCATCAGTCAGAGAGCATATGCTCAAGATGATTGCTGCTTTCGAGGAAGAAGAAGTTTTAGGGGCTGTTATTAACCACGAGAGCAAAGTGGACATGGTTTTCAAATCTCTTCTAAATTCTTTTACTCTATTCAAGTTAAATTATAATATGAACAAGTTAAATATTAGTTTAACCGAGTTAATGAAAGAGCTCCAGGTGGCAGAGAATGTCATAAAGCCACAGTCTAAGGTTATGATTGCTAGGGCTTCTTCTTCCAGAATTGGGCCCAAGCCCAGAAAGTTCAAGAAAAAGAAGGGTAATACACTGAACCAGTCTAAGAACCAGTCCAACAAACCCAAGGACAAGTGCTTCAAGTGCGGGCAGAAGGGACACTAAAAAAAAAAGTGTCCAGAGTTTCAGGCCGAGAAAAACCCTACAAGTATTATTCTCTATCTTGAGTTAGTTTTAATGGTTGGATCTACTTCCACTTGGATTGTTGATTCTGGGGCCACTAATCATATTTGTAATCCCTTGTAGGGGTTTAGGAAGATAAGAAGACTTCAAAAGGGTGGGCATAGATTACGAGTAGGAAATTGAGCACAAGTATAGGCTCTTGTAGTGGGAGAACTGGATCTTATTTTTTATTGTAATAGAGTATTTATTTTGAAGGTTATTTTATATGTGCTTGATTTTAGATAGAATTTGATTTCAATTGCAAAGCTAAGAAATCATGGATATCAGTAGAAATGGAGAACTTTTATGTACAGGGCACATGTATGGAAATTTATTCTTTTTAAATCCTACAAACAATCAAATAAATAACACTCAATTTAAACCTTTAAACAAGAAGAGAAAGACCAATATCAATGACTCATATTTTTGGAATCTAAGGTTGGGTTATATTAACTCAACCAGGATTTAGAGGTTTATCTATGATGAGCCTTTGGGCTCATTAAGATTGGAAAGTTAGCCTTAGTGTGAATCCTGCCTTACGGGAAAACTAACCAAAAGGTCGTTCACCCAAAAGGCTGATAGAGCCAAGGAGATATTGGGCCTTGTTCATACTAATGTGTGTGGTCCATTGTCTACACAAGCTACAGGGGGTTTTGAGTACTTCATCACTTTCACGGATAATTGTACAAGGTTTGGTTATGTCTACCTAATGTGGTGCAAGTCTGACTCTTTTAATTAGTTCAAAGAGTTTAAGACTAAAGTGGTGCATCGGACAGGTAAATTGATCAAAACCTTACGATCGGATTGTGATAGAGAGTACTTCCTCGGTGAATTCAAGGATTACATGGTACATTATTTAATAGTATTCTAGTTCTTTGCGCCGGGCACACTTTAACAGAATCGAGTAGTTGAGAGAAGGAACAGGACATTATGGAAATGGTCTAAAGCATGATGTCTCATACTACTATTCCGGTCTCTTTTTGGGGATATGCCCTGGAAATTGCAGTATACATTCTAAACTTGGTGCCTTCCAAGTTAGTACCTAGGACGTCCTATAAGATGTGGATTGAGCATAAGCTAAGTTTGAATCATCTTAAGATATGGGGCTGTCCAGCTTACGTACTGATCAAGGGAGACAAGCTAGAACCAAGATCGGAATTATACTATTTTGTTGGGTTTCTAAAAGGGACAAAAAGACATTACTTTTATCATCCTAAGGAGCAAAAAGTACTGGTAAGTACTAATACTAGATACTTGGAGGATGATTAAAGTACTTCCACTAAATGTTCAACAAGGTTGGAACTCGAGAAGCAGTTATCTTTGGAATCAACTTCTTCAGACCCGATTGTGGAACAAAGAAGAGACACAACCTCAGGAACTTGTACAAATAGAGCCTCGTAGTAGTTGGAGGGTATCTCGGGTTCCAAAAAGATAGACTAAAGAAGCTTTCAAGCTCGTCTCTGACCATCAGGAATAAGATCCCACTAAATACGAGGTGGCTATTACTGATGTTGATGTAAATCTATGGCATGAAGCAATAAAAGCCGAGATTGTGTCTATGTACTTCAATCAAATTTGGGATCTTGTAGCTTCACCTGAAGGGATAAAACCTATTGGGTGTAAGTGGCTATACTAGAGGAAGAGGGGAGCGGATGGGAAGGTAGAAACCTTTAAAGCTAGGATTGTGGCGAAAGGGTATACTCAGAAAAAGAGAATCGATTATGAGGAAACCTTTTTCCCGGTAGCCATGCTTAAGTCCATCCTTATCCTCGTTGCCATTACACGTCATTTCGACTACAAGATATGGCAAATGGATGTCAAGATGGCATTTCTTAATGGCCATCTTAACGAAGACATCTATTGTCCAACTGGAAGGTTTTATTGCTAAAGGCCAAGAACATATGATTTGCAAGCTTAAGAAGTCTATTTATGGATTTAAGCAGACATCTAGAGTATGGAACATTCGTTTTGACGAGACTGTAAACTCTTACGGTTTCATTTAAAATAAAGATGAACCATGCGTGTACAGGAAATTGAAAAGCATAAATGTGATTTTTCTTCTCTTATATGTAGATGACATTCTACTAATTGGGAATGATGTAGGAACATTGTCATCTACTATAGTTTGGCTGTCTAGTCAATTCAGTATGAAGGACTTGGGAGAAGCCAGTTATATTTTTGGGATTAAACTTCTTAGAAATAGGAAAGAGAGAATGTTAGGATTATCCCAAGTGATATACATTGACAAGATGCTGGCCAAGTTTAGCATAGACTCATGCAAGGAAGCTCTAATCCCTTACAGACATAAGTTGTCTTTTTATTCTAAGGACTGTCCTAAGTCTCAAGAGGAAAAAAAACAGGATGAGTGGGATTCCCTACGCTTCAGCTGTGGGAAGTCTCATGTACGCCATGCTGTGTACTAGGCTAGATATCTGCTTTTATTAGTGTTGTGACCTAGAGGCAATCACTTGTACATTGTATATGACACATTTTATTTTAATAAAAGGCATTATTTATCTTATACTTTCTTTTGTTTATTTTAAGTAATATAATTGTTCGATAAAGTCCTTAGTACAACACTATGTTAAGGAAATCATGATACAGATCATGATATGAGATTCCTACTACACTGTATAGTGTTAGTACTTAAATAGTCCCTATTCATAGTATTAATGAGACAGGACATCATTAATGCGTTAAGACTAACATGTGTTAAACTTCCTGATTTGATGAGGTAGTGGTTCTCATATTCATGAGTATTGAGATACTCAAAGTTAACACCTGGATGCTTGTTAATGGAACAAGTTCATTAGATGACCTAGCTTTGAGATTATCACATGGATAACTATTTAGTGCTAGTGATATAATCTCAATATACCAAATGTGCAAGTATCCTTAGACTTGAGATCTCCAAGGTACTTTGTTTGCTGAGCATTGTACTTTGATTCCAATCTCCAGAGCTCGATTGAGAGCCGCCTATGAGATGGATATTAGGTACATTGTGAGGTAAATGAAAGTAGTTGAGAGGGTCAATAAAGGATTCACCACTCTTAATAGTAGTGGCGAATATCTCATGGCCACTTGTAGAAATTACTACTCGAGAAGTCCTTGGCCAAGGCGATTGTGTATTGGAAATAGTTCTAATTGATACACATCTAGAGTAGTGGGTTCCTGGTACAAGTACTATTGTATTCGGGCCAGAATGAATTCTGGAGAAAGTTGGCACTAATTTCGTGTTAGTGTTGTACCCTAGAGGCAATCACTTGTACATTGCATATAAAATATTTTATTTTAATAAAATACATTATTTATCTTACAGTTTTTTTTGTTTATTTTAAGTAATATAACTGTTCGACAAAGTCCCTAGTACAAGATCGTGTGAAAGAAATCATAATAGAGACCATAATATGAGATTCCTACTGCACTGGATGGTGCTGGTACTTAAATAGTCCTTAGTCATAATATTAATGAGACATGGCATTATTAATGCGTTAAGACTAGAATGTGTTAGACTTCCTGATTTGATCAGGCGGTGGTTTTCACAACTATGAGTATTGAGATACTCAAAGTTAACACATGGATGTTTGTTAATGGAACAAGTTCATTGGATGACCTAGCTTTGAGATATTCACATGGATAACTATTTAGTGCCAGTGATACAATCTCAATATAGCAAACGTGTAAGTATTCTTGGACTTGAGATCTCCAAGGTACTTTGTTTGCTGAGCTTTGTACTTTGATTCCAACCTCCGGAGCTCGATCGAGGGCCACCTATGGGACGGATTTTGGGTACATTGTGAGGTAAACGAAAGTAGTTGAGAGGTCAATAAATGATTTACCACTCCGACTAGTAGGGGCGAATATCTCACGGCCACTTGTAGGAATTACTACTTGGAAAGTCCTTGGCCAAGACGATTGTGTATTGGAAATAGTACCAATTGATACACATCTAGAGTAGTGGGTTCCTAGTACAAGTACTATTGTATTCGAGCCAGAATTAATTTTGGAGGGAGTTGGCACTAATTCCATATTCCAAACCGAATGAGATATTGTATGGTGAAAGGAGTTAATTGCACTGAAGTTTGTTATTAAAGTGTTTATGTCACGCCACTTGACTTCTTGGAACTTGGGTGGTCATGATGTGTTGCTAGATACCGCTCATGATATGGGAATATGGGTCTGTTAATTGATGAATTAATAAACCAATCCTGATTATAATTAATAGGATTAATTCTAATTAATTATGGATCATTAATCTCAAAGACGTTTGGATTAATTCATGTTTGCTACCAATTGATTGGGAAACCTAATAGGTCACACACAATAGAGGATTATATATTCAAGATGTTATTTGATAACAAAGTGGGGTTAATTGCGAGAAAGAAAAGTGGTTGTGGATAAATTATAATTAGTTATAATTGTGGGAACTTGATGTTTCCAATTATAATTAGGAAATTCTAATTGTTTTAGAATTTCATATTTTCAGTGGATTTTTGAACATATATTGGATATGCTTGAAAACCTAATCCAAGGGTGATTCACACTACAAGAGGAGCCACAAAACACATGATCTTCTCTCTCTCTCTCTCTCTCTCTCTCTCTCGTTTTTGCTGAAAATGAAAACAGCCCTAGCCGTCCTCTTTTTCTACTAGCACATGAAATTTTGGTGCTTGAGTATTCCTCTGTGTGGATTACTGTTAGAGATAATCACACACTGTGATTATAGTGGTTAGACGTCCAACTCTCGTGGGGTTTGCATAAGAGGATTGTTGGATCGCGCTTCGACTTGAAGAAGAAATTTTATTCTTCGGACGATCAAACAAAGGTAAAAAACTGTTACCTTTATTATCATTATATCTTGTTTTCCACACATGGATGGGTCATGGGAGGGTATCTCGTTTATTTTCCGCTGTGCCGTATAAAATACGAGCTTGAGATACCCAACAGTAATTGTGTGAAGATAGGGCAAAAGAGATCCAATTACCCTCACCCTCAAAGGATAGGAGGATGGAGTCAATCGGGAAAGAAATAATCAAGGGCAGAGTTCAGGACTAGAAAGAGAGAACCTAGGACAAGCTTCTATCTCTAGACCTGTACCTACTAAACCATAAGTGAATGTTCGAATGGTTGCATTGGCAAAGATGGATAATCATGCCACAGTAATAGAAAGTACACTCCTTATTTTGAATCATGATGCTGAAATATTGGTAGATCCCAGTCCTATGCATTCCTTTGTTGGTAATTCATTTCTCGTTGCTGTGATGGCAAAAGGGGAAGAAACTTCATATAAAATGATTGTTAGTACCCCATTGGGAAAGTGAATGAATAGTGAGAAAATACATAGGAATTGTAAGATCTTGATAAGAGATGAAATATTGGGAGGAGATTTGATATGTTTGCCAATAGAGGATTATGATGCTATCTTGGGTATGGATTGGTTATCTCAGCATCATGCTCAAGTTGACTGTAGACATAAGGTAGTACATTTTCATCGACCTGGGAAACCTACATTAGAATTTGTAGGTGAGGTTGGAAGGAAAAGTAATGCTTTTATATTTGGACTCAAGGCCCAGAAGATGATTAGGAAAGGGTGTCCTAGATACTTGGTTTATGTAATTACTAAGTTAGCAGAAGTTAAGTAACCCAAAGATTTTCCTGTTATGAATGAGTATTTAGATGTTTTTCTAGCAGAATTGAAGGAGTTATCACTGGAGAGAGAAGTAGAAGTTTCTATTGATTTGGTACCATCAGCAGAATCAATTTCAAGAACTTCTTATAAATGGCACCTATCTAATTACAAGAGCTTAAGAAATAAGTACAGGAATTAATGGAGCAAGGGTTCATTTGACCAAGTACTTCACCGTGGGGAGTACCTATGTTGTTTGTTAAGAAGAACGATGAGTTATTACGGATGTGTATAGACTATCGAGGGTTGAATGCAGTGACGGTATAATATATATATATATATATATATATATATATATATATATCCATTACCCATGGTCGATGAACTATTTGATCAGTTGTGAGGTATAGGATGTTTTTTGAAATTAGACCTGAGACAAGAATATTACCAAGTTCAGATTTAAGAAGAAGACATACCGAAAACTGCATTTAACACTTGATATGTGCATTTTAAGCTGTAGTGATGCCCTTTGGTGTTACTAATGCTTCTGATGTTTTCATGGACTTGATGCACTGAACGTTTTGGCCTTACTTATATAATTTTGTGGTTATATTCATAGATGACATCCTGGTGTACTCCAAAGACTCCCAAGAACATGAACAACACCTTTGTAAAGTATTTGGAAAGTTGTGAAAGGCAAAATTATATGCAAAATTTAATAAGTGTGAGTTTTGGCTACAAGAAGTAGCATTCTTGGGACATGTGATATCCAAAGATGGAATTACAGTAGATCCTACAAAAGTCGAAGCGGTGACGAATTGGAAACATCTCGAAACTTCGACTAAAAAACGAAGTTTTCTGAGATTAGTAGGATATTATCAGAGGTTTATTGAGGGATTCTCTAACATACCTTCACCTTTGACTTGACTCACCCAAAAAAAAATTCCATATGTTTGGATCGAGAAGTGTGAGAAAAGTTTTTAGGAGCTAAAGAAGAGGTTAAGCTCTGCTCTTGTTTTGGCATTGCCAAAGATGGACAACCATATGAGGTGTACACGGATGCCTCAAAGGAGGGATTGAGAAGAGTATTAATGCAGGAAAGAAAGGTGATAGCTTATATATTTCTAGGAAGTTGAAACCCCACTAGGAGAATTACCCTATGCATGACCTGAAGTTAGCAGCTATTGTGTTTACTCTTAAGAAGAGGAGATATTATTTGTATGGTGTTGAGTTTGAAATCTTCAATGACCACAAAAATTTGAAGTATGTTTTTACCCAGAATGATTTGAACATGAGATAACGACGGTAGATGGAATTTTTAGAAGAATTTCGTTGTCTAATTAAGATTCATTTTGGAAAAGCAAACAAAGTAATAGATGCCTTTAGTAGGAAGGCAAATTTATCAGCTTCTTGGATATTATGAATTCCAAAATTGAAAGCATTTGCAGTAGATGGAAGAATAAGGTTGAGTAATATTTATATTTAACCTGCTTCCCTACAATAATTGAAGCATGAACAAGATAAGGTTGAAGAGTTGCAAAGGTTAGCGATAAATGATACAAATAAAGGAGGAGATGAGTTTCAAAGGAACAATGATAGAATTATTTATTACTGAGATCGATATTGTATCCGAAAATGGTCAGCAATGAGATACGATATTTTAACAAAAGCATCTCAGAGTAAGTATACCATCCATCCAGGAGCCATAAAGATGTGTCAGGAGTTAAAATGGCATTATTAGTGGATTGGTATGAGAAAAAAAAAAAAGATAATTAAGACTTTGTAACTCGATGCTTAACTTGTCAGCAAGTGAAAGCTGATCAGTAGCGGCCTGGAGAGTTACTATTGCCATTGCCTACTCCATCATGGAAATAGGATGAAATTACTATGGAATTCATTACAGGATTACCCATAGTAGTAGGACAGCGAGATACTAGATGGGTGATAGTGGATCGACTGACTAAGTCCGCTCATTTCATTCTTATTAATCAACGGCATTCTTTAGAGAAGTTTAGTAAAATCTATATGGAGGAAGTGATCAGACTTCATGGAGTACCCTCTAGTATTGTGTTGGATCGAGATCCTAGATTTACTTCAAAGTTTTGGGCTAAATTGCAATAGAGATTTGGGACAACATTAAGGTTTAGTACAACAATGCACTCATAAACGGATGAACAGACTGAACGAGCGAATAGGGTTTTGGAAAACATGTTGCGAGCTTGTGCTTTAGATTTTGAACTAAGTGGATTGATAATTTAGTGTATGCAGAATTCGCATACACCAATAGTTGTCAATTAATAATTGAAATGACCCTATTTGAAGCTCTATATGAAAGGAAATATAGTTTAGGACGAAGGATGGGTGAATAAGATGTCTTCGATCTTGAAAAGTTCGACAGGCTGTGGAGATGATCAAAACTAAGCTGGAGGCAATTCAGAGTAGACAGAAAAATTAAACAGATCGACGTAGGAGGGATTTGGAATTTATTAAACGAAATCTTGTATTCTTGAAGTAGACTCCGCAACGACAATTGGGAATCAAATGACAAGGGAAGAAGTTGACACCTAGATACGTTGGACCATTCCCTATTGTCGAGAGGATTGGGAAAATGGCTTATCGATTGGAGTTACTAGTAGGACTTCAAAGTATTCACGACATGTTTCATGTATCCCAACTTCGTAAGTATGTACTTGATCCTACCCACACTTTGAATGAAGAGCCCATTGAGATGACTCCAAGTTTGAAGTATAAGGAAAAGCTTATTAAAATCTTGGAGTATGCTGAAAAGAAATTACGGAATAAGAAAATTCCACTTATAAAAGTGTGGTGGAATCATCATCCAGTGTAAGATGCAACTTGGGAAACGGAAGTGAAGATGTTGAAAAGGATCCAAAATTATTCTAGGTGTAAGCCAATTTCAAGGACGAAATTTTTTGTATGGATGGGAGAATGTAATGCCCCACCTTTTTACCTTTGATTGGCCATTATTTGTAATAGGATAAGAATTTGTATCAATGTCCAGAACAAAAGATGATCGGTGTAATGAGACGAATATTTTGGTATAATAATATTTTGTCAGGACCTGGATGTAATTATTGAATTTGTTCTACCCGTACGCAAAATCTTCGAAAAGCTACTATTATTAATAAAATAAGAATTTGAGGGTATGCTGAGAAGAAAAATCGATTAGTGCGATAAAACACACGTTTTTGTGTGAATTATTCTATCTGGGTCGCTGGGGGCATTTGTGTCATTTTGATCGTGCCCCGCGACTTTGGCCACAAATTTCACCAAATAGAGGATGAATTGAAGAATTTAAGTACTACCAATGGATTTAGTAGAATTTTTTGAGTTGAATGGTGGAATAAAATATTTTATCGTTTCGGACCTAATTTTGGTCATTTTTGAAGAAAAAAGAAAATTGCGGTTAAAAACGGTGCATGTGGCATTTTATGATTAGTAGCTCATGGACATGTGTCAATTTAAGAGAGGTTGCATGAAGGATTCATGCAAGATGCATTAAATTAAAGAATTACAAAGTAAATGAAGAATGATGTGTAATTTTGTAAGTAGAATGCATCATTTGTGGGTCCTTTAGATTAAGGTCTTTTGCATTTTGATTGGCCAATACATGGACCATGAGAAGGTGATTGAATGGCTAAAAATTGGCCAAGAAACTGACAGCCATGCAAAAAGAAATGAAAGAAAATTTTGAGGAAGAAAAAATAAGTGAAATGGTGTTTAAATTTTTCATTGGAACACACTAATGCTTTAACCACCATACAATTAATGAAAATGAGAAATGAATGGCCAATATTTAACCAAGAATGGCGGTTGAGGAGCTGAATTTCAGCAAGAAATTCTTTGACAAGGAATAGAGAAAGAAGAGAGAAAGGAAATGAAAGAAAAGCTAGAGGAAAATAGGGAGAAAAGGAAAAAGGAGAGAGAAAGAAAGAAGTGTGTGTGTGTTCTTGGTGTTCTTGGAGCAATATCAAGCTAAGAGATCCCACATACAAGGTAAAAGTCTATGCTTTAAGAATTAAAGTAATAGATCTCATTATGGTGATTATTTTGGGATGAGTCTTAACATGAAAATATGATTTTCATGTCTTGATTTTATATCAAAAGCTAGGGTTTGTGAACTTTGTGTATGAACCTTGTGTATGCTTATGTGTGCCGATTGCCTAGGAGGTTTATGGATAATGTTTTGTGTGAGGAAGAACTGAATATGCATGGTAGTTTGAAGGATTGCTTTTAGTTGATGAGATGATGACCAAAGTAGAATGAAAATGGAAGTTACTTGGTTGGAAAAATGAATTGCACTGGCTTTTGATTAGAAGAATTGAATTTATGTTCAATAAGCATGACCCTTGTGAGCTATTGGAATTTGAAAGTTATAGAATTAAAGATGATTTGAAGGAAAATTGAATGAACTAATATTCTCAAGGTGTTAAAGGCTAAAGGAAAACAAAGGAAAGCATGAATAGTGAAATTGAAGTAAAACTACTGGGGCTGTTTTTGCCTTTTAGAATATTACAAGAACCATGACTTTGAAAAAGGCTTATAGAAAATTATAGTTAACAGTCTTATGGTTGTTTTGGTATATCATGGAGTCAAATTGGAGTTGTGGATTGAAAGTTATGTGCAAAACAAAATCATGTGTTAAGTAGTGAAATTCCAAAAAAATGAGTCCGAAAATGGATGAACTTAAGGATGATTAATTGTGTGATTTTGGATGAAATAAATGCAAAATACGAATTGAATCCCTTGTATATTAAGGGAAAAAGGATGTGGAAAAATGAAAACGAAAGAATTGAAAAAACGACAAAAAATGCAGTGAACAAAAGTTGAACGTTTTCTTTAACCGTCGGCTAACCATCGGCCAACCATCAGCTAAACGTCGGTTGGACGTCGGCTACCCGTCGGGCACGTCGGCCTATCCATCTGCTATTCTTCTGCCAAACATGATTTGAACTGAAAATGATGTTTGGCGTAGGTTTATCAGCAAACGGTCAACAGAACATTGAAAATTGTAGAAACGGTGGTTGAATGGCCATAAACGAAAAAGTTTAGTTAGGACATGAACTGAGTCCCTTTGATTTCTAAAATCTTTTGAAAGCTAGTGTGCTTCATTTTTTCCATGAAATGCTATGTTTTATACTGTTTTGGAAATCCCTTAATATATTTAAGATTTATCTGAGCAAAAATTGTTTTGCACCATTTTAGGTTTGAACAAATTTTATAATTGGCTTGGAAACCTTAATGGATGATCAAAGCATGAATTTTGTGAACTTAGTGTTTTTTGGATTAAATACTTGGGATTTTTAGAAAATGATACATTTTGGAATCGGGCATTCATAAATTAACTGGAATGCCCTTATTGTAACATTTTTATGGAAATGTGTTTGGAAATTTTGAATTTAATCCTTTTTTAGGATTAGAATTTTGGATTTCTTGAAATGAGTTCTTTTTGGAATTGGGTATTTGGAAAATGATTCAAATGTCCTTATTGGAATGTTTTATGAAAACCTTTGGAATCAGGTATTTAGTACATGACCAAAATATTCTTATTGGAACTATTGTGAACATTTTTCAAATCGGGTAAGGGTAAAATGACTCGAATACCCTCGAAAAGTCTTTTGGAATTGGGCATGGATAAAATGCCTCGAATACCCTTGGAAATGACTTTTGTGATCGAGTACGAGCAAATTGACCCAAATACTCCTGGAAACTTGGTTTGATGTGTAAAAAGAACTCTTTACTCTGTTTTGACATGGTTTTGGAAAATAATCTCTCATATTGATATTGACTTTTGGAAACTAATATTTTGATCCCGAAAATTATTTATTGGCTTGAAGTGCCTATAGAATGAATTGATTGGCTCTACGGAGCCAATGTGAACGACGATCTGACTTGCGAGTCAGTGAGATCAAATTCTAAAAAATGTTATTTTGTCCCAAAAATGTTTTTTTTTTGAAAATCCTACGGGATCAAATAACCATTTGGCCTTATCAGTCAGAAGTGGTTGGTATAGGTAACATTGAGTACTCATCAAGGACTTTGATCTTTCTACTAGCTTACATTAGAGTTAGATGGCCTTAGTAACCTAGCCTAGTTCTAGGGATTGTCTTACTCCAAATAGGTTAACAGGACGTTGAGATGAGTCGTCCTGGCTTATAGTGAGTAAGGTTGGTATGGGGACCCCTGGTGAGTAAAGTTGGTATGGAGATCTCGGGCTTATGGTAAGTAAGGGTGGCATGGGGACCCCTGGCTTATGGAGAGTAAGGTTGGTAGTGTATTGCGGTACAGTAGGTATGCTGCAGTATGCTTGAGTAGAAGTAATGTTAAAGGAAAAAAATAAAAGAAATTGACTGCTAAAAGGGTAACAAAATGTTAAAATTGAAACTTAAGACTCCTTTGATAAAATTAAAATATGAAGATTGAAGTTTGAATATTTAAGTACCAAATTCTGAAAACTAAAGTTTGAAGACTAAATTTGAAATCTGAAGTTTGAATTAATTATAAGTCATTTTTACATTATATTTTCTTACAATTTAGATAAAATATAAAGAAATATTAATAATTAGATGAGTATTTAACATATTCAGACATCAAAATTATGTAACTTTTAATTCACTTAAAATTTATTATATGATTTCAGTATGTCTTAATTAATTAAGTGATAACAAAAATCTGCTATCAAATGCATTTAATTAATTCTGTACTTAATATTAATCGTTATCAAATGCACTTAATAAAATAAGTACATAATTCATTCAGTTCTAAGCGCTGAATTAAGTTTTCAAACAGACCCTTAAGTACTCTTTATAAGGGTAAGATTGAAAATTTATAACAAGAGGGGTATAATTGCAAAAGTCACTATGTTTTGAGGGTAAATTTGTTAAACCCCCTTTTTTGGGATACTTCTAAAGTTTTAAGAGTTTACTGATAATTAGGCCCTTAAGAAAGATACTTTCACAATCATACCTTTTGTCACATAGAATTGTCAATTATTCCTTTATAAGTGTTTTAAAGTGATCAATCGGTTAGCTTTAAAATAACCATTAGTAGAGACTTGTTTGCTAAAAGTTAAGAGTTGCTGTGAACCCCCCTTCCCCCCGCACCAAAGAGAGAAAAAAAGAAAAAAAAAAAAGGTAATACTGTACTATATATTCTCTATGTTGACTTTTCTTTTTTATTCTCTCCCCTTTTCAAACTTTTAAATTATGCGAGCAACTATGGGAGCTAATGCTATTATTGGCGACTATCATTTGAAGTTTTGAAAATGTTGTCCAACTCCTTTCTTACATTGAATCCAAATCCAGCATTAAAAATATTTAAATATATCTTCAAGTTTCCAAACTTACAAACTTTTTTTAAAAAAATAAATTTCATCTATAACCATAATCACTATTAACAAAATATTATGAATCTTTCCCTTTGCACACCACCTCCTGAAAGGACGGTAGATATTTCCTCTATCAACATTTTCTCTTTCTAACTTTTCCCTCTCTCACTTTTCTTGTGCTGCCTTCGTCTTCCCCAGAGCTCTCTGTGTTGGTTGGCCAAATTCGAGATTGGGCTTTGCTCAGAGCTTGGATCTTGGCCAACCTTATTTCATTTTCCTCTCCTTTTGTGATCCTACCCCTTATTTTGTCCTCAATCCACAACATTTTCTCTTTTGGCTTTCCTTCTCCAGATGTACCCCTTATTGGCATGTTTACCTTGAAACTCAAACGGGTTAGCTTACCAACATTTCTTTGAGCCCTCTACCACCTTCTCCTCCTCTTCCTAGGTGATTTTCAAAGACTTTGGATATGCCCAGAGTCTTTTAAGTTACTGTTCTTGATTCGAGATGGTAAGTCTTCTTGTTCCTATCTTCTGCCATGGCTATTGGTGGAAGTGGATTTGGTGGCTATTGGAGATTTTATTATGTGGTTGTTTTCTTTTTTGTTGTTTATACTTTACCCACTTCGGGTTAGGGGTGTGGTATTTTATCCATTACCCATCTTAGTATGGGATGTGGTTTGTTTCCCTATTATCATAGATCCCGTTTTCCATTGTATAACTATTTTTTGATGAATAAAATTCTTCCCACTTACAAAAAAAAAAAAAAAAAAATTATTATGATCTTTGAAAGTGTATCTAGTGGGTCACAGTGAGGTGTGTGTGTGTGTGTGTGTGTGTATACTAATTTTTTATGAATAAAATTGTTCTCACTTACAATATATATATATATATATATATATATATATTATGATCTTTGAAAGTGTATCTAGTGGGTCACAGTGAGGTGTGTGTATACACACACACACACACATACACAACTTCATATGGTGATGATTTTAAGCTGCTATAGATTAAAGAATTATCATTAGTTCAATATTTTTCGTGGGAATAAGAGGACACAATAAGAATTAAGATTGGAAAATAAAAAGGTATTGCCATTTTTGTGTTATCGATGCTGTGTGTAAATTTGCTTTACTCTACAGTTGCTGATTAGGATAATTTGTTTTACAATTTCTTGGATACTGTTCAGCTATACCCTTTAAAAAAAAAAAATTAAGGTAAAGGTTTGGGATGAAATATTTTAGTTACTAGCAGTGATGGTGATCTACTAATTGACCATCGCATTGTACTTGTGAAGATGACACAAAAGACAATGGTGTGAAAGTGGTGGGTAAGTTTGAGATGTCAAATATGATAACTGAGCAGTGTACTGGTTGATAAGTGGTGTGTTTAATGTTCTTTGATGAGTTGTTAAAAGGTCCTAAGGTTGAAAATTTGTAATCATGCTTTGCCTTTTGTTTGATTTGCTTGAGGACAAACAAATACTTGGGAAAATTTGATAAGAGTTTAAAAGTCTGTACTTTCACTAGGATTTAGAATGCTTTTAACTTGGTTTTCTAAGTTTCTTCTATGGCTTGGTAATTAATTGTGTTTATATTTTGATTTCAGGGCTTACTTGGATATTTCAGAAGTTTAGAAATGATTTTGGATGATTTTTAACTGATTTGAAGAAGAAAATGCACAAGTATAAAGGACAAAGTATCCATACAGTCATATAGGTGACATTGTCTAAACAAAGGATAAGTTGAGTTGAAATAGAGTAGGAATACAAAACTTTTGAGAGATACGTGGTTAGGAACATGGCCATTTACTGGCCATGTGATATCAATTCCTTTAAGTTTTTTTAAAAAATAACTTTTTTTTTTTTATAGTTTAGAAACTAGGTATTCGGACTTCACACAACTAGTCTTGGGCCCTCAAGAAAGACCCCTTGCCCCTAGAAGATATAAATCGCAAGATATGCCCTAATTAGTCTCGGGTTCCCCATGACAACTTGTACACCACTACACAAAAGAGACCGACTCCACATTGATATTAGTCAGCACACAGCCTCAGGTTCCCAGCAGGATTCGAATGCCCACACTATTGTTGGCGGTGAGAACTATCATGGACAGATCAACCAATTAGGTGTTAGGATTCGTGGACTCCTAAATGCGGAAAACATCCATGAATCCCTTCTGAGGACCTAAGTAAACGATTAAGAAGACCTAAGAATTACAGAATTACCTCTTTGGGACGTAATCAAGATCATTCGATTCTGATTTTACTGTCGTACATGCAACCCGAATGATCACTAGACGCTACAGTGTGTGAACGCCCTCTATCAGATTAACACGGCGAACTAACTTGTTACCCCGAGAGTGCTAGTGCCTAGGGTTTGAGAGGCTTGATTTTTTTCTCTGGTGGATGGAGGCACTAATATTTTTAACAGAACAGATCCCTTGAGAAGATAGCTAGGGTTTTCTTAAAACCCATCCGAACCTCTTGGAGTCCAACTCTGATAATATCTTATTATATTTTATTTTAAATTCAAATTAAATTAAAAATGATATGATAAGATTCTACAATTATCCCGGTAATTTAACTAATTAATTTACGGAGTCAGATTCTTACAATCTGGACATTATTTAGATACATCGAATGTGGACATATTTCCAGATTCATTGTATCTGATAAATTTTCTAGGTTCGGTTAACTTAGACGTATTTTCAAATTTATCGAACATGGTTACCAGAAAAATAACCTAATAAGTTTGTTTATTGTGTGACCCTATAGGTTCATTTAACACTGGCAGTGTGCCCAAATCGCATTTAAATGGCCCACAAGTTATAAGTGATTTCTAGCCAAACATTATAATTATCTAGGTTAAATGAAGATCAGTGATCTCTTTGAACCAAACTATAATTTTATATTTTGTCCTTTTGTCACACGATATCTAGATTAAGCATAAGGGATAGAGCATGTCATCCTTATTAAGCTTAATCAATTCTTTATTTATCTCATAGTAGACTATTCAAACAAATGATATTAATATCTTAGATTGATATATTTAAGCATGGCCATGCATTTTAATAGTCTAACTTATCAAGGGGCCTATGGATATCTCTCCCATAATTGAGAGGGACAAATTCCTTCACTATCAATCATATTCCTCTCCTTGATTTATTCTATATGAAACAGTAGTCTAATTATTATCTGGTTAAATCTATATCAAATAGTAGTCTAATTATTATTTGGTTAAAGATAACTTTAGACAACGTAAAAATATAGAATTTATCAAGTAGGAAATTATGATGAATTCAGGTCGAAGGACTTTTAATATCATTATGGCTAGAAAGTACTTATGACATATTCCATGAAGTACTCTCACAGTGGGTCATGTCCAATACAATGCTCTCTAACATTTATTTACGTTTTGACTTGATATCACATATATCCATGACTAGTAAAACATAGCCATCAAGTCACAAACATACTAATCTTAATTTATTATTGTTCCACTAATAATAATCGATCAGGGACAGTTTAAGAATAGTCATTGTTTTGATTGTAGGGTTTTACTATCGAGTCACATACTTGATAACCATAAAACTAAATGCACTATTCATGGAAAAAAATGCCTCGTATTATTACATAATACATAACGACAATAGTATATGTACAAATTGACTCTAGGACGTATCTCTAACAATCTCTCACTTGCACTAAGACCAATTTTGACATAAATCGTATTCCCATTGATCTAGTATGACTATCATGTTTAGACAATGGGAGAGACTTTGTCAGTAGGTCTGCAACATTGTCATCAGTTCATACTTTGCATACTTTGACATCTCCTCTATCAAAAATTTCTCGAATGAGATGAAAACGTCTAAGTATATGTTTGAATTGTTGATGTGATCTTGGTTCCTTAGCTTGTGCAATGGCTCCATTGTTGTCACAATAAAGTGTTGGGTATCTCAGGCTCGTATCCTATACGGCGTAGCGGAAAATAAAAAGAGATACCCTCCCAAGACCCATCTATGTGTGGAAAACAAGACATAATGAGGGTAAAGGTAACAGCTTTTACTTTTGCGTGATCTTCCGAAGAACAAAAATTTCTTCTTTAAGTTAAGGCGCGATCCAGCAATCCTCGTGATCAACCTACACGTGAGTTGAACGTCTAACCACTATAATCACAGTGTATGATTATCTCTAACAGTAATCCACATAGAGGAATACTCAAGCACCAAATTTCTGTGCTAGCAGAAAAAGGATGGCAGCTAGGGTTCAAGATCAAAATCGAGAGAGAGAAGAAGAAGATTTACGTGGCTGTTGTTTTTGTGTGTTGTTCAGCTATTGGCTAAGGTTTTTCGTGTGCTATTAGCTACTATATATCACATGAAATTCCTTTCCCAAAACTGAGAATTCTAATCCTATTAGAATTTCCTAATTGTAATTGGAAACATTAAGTTCTCATAATTACAACTTGTACCACAAATTATAACAAATTATAATTTGTCCACAACAATTTTTCTTTCTCTCAATTAACCCCACAATGTTATCAAATAACATCTTGAGTATATAATCCTCTATTGTGTGTGACCTATTAGATTTCCCAGTTAATTGGTACAGAACATGAATTAATCAAAACATCTTTGAGATTAATAATCAATAATTAATTAGAATTAATCCTATTAATTCTAATCAGGATTGGTTTATTAATTCATCAATTAATAAACCCATATTCCCAAATCATGAGCGGTATCTAGTAACACATCATGACCACCCAAGAGTCCAGGAAGTTAAATGGCTTGACATGAACCCTTCAATAACAAACTTCAGTGCAATCAACTCCTTTCACCATACAATATCATTTTCGGTTTAGAGTACGAAATTAGTGCCAACTCCTTTCAGAATTAATTTTGGCCCGAATATAATAGTACTTGTACCAAGAACCCACTACTCTAGATGTGTATCAATTGGAACTGTTTCCAATACACAATTGCCTTGACCAAGGACTTTCGAGTAGTAATTCTTACAAGTGGTCGTGAGATATTCGCCCCTACTATTAGGAGTGGTGAATCATTTATTAACCCTCTCAACTACTTTTGTTTACCTCACCATGTACCCAATATCCATCCCATAGGCAGCCTTCGATCGAGCTCTGGAGATTAGAATTAAAATACAAGGCTCAGCAAACAAAGTACCTTGGAGATCTCAAGTCTAAAGATACTTGCACGTTTGCTATATTGAGATTATATCACTGGCACTAAATTATTATCCATGTGATTATCTCAAAGTTAGGTCATCCAATGAACTTATTCCATTAACAAACATCCATGTGTTAACTTTGAGTATCTCAATACTCACGGTTATGAGAACCACAGCCTAATCAAATCAGAAAGTCTAACACATGCTAGTCTTAACACATTAATGATGTCCTATCTCATTAATACTATGACTAGGGACTATTTAAGTACTAACACCATCCAGTGTAGTAGGAATCTCATATCATGATCTCTATCATGATTTCCTTAACACAGTGTTGTACTAGGGACTTTATCAAATAGTTATATTACTTAAAGTAAACAAAAGAAACTGTAAGATAAATAATACCTTTTATTAAAATAAAATGTGTCATATACAATGTGCAAGTGATGGCCTCTAGGGCACAACACTAACATAAAGATCCGCTGGGTTCGCAATACTAGGAACTATATCTAGTTTTGTAATGAACTTTTTATTCTAAGTTGCTTCTTTAGTGGTAGCTGATTCAGCTACGTACGCAGCTTCTATAGTAGAATTAGCCACGGTGTCTTGCTTTAAACTTTTCTAGCTTATAGCATCTCCATTCAAACAAAATAGAAAACTTGATTGCGATTTGTAATCATCTATGTCGGACTGAAAACTAGCATCAGTGTAACCATTTACAACTAGCTCGCCTTCTTGTCCTTCATAAACTAAGAACATATCTTTTAGTTCTTCTTAAGTACTTCAATATGTTCTTGATAGCAGTCCAGTGTGGCTTTCCAGGATTTGACTAGAACCTACTTGTCATGCTCAATGCATATGACACATCGGGTTGAGTATATAACATGGCATACATGATAGACCTTATAGCAGAAGCATATCGTATCTTGTTCATGCACTCTTCTTCATCCCTCGTGGAAGGACTTTGAGTTTTGCTAAGCTTAATGTCATGTGACATTGACAAGAATCCTCTCTTAGAGTGCATACTGATCTTTTTTAGTACCTTGTCAACGTATGCACTTTGACTTAGTCCAATTAGCTCTCTAGATATATCTCTATAGATCCTTGCACCTAAAATATAGGCAGCTTCACCTAAGTTTTTCAATGAGAAACAATTTCCCTACCATGTCTTTACACTTTGTAGAGTTGGGATGTCATTTCCAATGAGTAAGATGTCATTAACATAAAGTACCAAAAAAGACTATTGCATTCCCACTGGTTTTTTTATAGACACAAGGCTCATCTTCATTTTTGATAAAGTTAAATTTTTTAATTGCTTCATCAAAATGAAGATTATGGCTTTGAGATGTTGCTTCAATCCATAAATGGATTTTTGACGCTTGCATACTTTATTAGAATTCAAAGGATCATCAAAACCCTCAAGTTGTGTCATGAACACATCCTCGAGTAAGTTTCTATTAAGGAACGCGGTTTTAACATCCATTTGCCAAATCTCATAATCATAATATGCTGCTATGGCAAAAAGAATTCTAATAGATTTAAGTATTATAACTGGTGAAAAGGTTTCATCACAGTCTATGCCATGAGTTTGTCTAGAACATTTTTCTACCAGTTGTGTTTTATAAGTATGCACATTTCCATCCATGTCTATTTTCTTTTTGAACACCCATTTACACCCAATGGTTTTTGAACCTTCAGGTGGATTAACCAAAGTTCAGACTTGGTTATCATACATGGATTACATTTCAGATTTCAAGGCCTCTAACCATTTTCCAGAGTCAGAACTCTTAATGGCTTCTTAATAGGAAGTGGGCTCATCATTAACCATAAGCTCCACATTGTGATCGTCAGTGATGAGGAATCTATATCTCTCAGGTTGTTGATGAACCCTATCAGATCTTCGAGGTCCTTGTTCTATAGAAGTAGGCTCATTTTAGACTTGTGAACCATCTAATCGAGGTTCATTATTTGGTTCAGGTATTAATTGTGGCTCTTGAATCTCAACAAGATATATTTTGCTCCCATTGATTCTTTTAGAAATAAATTCATTTTCAAGAAAGAATCCATTTCAATCAACAATTACTCTATTTTCTTTTGGGAGATAAAATTGGTATCCTTTAGTTTTTTTATGATACCCCACAAATATGCATTTATATGATTTGAGTGCAAGTTTATCAGCTAATAAACGCTTTACATAAACTTCACAACCCCAAATCTTAAGAAATGACAAACTAGGTTGTCTCCCAATCCATATCTCATATGGCGTTTTCTGAACCGATTTAGATGGAACTCGATTTAGTATAAATGCAGCAGTCTCTCGGGCATAACCCTAAAAGGAGATTGGAAGATTATTTTGAATCATCATTAATAGAACCATATCTAATAAATTCCGATTTCTCCATTCAGACACACTATTCCATTGAGGTATTCTAGGTGGAGTTAATTGAGAGATAATTCCACAATTCTTAAGATGCTCGTTAAACTCGTGACTTAAGTATTCATCACTTCGATCTGATCGAAGTGTTTTGATACTTTTGCCAAGCTGATTTTGTACTTTGTTTTGAAATTCTTTGAATTTCTTGAACGATTCAGATTTGTGTTTCAGCAGGTACAGGTAGACATATTTGCTGAAATCATCGGTAAATGTAATGATGTACTGAAATTCTCCTCTAGCATGTGTATTCATTAGTCCACATACATCAGTATGTATTAGGCCTAATAAATCAGTTGCCTTTTCATTTTGTCTCTTAAAAGACGCTTTAGTCACTTTGCCTAATAAACAAGAATCACATGTTTCGTAAGATTCTAAATCAAACGAATTTAGAAGCCTTGTTATGCGTTTCTCATTTATATGGCCCAAACGACAATGCCAAAAGTAAGTCTGATTTAAATAATTGGATTTCAATCTCTTAGTATTAATATTATAGATAGACTTATTTAAAGATTCACAAAGATTGAGAATATAGAGCCCATTTGATAATGAGTCATCTTTATAAGAAATGCCATTTTTATTAATGAAGCAAATGTTATTCCTAATAACAAATTCAAAACCTTCTAAATCTAAACAAGAAATTGAAATAATATTCATACTTATAGCAAGAACATAAAACAATCATTTAGTTCTAAAATAAGCTCACTGGGCAAAATTAATTCAAAAGTTCCTACAGCTATTGCAACAACTTTTGCTCCATTCACAACTCGTAGGTCCATCTCGCCTTTTGCTAAGACTCTACTCCTTTTTAGACCCTGCACATTTACACAAATGTGAGATCCACAACCGGTATCCAATACCCATGAATCAGAAGTAGATAAATTAATTTATATAACATAAATACTTAAAGCGGTAGTCTCACTGTCATTCTTCTTCTTTGCTTCAAAATAGGGCTTGCAATTTCTTAACTAATGTCCTTGTTCTCCACAATGGTGGCAAGCTCCCTCCTTTGGTGTCTTGGCCTTAGGTTTGGGCTTGAACTTGGACTTAGCCTTGTCCTTGCCCTTACTGGCCATGACTTTGCCCTTTTGGTTGTTCCTTTTTCCTTTCCCTTTTTGAACCATTAGAACACTAGGAGTGTTCTTCTTAATGTTCAGTTCAGCTTATTTTAGCATCTCATGCAATTCAGTAATGGATTTCTCCATATTATACATGTTAAAATTCATGACAAACTGGTCATACTTAGGAGGTAATGAGCCCAAGATCAAATCTGTAGCCATGTCATGATTAACAGGAGCACAAGATTTTCAAGATGATCAAGATAGCCCTTTATTTTAAGGACATGAGCACTTACCGAGGTGCCAAAAACCATCTTGCATGCATTTAACGCCTTATGAGTTTCAAATCTCTTTTGTCGTGCTTACTCTTGGAACATTTCCTTGAGATGCACAATCATGTCATATACCTCTGCTTCTTCAAACTGTTTTTGAAGTTCAGAGTTCATGGTTGTTAGTATAAGGTAAGTAACATCGTTGGAGTCATCTTTATACTTACTATAAGCATATTTTTCAGCTTTTAGGGTGTTATTTGCTGGAGCAGGGGGAATAGGATTTTCAAGAACATAGAGCTTTTATTTCTTACTTAAGAACGATTCTTAAGTTGCGTGCTCAATCAAGAAAATTAGTCCCACTAAGCTTGTCTCTCTCGAGCACAGATCTCAATGAGTTATTCCAACTGTTTGTTGCCATTATCTGCATACAAAATATGAAAAGTAATTAATTTTGAGGCCTTAATGAAAAACTCCCACTAAAAGTATTTAAACTTTTGAAACTTCAACATTTTGATGTTTCTTAGTGGGTAAATTTTTTTTTTTTTTGTTTATAAATATTTTATTTTAATCATAAGTAAGTTTTGGCTTTAATCTTATAATTAAATAAAACTCAAATTTTAAATGAGATAGGCATCAAATGTCCCGACTAAAATCTCATATAATGCCTTAGGCTCAAAACCATTTTGATAGCCTAGTTAAGTCAAACTATATCAAACACGTGGAAAACTATTTTTCATCTTGTCTTACTTAGATAATTAAAAGCATCCTACTTTGGCAGGAATGACCATATGATGATCCAAAGTAATAACAAGTGTTTGATTTTAGAAGGTATTTAACACTTAATGTTTTTAAAAAAATAAAAATTTGATTGTAATAAGCATGAAATAAACATATCAAATATGTATGCAAGATATAAATAAAAGTGACATAGCATGACCCATAACCTATATTGATCATCACGAGCAAAGTGAAGATGAAGGTAGTTAATCTAGATATATGAACTCCTTGAGTATTCTCTAATACCTTAAGCATACTTCTCCTTTGTTGTAAATGTAGGCTACCGTCGTCTTTTAAATTGGATAGTAAAATTAAAATAATTCCTACTCTAGGAAAGTAACACAATTTTACAACAATGAAAAACGACACGCTGGCCGTATTTAAAAATTACAACTCAAAATAACCAGAATGTAACCTGCCAATCACATTGGGGTAAAATGGGCCATGTTATGCACTATTCAGAATAATCCACAATGACAATAAAAAAACACTAACAAATAACATACAACGAACAGTTAGTCGGGGTTCCAAGGAGCAGTGCCCCTGGCGGAAGGAAAAATAATTTTTCATTCTGTCATTGAATGACACTTTGCCTTCTGATTTCTGAATATTAATCAGATTAACGTTCGAACCCCTTAGTAACTATCGCCGTGAATTTTCAAGTTACAGACAATTTGTGTTCCCTTTTAACCATACTGATACAAATAACAAATTATCATGGTAGATTAATACAAATAATTTGCAACATAGAACGACAGATAGCATGCTTATAATACCATATCATATTGAAACAGACTAGTTTACAGATAATTTGTAAATTATCTGGTCTTTATTCAAACAACTAAGACACATAAATTAAACCTAATTTAGACTGTCTGCATGCTAAGTATTCTAAAAATTACAATCAAGTGAACATGCTGATATACACTATTTAAATTCATGAACCTCTTAGAGGATCCATGTGAACATGCTAAGTATTCATGGACTCCTAAATGTGAAAAACATCCACGAATCCCTTCCGAGGACCCAAGTAAACGATTAAGAAGATTTAAGGATTACAGAATTACCTCTTTAGGGCATAATCAAGATCATTTGATTCTAATTTTACTGTCGTACGTGCAACCCGAACGATCACCATACACTGCAGTATGCGAACGCCCATTATCGGATACACACGACGAACTAACTCGTTACCCGGAGAGTGCTAGCGCCTAGGGTTTGAAAGGCTTGTTTTTCTTCTTTGGTGAATGGAGGGATGAATATTTTAACAGAACAGATCACTTGAGAAGACGGTTAGGGTTTTCTTAAAACCCATCCGAACCACTTAGAGTCCAACTCTGATAATATCTTCTCATATTTTATTTTAAATTCAAATTAAATTAAAACTGATATGATAAGATTCTGTCATTATCTCGGTAATTTAACTAATTAATTTACGGAGTCAGATTCTTACAATTTAGACATCATTCAGATTCATCGAATGTGGACATATTTCCAGATTCTTTGTATTTGGTAAATTTTTTTTGTTCGATTAACTTAGATATATTTTCAGATTTATCGAACTTGGTTACCAGAAAAATAACCTAACAAGTTCGTTTATTATGTGACCCTATAGGTTCATTTAACACTGGTAGCGTGCCCAAATCACATTTAAATGGCCCACAAGTTATAAGTGGTTTCTAGCAAAATATTATAACTATTCAAGTTAAATAAAGATCAGTGATCTCTTTGAACTAAACCATAATTTTATATTTAGTTCTTTTGTCACACGATATCTAGATTAAGTATATGGCACAGAGCTTGTCATTCTTATTAAGCTTAATCAATTATTTCTTGATCTCATAGTAGACTATTCAAACAAATGATATCAATATCTTAGATTGATATATTTGAGCACAACCATGCATTTTAACAGTCTAACTTATCAAGAGGCCCATAGATATCTCTCCCATAATTGAGAGGGACAAATTCCTTCACTATCAATCATATTCCTCTCCTTGATTTATTCTATATCCAATATTAGTCTAATTTATTATTTGGTTAAAGACAACTTTAGACAATGTCAAAATATAGAATTTATCAAGTAGGAAACTATGATGAATTCAGGTCAAAGGACTTTTAGTATCATTATGGCTAGAAAGTACTTATGACATGTTCCATGAAATACTCTCACAGTGGGTCAAGTCCAATACAATGTTCTCTTACATTTATTTATGTTTTAACTTGATGTCACGTATATCCATAACTAGTAAAACATAGCCATCAAGTCAAAGACATACTAATCTTAATTTACTATTATTCCACTAATAATAATAATCGATCAGGGACAGTTTAAGAATAGTCATTGTATTGATTATAGGATTTTACTATCAAGTCACATACTTGATGACCACAAAACTAAATACACTATTCATGAAAAGAAATGCTTCATATTATTATATAATACATAATGACAATAGTATAAGTACAAATTGAGTTTTTAGCATATCCCTCACATTAGGATGTGCCATGAGGGGGGAAAATAAAAATGTTTTGAAGGATACATTGTTGTGTATGTGACGTTATGACTACCCTTGTCCAACTCTAATTTAACTTTAAAGTCTTTAAATTAAACTTTAAAAGGAGAGATTTAGAGAGTCATCAGGAGATCATAGACCAACTAGAGGGTGCCATTCAACATAGCTAAGGAGGAGGAAGATAAAAATAAAAAGTGAATCCATCAATCCTAAGTCAAGAGACTTGAAGAATTTAAGAGGTTTAGGAGACTGAGTTCTTTTTATTTATATTTCTTTTCTTAACTGGTGGATTTCAATTTGTTAATATGAACTGGTTTTTATAAGCTTTAGATGGAATGAATCTTAGGCTTGATTTGTTAAGTTGTTTTTCTTGATTTATGGAAATGTATACCTAAGTTTTCTTGTGAATTATTCATGATTTATATTTATATGTTGAATTTTTTCTTGCAATTCGATTCAATTTTCTAATTCCATATTTGATATTAAGAAATTAATTATACAAACAAATCCTTCATAAATAACAAGAATGCATGTAATTTTCAAGATAAGACAACATAAAACTTCTGAGTTAGGGTTAAACCTATTAAAGGAATTTATGAAGTGTTTAATGCATTTTTGGAGGGTTTTTGTTAGGAAGAAATTCTAATCAATCAGATTAGGGATAAAAATTATATAACTTGAGAAGATGTATAAATTTAGAAATTCTTAGGGCTCTAAGATATTGAATTAATCATTGAGTCAAGAATTAAACTCAACATATGATGGTTTAGGAGGATTTTACATTTATGTCTTAATTAGTTTCCTATTGATTGTTCTTTTCATTGCATGTAGATTTTGCATATTGAATATAGATTTAATCACATGCACAATCTTGAAAGATAGATATTGAAGGTGATGATCTAGTAATCAAAACTTGTTTAAGCAAGATCTTCATACAATTCACCAACAACCACTTTAAAATGACGAAAAGGAAGGTTTTCAAGTGCAGTGTATGCTCAAGAGGGTCAAGCTTTGGAGACATAGATTAGTTACTTGAGGTAATTAGACTTATTCATTGTACACTACCACTTTCAAGAAAATTTTAAGTTTACAAAACTCATAAATATTTTACAAAATCCTTTGAAAAAACTTTTAAAGAATATATTTTTTCTTTAAAATGAATTACTTTAAAGAGAAGGCGATAACAATGTGTTAGTGTTGTGCTCTAGAGGCAATCACTTGTACATTGTATATGACACATTTTATTTTAATAAAAGGCATTATTTATTTTACAGTTTTTTTTGTTTACTTTAAGTAATATAACTATTCGATAAAGTCCCAAGTACAACACTGTGTTAAGGAAATCATGATAGAGATCATGATATGAGATTCCTACGACACTGGATGGTGTTAGTACTTAAATAGTCCCTAGTCATAGTATTAATAAGATAGGACATCACTAATGCGTTAAGACTACCATGTGTTAGACTTCCTGATTTGATCAGGCGATGGTTCTCATAACCGTGAGTATTGAGATACTCAAAGTTAACACATGAATGCTTGTTAATGGAACAAGTTCATTGGATGACCTAACTTTGAGATAATCACTGGACAACTATTTAGTGCCAGTGATATAATCTCAATATAGCAAACGTGTAAGTATAATTAGACTTGAGATCTCCAAGGTTCTTTGTTTTCTGAGCCTTGTACTTTGATTTCAATCTCCGGAGCTCGATCGAGGGCCGCTAATGGGATGGATATTGGGTACATGATGAGGTAAACGAAAGTAGTTGAGAGGGTCAATAAAGGATTCACCACTTCTAATAGTAGGGGTGAATATCTCACGGCCACTTGTAGGAATTACAACTCAAAAGTCCATGGCCAAGGCAATTGTGTATTAGAAACAGTTCCAATTGATACACATCTAGAGTAGTGGGTTCCTAGTACAAGTACTATTGTATTTAGGCCATAATTAATTATGGAGGGAGTTGGCACTAATTCCGTACTCCAAACCGGATAAGATATTGTATGGTGAAAGAAGTTGATTGCACTGAAGTTTGTTATTGAAGGGTTAATGTCAAGCCACTTGACTTCCTGGACTCTTGGGTGGTCATGATGTGTTGCTAGATATCACTCATGATATGGGAATATGGGTTTATTAATTGATGAATTAATAAACCAATCCTGATTAGAATTAATAGGATTAATTCTAATTAATTATGGATCATTAATCTCAAAGACGTTTGGATTAATTCATGTTCGCTCCCAATTGACTGGGAAACCTAATAGGTCACACAAAATAGAGGATTATATATTCAAGATGTTATTTGACAACATAGTGGGGTTAATTGCGAGAAAGAGAAGTTGTTGTGGACAAATTATAATTAGTTATAATTTATAGTCCAAATTGTAATTATGACAACTTATTGTTCCCAATTACAATTAGGGAATTCTAATGGGATTAGAATCCCCTGTTTTTTGTAAGGGAATTTCGTGTATATTGGAGAATATACACAGGAAAAACCTAAGCTGAAATTGGACACAAAAAAACCCTAGGGCAGGATACACAAAATCAGCCTCTTGTTCTCTCTCTCTCTCTCTCGTTTTCTTCTTTAAAGAAAAACCTAGCTGCCATTTTTTTTCTGCTAGCATAGAAATTTTGGTATGCTTGAGTATTCCTCTATGTGGATTACTATTAGAGATAATCACACTCTGTGATTATAGTGGGTAGACGTTCAACTCACGTGGAGGTTGATCACGAGGATTGCTAGATCGCACTTCAACTTGAAGAAGAAATTTTTGTTCTTCAGACGATCGCACAAAGGTAAAAGCTGTTACCTTTACCCTCATTATGTCTTGTTTTCCACACATAGATGGGTCCTGGGATGGTATCTCGTTTTATTTTTTGCTGCACCGTATAGGATACGAGCCTAAGATACCCAACAGTGGTATCCGAGACAGGCTATGTGTGGTCTACGTACATTGTTTTGGCATGAAAAACTGTTTTCGTATTTGTCTTTGTTTGCTATGAAAATCATTTTCACTCAAGTCGAAGTCGTTTCAATCTTTATGAGTCGGGTCCGTAGCACAATATGATTGTGTTATAGTCATAGAGTATTTCGAAAAGATGCTTTCTTTGGTGCTGAAAAATTTCTGCAGAAAACGTTTTCTTGCAACATGGATGTTGCCCTCCGTTTCGTCTTAATTTTCCGTTTTGATTGTGTTTAAACTAACAAATTGGTTGTTGTTTATAGCTTCAAAATAGAAAATACAGCTGAGAATTGTTCTCACTAAAAATTTGCAGAAGAAGAAAGCACTAGAAATTGTTTCTAGAATTTTTTGAAAATTGCCGCCATTGTTGCAGAACACAGGCGGCGCCGACCTTCAAGCTGGCGCCGGTTCCATTCTATTCGTGATGTCTGAAAATCATTTTTGGAATAACATTTTTTTTTGGAAATTAGAACAGAGCCGGCGCTGGCTCCGGCTTCCGAACTGGCGCCAGTTCTGCTCTGTTTGTAACTTCCAGCTATTTAAAAAAAAAAATTTGGAACAAAATTTTGAAAGGGAAAAACCTCATTTGATGAGAGACAGGACCTGAAAGCATTTTCTCAAAATTAGTTTTGAGACAATCAATTTTGTTCTTCAAAATAATGATTTTGAAAATCTAAAATTGATGTATTCTCTAAAATGGTGAATTTAGAATTTGTTTTATTTTTCAAAATAGTGATTTTGGAATAATAAAAGTATATGTTTATTTTGTTTAAGCATAGTCAATGGCATGGTGGATGGTTATGGACTAAAACTAATTATATCTGTTCATGTATTTTACAGTTTTGGTTTTTATGAAATAGGGCCTGCGTGTCCTGCCTTCTCTAGAATTCTTGTGTAATTCTCTTCTCATCTAACTCCCCTCAAATGTAACTCGAGGTTTTCTTTCTTTAGGAAATTGTGTAATTAGCTTACATAGGTTAGATAGGAGTAGAATTATTTTATTCTAGAGATGGCAACCAAAACAAGGCGAGGAGGTAAGATCTTCTACTTAAATCATGCATGAACACAGAGGGTTAACTATATTAATTTCTTTTATGACCTAAAGAAATTAATTTAGGGTAAAGTCCATAACCATACCACATAATCGCTTTATTACCATGATTATCAATTATGTGATTATTGATTATTATGCATGTCATTCAACGAAATCACTAAAAAGAATAAATCCCTTAATTAATATTAAACCTAATTCCTTCTGTTAATATAGTAAGAACGAGAGTCCTTTTTCAAGACTAGGTTGTTGGGCAAACCAAAGCCTACTTGACATTGGGCATGTTCAAGCTATGGAATTAAATTCCTTTGGAATTAATGTGTTGGGTTTAGCTAAATTTTTTTATCCCGGTTGGGCAAACTCAAGCATAAAGAAATTTAGAGGAAAAGTTGGGGTAGCCCAAAAGACTTTAAGATTAAAAGCTGTTAATCACCCAATGATCCGGTAGTTACATACGATGTAATTGGTATTGGATACCTACCAATGAACTCAAGGGCGGCTTGTTGGGCAAACCCAATGTTATTCTTAAGGAATTTGGATACCGGTCCACTAGGAAAGCTTCCAACAGGATTTCCCGAATCAGTAGTGGGGGCTATTGGTTTGAGTAAAATAGTGGAGTAAAAATGCGTTTAATTAAAGTCCTAATTATTTGCATATCATGTACATATACAAGTAGTTAATGCTCTCTATCTTTATATCTAGGTCACTTGCATCATTCAATGAACTTGAACTTACGTAGCATTTTGGAAACCAACAAGTTAACCGAATCAAACTATCTCGACTGGTATAGAAATTTGAGAATCGTTCTGAAATCGAAAAAGTTGCTCTATGTGTTAGATGCTCCTATTCCACCACCACTAGCCCAAGATGCTCATGCTGATGAGCATGCTGTCCACAAGAGGCACATGGAGGATAGCGATATAGTATCATGTATTATGTTGGCATCCATGACTCCTGAGTTGCAAAAACAGCATGAGCATATGGATGCTCAATCGATCATTTTACATCTTCGAGAGCTGTTTGATGCCCAAGCCAGAACTGAGAGATATGAGATCTCGAAGCAACTATTTTGTTGTAAAATGGCAGAGGGTTCTTCTGTGGCTACTCATGGGCTGAAGATGCTGGGCTTGATAGAAAAGCTTGGATTTCTCGGGTTTACAATGGACTATGACTTAAGTGTTGACTTAATTCTTCAGTCTTTGCCTAATAGTTTCTCACAATTTGGAGTTTAACCCTTCAAGAACAATTAAAGCATTTAATTGCATTGCTAAGTGAAAAATAAAGAAAAGATAGAGGGGAAAACTCATAGACAAGCTTGCTTCTTCATCTTCTCCAAGCCTTCCTTGTGCAACCCTACATACTTCAGCTTCAATCTCCTGTCTTGTGTGTGGGCATTTTTCCCCAAAGTTGGCCACCTAGAATAGTGCTATTAATTCTTATTTATAGGGATCAACGAGCTCTAAAAATCACGGCTAATCAGAATTTTGATCTGCGAACTTAGACAGTGTCGTGCACACTTTATTTAAGTGTACCAACTCTCAAATGATGTTTTGATGTGCGACCTTTATTATGTGCCGTAAACTGCACGGTGGGGTCCAATATAATATGCATGGGGCTATTCACTCTCATATGTTTGGACATTTCTGACTATTGATAGTGCACGGTGTTGTGTAATATGACTAGAATGGCGGCATTTATCATCAAATATTTATTATATGATTCCTATACAAAATAATGTGAAAATGCGAGGATAAGTGGTCATTTAAACTAAATTCTACATCAAGTATTGTATAATTCATACAAAATATATATATATATATATATATATATATATAATGAGTACTCGTCACACACTCTAGGAGATCAGTGTGGAAGAGGTAGAGGCATAGCTGTAGGATTAGAGGTGGATGGTTTCTTTAGAGGTGGGTTTAGAACTTTGATGTCTTTGATGAATTTGTCATTTTTGGATGCCATGTAACTAGGGCAGGCACTGAGATATTCTGTTAGTAAATAGGGATAGGAAAGTAGAGCAGTGTTTTGGGTAGTGATCTGTGCTGACTTCGCAACTTGATTGAATATGAGATCACCCAAATTAAACTTCATGCTCTGGCCTACCTTATAAATCAACATAGTCCTGTCCCTAAGCATAATGGAAGCATTGTGAGTAGGCTACCAATTAAAACATGAGATCTTATACAAAGTAAAATAAATGCCTGTCAAAGTGGAGGACTTCAAATATCTCTCAGCAGGCCAAGTCTTGACAAGCATACCAGTTATAGTCTGACACACTACAGCAATATCCACATCCTCACCCAAACCAGAGATGTCTTAATCATAAGGTATGCCAAATATAGTAGAAATGTCCTCAGGACTGAAAGTAATTAAGGATTCACAAATAATGACAGAATGATAAAATTTCTTAAAGGGCTCAATTATCATAGACTTCAAGTTTTCATAGAACTCTCTCACAAGAGTGTTATTGTACACTACTACAAAGTTAACTAATTCCAACAAGCTAGCTTTCTGTAGTATCGCTGGCAATTTAAAGGCCTTAACTTTTGTGAAGTCAATATTTCTTTCCTTAAGGAAACCTTTGTCTTCGATGATCTTGAACTATTCTTCACTGTCTTTATCATATAAAAGATGAATATTAGGATCGGTTGCCAATTACTTTGACTTTTTCATAGGCATTGCTTGTTACCAAATGGCATTATTTTTCTTTTCTTCGATGCAGACGGTTCCTTAAGAATTTCAACATCAATATCCTCACGTTCCACTCCAATATCGACTTTATCTTTTTTAACACTTTCTGACAAAGGTACTTCAGAAATTTTTATGGGCCGATTATTGTCAATAGATAATTCAGCAGATTCCTTCATAGTTTCACCTTAAGTATCAACAACATTAGGAACTAGAACTAAGACAATACATATATTATTTCCATCAGAGGTGCCCATATGCTGACTAAGAAAATGCACTATATTTCTAGTTTCCATTACTCTTCTAACTGCCTTTAGTTTAAGACTAGATTGAAGTGCATACAAAAAATAGGGATGAACTAGAGCAATAGGAACATTAGTTAACCCAGGCAAAATAAGGGTGGTACTTGGTTTGATAGACTCAGGAGAGACAATTTCAAGAATTTGCTGTTTGACCCTAATTTCTTTGAACAACTGGACTAAGGATAGGTCTACCATTAAGTTTAGAAAATCACTTCCACTACTGTTCATGTCACTTTCTTCAAACTTATTTAAAAATAAAGCAGGAATAACAACATTATAACCTTGATGCATTTCTTCATTACCCATAAAGGCACAATACAGAATGAAATTTTCCAGACTAGTAATCACCGCTGCTCGACAGATATTTAAAAGCAAAGCATTAGAAAAGTTAGATGCAATGTTACCAATAGTGCCTTACTGTGAATTGATGATCACACTATCCATTATGGCTTGCGTTTGCTCCAGAGTAGGAACATTCTCCTCAGTTACGAGTCCACGATGTAATGGTTTCTTCACCATTGATAGAGTTTTGTTTCTAGTTCAGCGACACTTGCTGGAAAAAGGGATAGAGAACTCTAGATGAGTTTGATTTTGCAGTGGAGTAAAATACCAGAGTCACAACATGTAAGGAAAAGATTTGACTCATTTTGGAGCTTGGTGACTTTTGAGTTTCTGACAACTGCCTTACTTTTCACTTGTTGTGTAGAATTCGGCAATGTGCTTTATGTCCTTTCACAGAGTTCAGGTCTTGTCACAACTTCTGCATGCTAATATAATGTCTCTACACGTATCAATTTTTTTTGGTAAGAAAATAACAAAAGAAAATTAAAAGATAAAGTAAACTGGCTATATACAAAGTTCGACACAAGACCTTCAGTGTCACATTAGGAAAATTCCCAATGCTTTCCTTGTTTCATCAAATCATGTAACATCAAGTAGTTTAGTGAAAATATATGCCAGCTGTTTCTGAGTGAACAGTGTCACATTAGGAAAATTCCCAATGCTTTCCTTGTTTCTTCAAATCATGTAACATCAAGTAGTTTAGTGAAAATAGATACCAGCTGTTTCTGAGTGAACACATATTTTATTTTCACAATCTGTTGTTCAATAAGGTCTCTGATAAAGTGATGTCATATATCAATGTGCTTTGTCTTGCTATGTTGAGCTAGCTTTTTAGAGATGTCAATAGCACTTGTGTAATCACAATAGACTGTTAACTTCTGCTGATTAAAATTATAATCCTCTAACATCTGCTTATCTACTTCTTGTTAGGTTTGGATTATCAATCTCCTGTAATTTTGTTAAACTTCTACAGCAATATATTCAATCTCTACTGTTGATATTCATATTTAATTCTATTTCTTACTACACTATGATACAGGATTATTTCCAAAATAAAAACAACCTCCAGATGTGCTCTTTCGATCATCACAGTTTCCTACCTAATCAGTATCACTATATCTAAACAAGTGTATACTTGAATCCTTGTTGAAATAAATACTGTATTCGGAAGTACAGTACATATAATTCTTTTGACTGCTTTCAAGTGTGATTAATTAGGACTTGCTAGATATCTTGCACATACACTAATTTTGTAACTAATATCAGGAAAACTTGGTGTAAGATACAACAATCTACCTATCATGCTTTTGTATAAGTGTTGATCTACCTCTTAAACTTTGTCATTCTTTGTCATTTTTTATGCGACACTTATGGGTGTTTTGACAGGCTTTGTTATGGTCATGTTGAACTTCTTAACTAAATTGTTAGCATACTTTGTTTAAGAGATAAAAATGTTGTCCTTCATCAGTTTAATATATAAACCAAGGAAAAAAGTTAGCTTACCAACCATACTCATTTCAAGCTCTGTTTGTGTAAATTCAACAAAATTTTTTTACATTTGCTTTGTGTTGGATTTCAATAATGCAATAACAATTAATACGCAGTGAAAATTAAAACAAAATTCACTAAAAGGATTAATTGTATGTAATTAAATGGGTCAAGAAAGGAGAGAAAAATCTGTTACCTTGAGAACATACCTTTTAAAATTTTCTTCCCGCGCATGAAACTCTTCTGTAAATTTGTTCAAGTACAAAACACCAAATTTCAAGCGCTAAAATTTCTTTAATATTGATCTACATGATATATTCAAGAATCACTAAAATTTTCTACTAGAAAAATTTATTGGCGGCTAGGATTAATAATTTTGAGAAGAAAATAAAAAAAAAGGCTTTCTAATGTTTTTCTCACTCAAAAGACTAAACGAAAAAACCCCTAGACAATTATGTACATAGCTATACACACACACACACACACACACACACACACACACACACACACATACAAAATGTTGGTTGAATCCTTCTACTTTCCAAAAGTTAACCACATCTTACAAAAACATATATACATGTAAAAGCCTTTCATATACATCATGGGCTTTGGGTTTCTAATGCGTGTTTTTTAGTGTTGGAAAAATTAATAACAAGAGGCCACAATTAATCAAGTTTTAATTAAAATGCTAACGACTAAAACCACAGCTACCGAAGTATACCCATCATATAGAATAGGGAATAGCAAGTATCGAATGCTTAGGAACTTAGGCTCCCGCCTTACTTTATCTAAATCTTTATTGTTTAGTCAATAAAATACATAACACAAAATAAATAACAGACTAACATAATATATTAGAGAATAAATCAAGTTCACCCAAGAAAAGTCACAAGGAATATCAAGGAAGAAGAAATAGGAGAAAAGACATGTAATGAAAAAATCCTCCAAATGTATATCAAGTAAATAAAATGTCTTAAATCAATTAAGTCCTAATTCAAACACCAATGAGTTCAAGATAAATTCTACTATCTCTCGAGTTATGAAATTCTATTCTTGGCTTAATCAAAGGATATCTCTACCTCCCTAATTAAATCAAGAAGCATTAAGATTAACTCAATTAAACAATTAATGTCCTTATCTCTAGGTAACACTAAAGTCTTTAGGGAAGAAATCAATAACCCTATCTCTAGGTGAAATTAATCTCTATTTGATTACCTAGTCTTTGCCCTTGACCTCTCTCTCGAGTTAATTAAGAGATAATAAGTATTGAATTAATTAGTTGGTATCTCTTTCCTAACCTCTCTCTCGAGTTAATTAGAAAAGAACCAATCAATTCAACAAAGCAATAAATTTAAGTAATCAAATATTTAGAATTTGGATTCACTAGATAAAAAAAAAAAAAAAATCCAATCCAAGAATGTAAACTTAAGGTTCAACCTTCAAATATAATTAAAATATGATAAACTTAAATTGTCAATAAATTACAAAGAAGATAAAAGAAACTACTGATAGACAAGTAAGTCTTCTTCTTTCTTGAAACCTTCTCTTCTTCTCCAAGAAATCTCCTCGATCCTCCTTAATCTTAGTGTTTCTCTAGGAGTTTTCTAAGGATATTGCATTGAAAAACTAAAAACTACTTTATACAATATTATTCTCTTGTATTTATTGGAGTTTAGATTGCTAAAAAGTGTATACAAAATCCTAATTCATGCCCAACTCAATTTCCAAAGAAATCCTACTTGGAATTGCCAAATTCTAATGTGAAAAGAAATCCTGCTGCCATGAATAGTAACAACCGGTGCTAGTTAAAGAAGACCAGTTGGCACCAGGTCCTTCTTGTTGTGTTTTTGAAATTTCTCTGTTTTGCTCTGTTCTTCCAGAAGTGACCCCTGGCTAGCCCAGTTAGACCACCCGACATCGGGTCAACACTGTTTGGCCCTCATCTTTTCAATATTTCTTGCACTTAATCACTTATATGTAAAAGATAGCAAGTTAGTAGAAAATCAATAGTTATTTGATAATAAAACCATAACAAATAACTTCAAAATATTGGTACATTTAGCCCCCTATCAACTCCCCCGCACTTAAGCTTTGCTTGTCCCCAAGCAAACACCTAAGGCAAGCCCAATAAAATAAATTTTCTCATCACAATTCATCTATAATAAAGCCACAAAATCTCTCTAACTTTAAACATGAACTCATCATTCATTCAACAAAATCAATTCATTTGCAAAATCATGTATTAAATTAAACATCCCAAGGCCCTTAAAGTTTAGTTAAACAAGCTCATGTTTAGGATAAGAAAATTATTTCACCCCTTAAGCCAAAATATAGACAACACAAATCATATAAGTCAAGTTGTTTAATCAATACACACCTTATGAGCTCAAATTTCCTCCACCCTTAAGTTGCAAAATAAGGAAGCTCTCAATTTTTTTCAAGACATTTTTTTCAACGACTTAGGATAGCTTCAAGTGAATGGAATTCTCTTCGCTCACCATATTAGCCCCTTTATAGTCATCATTGTTTTTTCTTTGGAAAATGATATCCTTAAGTGAATGGATTCCTATTCACTCACGTTGTTTTTTGCCAGAGGACATATGCTTTGCATTCTTGGACTTTTTTTGTCCTCACTATCCTTATTCATAGCTCAAAGTTAAAGCAAATTTAATCACCATAAAATAAGAATTAACCAACAACCTACCCCATATTTCATAATATCATCTATATTTAAACTTAAAGAATGAAATCAAATTCAAATACTAAAGTATAACCAATGTTAACTTAAATTTTAAAGTTTTAGCAATACTCAACTTAATACAACAGTTTACTCAAATTGATGCAACTAATTGAATGACAAAATCATATCCAAAGTTAAAAAGAAAATCATAACCCCATCACAGGCAAACAATCCCATGCCAAGAACTTGTTTTATGTAAAAATTGAAAACATTATATCAAATTTCCAAAATTTTTCAAATTTCAAAATTTTAGAAAATTTCCAATTGTAAGTTTTTTCCATATATATATATATATATATATATTAAAGTTAGCTTAAGAAACACCACAAAAACCAGGACAAAGAATATCACCAAACTACTCCCCTACACTTAAACTGGATAATGTCCTTATTGGCAAAAAAATCTACACAATAAAGCATCTCCAAAGGGACCAAAAAGAATAAAAGAGGTGGAAAATTAAGCAATACTTCCCAAATGTAAAAAGCTCCGAAAAAAAAAGTGAAGTTGGGTTGGACGAATAGAAGTGGTCATCTAAGAAGCCTTTATTCCAACCTGCAAAACAAAACACAAATAAAAAGCTCAAAGAAAATAATAACAAAATAAAAACACCAAAACAAAAGAAATCATACCAAAGCGAAAGACCACTAAAAATCCTAGATAACAAATAAAGACACAACTTACTCCCACGTACTGAAATTATAAAATACTTTCCTTATTGGAGGGGGGGGGGAAAGACACCAAACTAGAAAAACTAAATTAAACAAGACAAAAAAAAAAAACAATGACATAAAGACTAAAATAAACCAAACCTCAAAACTTACCCAAAATACAGAAAAATACTCTTTCCACTCACCATGATTCCTCATCAAATCTAGATAAAGAAAACTAATGCACAATAGAGGAAATAGGCATGATGAAAATAGGAAGAAAAGAGGTTTTTGAAAAGTGTAAGATTCATAAAGATTATGAATGTCAACAAAACTAAACACATAGACCTTGTTCCCAAGCATCTTTTCAGACATATTAATAAAATTATCGACACATGAATGTAATAGACATATTAGGACCCTTTAAACCTTCTAATGAATTGTCATAATAAAAACTCCCCTTTAAACCTAACATTTGAGCTCTTAAAGATGGGATAAAAAATTCCTTACTTTCCAATACATCTACAAATACCAAGTTATCTCCCATTTATTGGGGTGAAGGGTAAAATGTGCCAACATCCTCCAAGGACTTCTTATTATGTATTATTGAAAAATCCAACTACAAGAGGTATGTTAAACTCAACACATCATCAATATATCATTAGGTTCCATGAATTGAGAGGTACCTAAAAAGAGAAAGTAGAACTAGAGCATAAAGTAGCTTCAAAATGTTCTCTCATCACATTTTTCAAATTCTCCCCAGGGCCTCTTTCTTCCCCTTGGGAGTTTGCTTTTTCAAATACATACGCCTTATTACTCAAGGGGCACAATTGTTCTCAAATTTCCTCTATGAATGGCTGAAAAAACATCGTTGCATCTTTTTGGGGGGAGAACCGATGCCACCTCATCTAACGGATCTAGAGCCGGCCCATCACTGTAACTTGTGCCTTATTTCTGTGCAAATTTTGATATGTTGGATGACATTCTTCCTTGAACTTCCTCAACGATATCAACTAATTATATTCTTTGATAGCACAATCATTGGAAAACTTCTTCGTACCACTTAACGGAAAAATTTGTATTGGCAATAAAAGAATTTATTGATGCTTCCAGTGACGTCTTACTAATAGCATCAATGTGCACTTGCAACCTTGAAAGTCTATTATCATGATAGCTCCTTTGATATTGTGTTCATGAATAATTGTCCATGATGATGTCAACCCTGCACTCAAAGAACAAAAATCAAAGAAAAAAATATAGTTAAAATTAAAAAAAATAAAAAACAAAAGTATATACTAGTACAAAGACCTAAATTTGCTCAAAGCACCTAAAAACTAAAGTTTGTGATGAAGGATCGTGGGAAAATAAAAACACAGCAGAAGATAGCAAATTAAAAATTGTTTCTAGCTAAAGTCTAGGAATACTTACTTTTAGACTGCTTAGATTGAATAATTGGTGGATTTTGGGTTGACAGAATGCTTTGGTTTGTGATGATTGCTTGTTTCATAGGAATAACAGGCAAGTGTTGACTCATTCGCAACAAATATGCACACTAAAATTGCTAGTTTTCAATCTTCCAAAGTATTCTCGAACCTCCTATAGGCTATCTATCGGTGAAAGTAGAATAATAGGTGAAAGAATAATTTAATTGGAAGAATATTAAGAGAGCTATTATTTTTTTTCAAAGAAAAAACTTAAGGAAAAAGGAAGAAAAAGAACCGGCAGCTTCACCAAAGAAAAAAAAAGCTGAAAAGCACTACGTTTTTTTTGTTATTTTCCGTTGATCAAAATCAACCTCAATCAAAAGTTAACAATTGCTACATAATTGGAATCAAATTGGAAAAAAAAATTGGAAAGTTTAAAATTTGTGAAGTACAATTCCCGTGTATTCCAATTCACATGAATTCCAAAAGCCTAGATTTCAATTTTCCTTTTTTTTTTCCCCTTTTGTTTCCTTTTAGTTTGTGATGGCTATCATTTGTTTCCAAAACAACAAAAACCATCACACACAACCCTAGTGGGCTAAGGTGTATTTTTAATTAGCCCGAGACTAATTAAATAGTTATCTTATTCATTAATTAATTTTCTTAGGCCTAATATAAAATTATCCAAGATAATTAATTAATAAACCAATTAAATTATATTGGCCCAATAAGTTATATTATTAATTAATTAATCTATTTTGGCCCAATATAAAATTATCCAAGCTAATTAATTAATAAACTAATTTAATTAAGTTGGCCCAATAAATCATTCTAGCTTAAATAAATAATTATTGGACTCTTAGAATAATTTCTTCCAATATTAATTTCACCCTACAAGCCAATATAGTAAATAAAATTTACTAAAGTTACTTGAGCTACTTTGGGGACCAAAAGACATATTATTCTTGGCTACTAAAATGATCAAAATACCCTTGCAAACAAATAGCCATATTTTATCATTTTAAATATTCGATTTATCACTATATGAAAATATTGACTTCAAGAATAATATTGCAAGTGCGATGTCTTTCGACCAACAAATGTAATGATGAAAATACCCCTCTACATGACACCCATCATTAAGAAAGGAAAAATATACTAACGCCTTCCTCTATGACATCTACCATCATTTGATAACTAGTTCGATAATCCATGACTTTCAATATGTACCAGCTTATTTTTGGAAGCTACCCAAAAGCATAATACTAAGTCACATTTCTTAGAGCCCTGGTTTATTTAGATTATCTTGAGCAATCACAAGAGGGTGATTTATTCACTAAGTGAAGCGTAGAAACTCTATTGTGTAAGTTCGTCTTAATTAACTTGAGCCATACACCCAATGATGCGTATGGATTTGGGTATAAAAATCATATAAAAATAAGCACATTCCCATTCAAGTTTACATTAAAACATTAAACCCAAATTATACATATGAGCAAGCGTACTCATCATTAATATAGCATAGGGTTCAAACGAGTGTTGATCCTCAAAGAACAAGTATGCATTAATCACCTTTCTTTCATTGTTTAACCGACTCAACAAAGTGAAAAAATGAAATAAAATAAAATAAAAAAATATATATACATGTCAAAGATGGAGAATTATGTAACTCAAACCATTGTTTAGACAAACATGATCTTAAAGTATCCAACCATTATCATAACCAATTATTCTCTCGGCATCATGAAGGATAAAGGTAGATTCACTTCGATGGTCAATCCATGAAATCACTATCCTCTAGATAAATTAGCATCACTTAGTCTGTCTCAACTAATTCACCCAAAAGACGCATTAAACACAATCCTTAATTAAATTTTCTTGGTCTGGCAAATTTAAAACATGAAATCAATCAATGAATCCTTGGTCTGGCAAATATTAATTAACCTTTAATTACTCAATCCTCAGCAATTAACCTCTTTGGTCTAGCAAGTTAACAGCCAATAAATATCAAATTAATCAATTACAACCATCATCAACCTCTTTGGTCTAGCAAGCTAATGAAAAGAAACAATCAACTAATTTCGTAATACGCCCAAGTAATTAAATGCCAAGAAGAACAATCAATTAATAAAAAAATCAAATAACTCTAAATATCATGAATACCTAAAATAATGTCAAATTACAATAAAACAATTAATACTTCATTGTTCAAGAAAAAGAAAACAAATGAAAGAAATAGATACTCATAGACAAGTCTTCTTCTTTTTCCTTTGAAGACCCTCTTGCACAACCCTCCTTGAACTCTTTATTTTCAGAAAATACTGGTGGTGCACTCTAAAATAAATCTAAGTCTCTACATTGTGCACCCTATTTTTCCTAGGGTAAATTGGCCTTTATTTATAGGCTTACAAAATTTCTAAAAGAATCTTAAATAATGAAGAAGTAATTACCTAAAAATAATCCAAAACCAAAAAGGATAAATAAAAAGTCTAAAATAAAATCCTAAATAACTAAATAAGAATTGAGAAGTCCACCGCCTTAACTTTGCGAAATTGGAAATTAATTTGGATTCTTGATTTGGCTTTTGTCGTTTAGTGATGAACAACTTGATGTTGAATTTGGAATTGTTGAAGTCGCCAAAATTCTGAAGTTGTAGTGTCTTCTTCTTTCTTACATTGGCTCAATTGAGCCGCCTAATTGCTGAAATCCTTTTCTTTTGCTTTTGTCTTTTTCCTCTATTCTCGGCTTGCTTAGCTGCCGACCGAAGGTGCTTTCCTTCTTTTTCTCTGCTTTCCGTCTTCGTTGACTTCCTTGTTTGCATTGTGTAGGTCCCATTGGAATTCATGCTTCGATCAATTGTTGCTATCGTTTTCTTTTGCTAGCCGTGAGCCATGACCAATTACTTTATTTTCCTTTCACATTTCAATTGCAATCCTCTGTTTCACTCAATTCTTTTTGCGCTTCCAGTAGCTAACCGGTGCCGGCTATCCTTCTTGGGCTGGCACCGCCTCTATTTTGGAAAATCACACAATTTGCTCTATTTTTTTTTCTTATTTTAGCATAAAATTACAAAAAACCATTTTTATAAAGGAAATATCAAATAGAAAGAAATATGACTAGTTATTGTACAAAATGTATCACAAAATAACCTCAAATAACTAGGAAAAATATGACTAATTTAGGCCCTATCATATTACCCCATACTTGAATCTTTACTTGTCCTCAAGTAAACACTTAAACAAAGCATTCAAAATAATTTATTTCTTTTCATCTTCATCTATAACAAAGCCATAATTTCTTTCCAACCTTTGACACAAAATTGTCATTCATTCACCCTTTAAAAACCTTTGTAAACTTATACATTAAATCAAATAAACCCAAGGCCATCAAAGTTAAGTTAATCAAGCTTATATCTAGTACATGAAAATTATTCCACTCCTCAAGCAAAAACTGTTAGGATTCGTGGACTCCTAAACGCGAAAAACATCCACAAATCCCTTCCGAGGATCTAAGTAAACGATTAAGAAGATCGTAGGTTTGCAAAATTACCTCTGTTAGGTGTAATCGATATCATTCGATTCCAATTGTGCTGCTGTATATGCAACTCGAGTGATCGCCAGACGCTGCAATATGCGAACGTCCTCTATCGGATACACACCACGAACTCACTTGTCACCCGGGAAGTGCTAGCGCTTGGGTTCGAGAGGCTTATTTTTCTGGTGGATGAAGGCACGAATATTCTTAACAGAATAGCTCTCTAGAGAAGACGGTTAGGGTTTTCTTAAAAACTCCCAAATCTCTTAGAGTCCAAATCTGATAATATCTTATCATATTTTAATTTAAATTCAAATTAAATTAAAACCTGATATGATAAGATTCTGTCATTATCTCGGTAATTTAACTAATTAATTTACCAAGTAAGATTCTTATAATCTGGACATCACCTAGATACATCGAATGTAGACATATTTCTAGATTCATTGTATTTGGTAAATTTTCTAAGTTCGATTAACTTAGACATATTTCTAGATTTATCGAATCTGGTTACCAGAAAAACAACCTAACTAGTTCATTTATTGTGTGACGCTATAGGTTCATTTAACACTAGCAGTGTGCCTAAATCATATTTAAATGGTGCACAAGTTATAAGCGGTTTCTAGCAAAACATTATAACTATCCAGGTTAAATGAAGATCAGTGATATTTTTGAACCAAACCACAATTTTATATTTAGTCCTTTTGTCACACGATATCTAGATTAAGTATAAGGCACGGAGCATGTCAACCTTATTAAGCTTAATCAATTATTTCTTGATTTCATAGTAAACTATTCAAACAAATGATACTAATATCTTAGATTGATATATTTGAGCACGGCCATGCATTTTAACAGTCTAACTTATCAAAGGGCCCATGAATATCTCTCCCATAATTAAAAGGGACAAATTCCTTCACTATCAATCATATTCCTCTCCTCGATTTATTCTACATCCAACAGTAGTCTAATTTATTATCGAGTTAAAGACAACTTTAGACAACGTCAAAATATAGAACTTATCAAGTCGGAAACCATGATGAATTTAGGTCGAAGGACTTTAAATATCATTATGGCTAGAAAGTACTTATGACATGTTCCATGAAGTACTCTCACAGTGAGTAATGTCCAATACAATGTTCTCTAACATTTATTTATATTTTGACTTGATATCACAAATATTCATGACCAGTAAAACATAGCCATCTATTCACAAACATACCAATCTTAATTTATTATTGTTCCAATAATAATAATAATAATCGATCAGGGACTATTTTAGAATAGTCATTGTATTTATTGTTGGGTTTTACTATCAAGTCACGTACTTAATGACCATAAAACAGAATGCACTATTTATGGAAAGGAAAACCTCGTATTATTATATAAAACATAACGACAATAGTATAAGTACAAATTGACTTTAGGGCATATCCCTAACAAAAACATGGATAACAAAAATCATACAAGTCAAGTCATTTAACCAATTCACGCATTATAAACTCAAATTTACCAACTCGAGTTAGTGAAATAAGGAAAACACTCCACTCTTCTTTTTTTTTTCTATGACTTTAGGAATTAATAACCTTAAGTACATGGATTTCACTTCACACACCGTATTGGCCCCCTTTATAGTCATCACTCATCATTTTTTCTTTAACAATTTTTCAACATATTTTTTCTTTTTTTTTCCCTTTGCCTCTTGCCTTCGGGATAGCCTCAAGAGAGTGCACCGAATACACTTGTTACTTCTCCCCATATTGACTCCCTTTTCAGCAAAAGTTCTTCAACCATCATTCATAAAAGAATTTTTTCAACTCAATTTTTTTTCATCTCATATTTTTTTCACTCAATTTTTTTCTCATATATTTTTTCTACTCACATTCTTTATTCAAAACTTAAAGTTAAGCAAATTTTAAATCCATAATATAAGAATTAAGTAACAACTCTTTTCATATTTCATCATATCATTCATATTCAAACTCAAAGAATAAAATAAAACTCAAATACCAAATATAATCAAGGTTAACTTAAATTCTCAAGATTTAGCAAAATCTAACTTAATACACAAGTTTACCTTTTTAATAAAATCCTACCATACTGAATGACAAATCCATATCCAAAGTTAAAAAAAAAAAAAAAAATCATATCTTCATTATAAACAAATAAAATCAATTTAGCTTCAAATCTTTTTTTTTTTTTAATTTCAACAATTCAAACATATATCATTGATTGGAAATCCACTAAAAATCACAAAGATGCACTTTGAGAAAATGTTAAATCTCTCCCCCACACTTAAATTGGACATTGTCCTCGATGGCCTAAAATAGCACACTAAAGCATAACCAAGGGACCAAGAATGTAAAGAGGGAAAAGAAAATAATACTCCTCAAGGAATATTAGTTCCATGAAAAGTCTTACTTTCAAATTCCAAAATAACCCAACAACAAGAAAACATCAAGGTAATTGATAAAAAAAAAAAAAAAAAACTTGGACCAAGAATATCACCAAATCACTACCCCAAACTTAAACAAGACCATGTCCTTATGGGCCAAAAATAATTATAATAAAGCATCTCTAATGGGACCATAATTGAACAGGGGTAGAAAGTTTAAGTAATACTCCCCAAGTGTAGATTAGCTCCAAGATATAAGAAATTCATGCTTCAAGAAGTTAAAAGAATTATTGCCCATGAACTCAACCTACAATAGATAGATGAATACACAAGTAAAAGTATAAAGAGTAATTGAAAAAAAAAAAATCAAGGGAGAAGAAAAATAGAAAGTCAGAGCCTTTAAGTCCCCCTTGAAATAGAGTCTTCCTAATTGTCCAATAGCATCACCACAACCTCCAAAGGGTTCACAAGATCCTCTTTGTCGCATCAAATCCAGTTTGCAGTTGGTTCTCTTTCTAGTGAAGACTTTTCCAGATTTTTTTATACTCAAGAAAAATAAGAATAATATCCAACGTAAATAGCACAAGTATAATGTGAATCAATCTTCAATCAATAAACAAAGTAGCACAAGGATGCTCAATTGTCCAAAGTCTCCATATATGCAAAATTTCCAGAAAAATACATAGGAACTGCTTAGAAGCAATCACAAGACTTAAAATTCATTATATAAACTCAACAAATACAGGTCCATGTTTAATAAATTTTTCCTTAAAAACACATATACACAATGTCAAGAAATTTTAGAGGATAAAATCTAGAAATTTGCGCACCACTATGTTCCTCAACGTATAAGTTTTTAAAAATTTTTAATCCATGGGGAATAATTAGAAGAAGAAAAATAATGTGAAGAAGAAGAAGGGAAAGACAAAGATGAAGGGGAGAAATAGAAGTATCATTCTAGGGGACTAGGAAAAAAAAAGAGGAAAATAGAAGAACAAGACAAAGAAGAAACAAATAAGAAAATCAAAGAAAAAGAAAACAAGAAGAAAAAGACAAACTAAGAAAAATTTGGGAGGAACAGAAAAAAAGGAACAAACGAAAAAGGAAAAAAAAAAGGATTTTTTTTTTGAAAATCGGAAAGGGAACAGTCTAGGACCGGCGCCGGCCAAGCCCGGAACCGGCCCTGGTTGTGTTCTATCTAGGAACTAATTTTTTCTTTTTTGAAAACTAAAAAATATCCTAAATGCATGACCACGAATTCATAAACTAAATATTAAACTAAAATTATAAAATATAAATAAAGAAACAAATAATAAAATAAAATCAGTCCGTTTCCAATATTGTGTTAGCTAAAGTTCAAACCTAAAAATAAGAAGAGTTAGTGTTGATTCAAAATTATAGATGTAAAAATAATCCAATTCAAAATACAAAGAGTACACACATTCCATATTAACATTAGGTTAGTAAAATTAAATAACTAAATATACAATATATGCAAACAAACAAAGACAAGTTAGTGATTATGAACATGTATATACCTATTTACATATTTACAACATATAGCGAAATTAAAATACAATTATACAAACAACAAAATATGCCACCTTTTTGCAAAAAGAACAATTGTACAAATGTACATATTTACATATTTACATGGTTAAATCAACAAAATCCAAACTTTCATGATATTGTTCCCCGACAACGGCGCCAAAAACTTGATGCGTATGGATTTGGGTTTAAAAATCATATAAAAATAAGCACATTCCCAATCAAGTTTACATTAAAACGTTCAACCAAAATTACACATATGAGCAAGTGTACTTATCATTAACATAGCATAGGGTTTAAACGAGTGTCGATCCACAAAGAACAAGTATGCATTAATCACATTTCTTTCATTGTTTAACCGACTCAACAAAGTGAAAAAACAAAAAAAATAAAATAAAAGAAAATAAAAAAAAATATATACATGTCAAGGATGCATAATTATGTAACTCAAGCCATTGTTTAGACAAACATGATCTTAAAGTATCCAACCATTATCATAACCAATTATTCTCTTGGCATCATGAAGGATAAAGATAGATTCACTGCGATGGTCAATCCATGAAATCACTATCATTTAGATAAATTAGAATCACTTGGTCTGTCTCAACTAATTCACCCAAAAGACGTATTAAACACAATCCTTAATTAAATTTCCTTGGTCCGATAAATTTAAAACATGAAATCAATCAATGAATCCTTGGTCTGGTAAACATTAATTAACATTTAATTACTCAATCCTCAGCAATTAACCTATTTGTTCTAGCAAGTTAACAGCCAATAAATATGAAATTAATCAATTGCAACCACCATCAACCTCTTTGGTCTAGCAAGCTAATGAAAAGAAACAATCAATTAATTTCGTAATACGCCCAAGTAATTAAATGCTAAGAAGAACAATCAATTAATCAAAAGATCAAATAATTCTAAATATCATGAATACCTAAAACAATGTCAAATTACAATAAAAAAAATTAATACTTCATTGTTCAAGAAAAAGAAAACAAAGGAAAGAAATAGATACTCATAGACAAGTCTTCTTCTTTTTCTTTTGAAGACCCTCTTGCACAACCCTCCTTGAACTCTTTATTTTCGAAAAATATTGGTGAAGCACTTTAAAATAAATCTAAGTCTCTATATTGTGCACCCTCTTTTTCCTAGGGTAAATTGGACTTTATTTTTAGGCTTACAAAATTTCTAAAAGAATCCTAAATAAAGAAGAAGTAATTACCTAAAAATAATCCAAAACTAAAAAGGATAAATAAAAAGTCTAAAATAAAATCCTAAATAACTAAATAAGAATTGAGAAGTCCACCGCCTTGACTTTGCGAAATTGGAAATTAATTTGGATTCTTGATTTGGCTTTTGTCGTCTTGTGCGGAACAACTTGATGTTGAATTTGGAATTGTTGAAGTCACCGAAATTCTCAAGTTATAGTGTCCTCTTCTTTCTTACATTGGCTCAATTGAGCCGCCTAATTGCTGAAATCCTTTTCTTTTGCTTTTATCTTTTTCCTCCATTCTCGGCTTGCTTAGCCACCGACCGAAGCTGCTCTCCTCCTTTTTCTCTGCTTTCCGTCTTTGTTGACTTCCTTCTTTACATTGTGTAGGTCCCATCGGAATTCATGCTTCGATCAATTGTTGCTATCGTTTTCTTTTGCTAGCCGTGAGCCATGACCAATTTCTTCCTTTTCCTTTCACATTTCAATTGCAATCCTCTATTTCACTCAATTCTTTTTGCGCTTCCAGTAGCTAACTGGCGCCGGCTGTCCTTCTCGGGCTGGCGCTGCCTCTGTTCTGGAAAATCACACAATTAGCTCTAATTTTTTCTTATTTTTGCATAACATTACTGAAATTTTTTTTTATAAGGGATATATCAAATAGGAAGTATTATGACTAGTTATTTTACAAAATATATAACAAAATAACCTCAAATAACTAGGAAAAATATGACTAATTTAGGCCATATCACCCAACATATAAGGTTATTGGCCTTGTGTTAAGACCTCACCCATCATACATCAATGTGCACATGTCTAGGTTCACCAGACCACCAATTTATACTTAAGTCTAATGGTGATAAACCAATCATTATTTATCATAGTACTTTTATAAAGATTATTATCATGTGGTCTAGTTCTACGTATTTCAAATACTCTTACACTATTAGCGTGAGTGGACTACTCACTAGTCAAAGGTAAACCATTTTCCATTTTGAAGCTATAGTGTAATGATCTAAACCTTGATGGAGTACCAGACTTCATCAATTGGTCATGAATATTTTTACTTGTATGTTAGTAGCCCATGATCTACATTTTTCTGTGAAAGCATGACCCAATCACGTGGATTACTTACTAACACACTTAGACCTTAAAGTGCAGATATATGTAACTAAACAAATATTAATGAATGAAATATTTTAGTAATTTTCAAAATACTGAAATACATAGTCCATTTTGGGTATAAATTCTAACAATCTCCCTCTTGCACTAAATGGACTATGATAGTTCATATGTGCCTACCCTTATGATATCTAAGTGTTTTCAGAACGCCTTCTTTATTAGAGGTTTAGTAAATGGGTTTGCCAGATTGTTTGAAGAGGAAATCTAGTCAATTACTATCTTCCATTTCTGGATGAACTTTCGGATCAAGTGATACTTCTCCTCAATGTGCTTGGCCTTCTTATAGTTCCTTGCATTGTGACATAGCTCCATAATTGTCACACTATATGATAATGGACCTATTTATTTGTGATACAACTCCAAATTCTATGGGGAACTTTCAGAGCCAAACCACATTTTTGAAGCTTCTGAAGCTGCTACATACTCAACTTCCAATATGGAATCAGCAATACAAGATTGTTTTACACTCCTCTATGAAACAGCCCATTTAGACAATGTGAAAATATATCCACTAGTGGATTTTCTTTCATCTTTATCCATTTGTAAGTCTGAGTCAGTGTAACCTGTTGGAATTAAATCATCAGCTCTGTAAATAAGCATATAATCCCTCATTCCTTTTAGGTACTTGAATATGTGCTTTACATCATGCTGATGTTCTTTCCTGAGTTTGACTGATACTTGCTGATAGGGGTAAAATTCATCTATATTTTTTTAGTTATTTGAGGGTGTTTTGTGATATATTTATTGTAATAACTAGGCATTTTTCTTCATATTTGATATTCTATCCTTGGAAAGGCGTTTTGGGATTTTATTGCAGAACACGACAAAAAAAATGATAAAATCGTCACAGTCTGAGCACAACCGGCAACGACAGTGACCCACGAAGCCCGCGCCGGCCCCGATCTTGAAAATAGGTGATGTGTCCGGATTTGGGTATAAAAATCATACAAAAACTAAGCACATTCCCAATTAAGTTTAAATTAAAACATTAAAGCCAAATAACACATATGAGCAAGCGTACTCATCATTAACTGAGCATAGGGTTCAAACGAGTATCGATCCTCAAGGAACAAGTAGACATTAATTACCTTTCCTTCATTGTTTAACCGACTCGATAAAACAAAACTGAAATAAAATAAAACAAAAGAAAATAAAAACAAAAATATATACATGTCAAGGATGTAGATTTATGCAATTCAAACCATTGATTAGACAACCATGATCTTAAAGTACCCAACCTCTTTCATAACTAATTATTCTCTTGGCATCATGAAGAATTAAAATGGACTCATTTCATTTTCAATCCATGAATCTCTATCTTCTAGGTAACTTAGTATCACATACTCTGTCTCAACCAGTCTTACCCAAAAGATGCATTAAACACAATTATTTGATTAAGTCCCATTCTCAGGCAAACTTAACCCATGAAATTAACCAATTGAATCCATATTCTGGCAGACATCAATTAACCTTTAATTACTTTGTTCTTGCAATTAACCCCATTTTTAGGCAAGTTAAAAGGCAACAAATATGAAATCAATCAATTTAAACCATCAACCCTTTTCTCAAGCAAGTTAACGAAGTAATTAATTAATCTCGCAATCAACCTAAGTAATTAAATACCAAGAACAACAATCAGTTAATCAAAAGATCAAATAACTCTAAATACCATGAACGTCTAAACTAATGTCAAATTACAATAAAATAATTAAAATATCATTATCAAAAAAAGAAAATAAAGTAAAAGAAAGCACTCATAGACAAGCCTCCTTCTTCTTCATTTGAATACCTTTTTGTACAACCCTCCTCGAATTGAAGAATTCCTCCTTGGATTAAGTGATATTCTATGATGAATAATGAATTCTCCCCATTTCCCTTGTGTTTTTCATCTATTTATGTGAAACCCCAGTCAAGACCAACCTTAGAGTAAGGGGATTGGGATGCATATCATACCTTATTTCATGATTTAATATATTTTTATATGATTTTTATGTGCTTTGGATTGAGTTTTATTGTCTTGAAGCCTTGTTGGTGAGTATTGAGTGAGAAGGGCAAAATGGTAATTTTTGCATGAGGTGAAAATCGGAAGATAGCTTGAGGATTAAATAGGAATTAATTTTCTAGTGGAAATAACAACAAGAGTTGTTGTGGTTTAGTGGTTAGAGCTTTGGAATCAATTCTTGAGGTCTTGGGTTCAAATTCCATCATAGAAGCTTTAGCTTGATTAAATTTTATTTTTGCTTGGGGAAGAATAATTTCGGCCTTATGAGCTTGGAGTAAGGTAGGGATGATGTCCTAAGAGAGACATGTTAGGAGTAACTTCATTCTACTCCCTTACCCTACTCGCATTTCTTAAAGGGAATTCATTTTCCCTTGATCTTTGATTTTCTTTATTTCTCAACTCATTAGTTTGATCAAGTTGTTATAGCCATTTTCTTTCCAGAAATTTCAGTAAAGTGCTGTGGTATTGTAGGCTCAAAATGTCTTAGTAAAAGACTTCTTATAGTCTGAAAAATGTGGAAGAGTTGTGGGAAATTCCAAGAGGAAAAATCCCTCTAGTGAGCTTGCTAAAAATTCACTTTTGCTAGTTCATCTTTCTCCTTGGAACGAGCTGAAATTTTCCAGCTTGTTGTGTCTTCAAAATGTTGAGTTTCTTAGCTAACACTCCCTCCCAAATGCTACCAGAAAAATGGTCTTTAGGATCAGTTTGCAATCTGGATTTCTCGGCCATTTTTGGACTGCTCAAAGCTGGAGCAACAACAGGAAAAATTCCTGTGCAAATCTCCACTTTGAGAGTCTAAAACCAAGCTATTTTCTTCCAGATTTTATGCAGAACCTTAGCCATGTTTTTCCTCCATGAAGAAAGTTGGAAACCAGCCTTGAAAGCCCTTGAAATTCCCCTTCAAACTCTCTGCAAGATAGCTGGAAAATGGCAGCCGAAAAAGTTGTCCAGGAACTTCAGCTTGGTGAAATTCTGGGCAGTCTAAATTCCAGTTTTGTTTCTTATTTCTCTTCCAGCCGAAACACCAACATTGTTCTGCAGGAACCTTCCTTAAACCTCTTGTAATAGAGCTCCATTGTTTCCCTTAAGCTTCTGCATGAAATTCAGCAATGGCTGTACGAAAATCTCTCCAACAAATCCCTGCAATTATGCTTGATTGATTTCCAAAATTCCAGCCACCTTTGTTTAGTAACTTTCTATAATGCATTCCCCAAATAACCAGACTTCTTCTTCACCATTAAGCACCCTACTTTCGGCCACCATAAGCTTCCATAAACCAGCATTAATCCCACCGAACTTCTCCCCAAACAGTCGGCCATGGCAGACTTCCAAAACTCTCCAACAATCAAGATATTCTTGGAATATTTAGTTTCCAAATTCACTTCCTAAAAATATTCTTCCAGGTTTGTAACAACTAACCTTTCCTTTTCCCTTCCAAATCAGATAAACAACTTCCTAAACCCTACAGAAATTCGGCCAGCCATAGCTCTCACAGAATTTCGGCTGCTACATAAATCCAATCTCTCGAATTCTTTCAACCTTCAAGAACACACACACTACACCAAGAACACCTACCTCTTTCCTTCACCTAATACCCCTCCAAACCATCTCAAATCCTCTCTAAAACTTCCAAATTTGACCTACTCACTTCCGTGAGTCCTTCAACCCCATTCTTAACATCAAACTCCACAAATCATCTTGCTACTTCGGATCAAAACCAGAAATTTCTGTGAAGGACAAGAACACCTTCAAGGTAAATTTATTCTAACAACTTCATCTCCTCCAATCTTGATCTCTAATGAGAACCTATGTGTATAAGCATGCTAATGGTTTCATTTTCTCTCTCTTTCTTTCTTTCTCTCTCTCTCTCTCTCTCTCTCATGGCCAAAACCTCCCTCTCTTGGCTGGACGACCCTTTTTCCCCATGTCCATTTTTTCGCCATCTCCCTTGGACAATGTTAGGCATCAAGGAGTTGAGATATATTCTAAACTCCTTCAAAGCATTCATCGATCAAGTAAGTCCCTTCAATCCATATTTTAAACTCTAGAATCATGTCTCTAGGATGATGTTGATAGTGAGTGGATGGTGAAAGGATTTGAGTATGTATTATTGAGATTGAAGCATGAATATGTGTATGATTGTGAAGGAGATGGGATTTATGCATGGAAGGATTATCTTGGTTGATTGTGTGATGATTTGAGGTTTGATGCATGAAGTATTTGAGATAAAGCATGCTAGAGATTATGTCACCTTTGGTGAATAGGATTTATATGCATGTTAGATTATTGAAGCCATGATCTTATTTATGCTAGTAGAGGTTCAATCATGTCTTAATAAATTTAGATCTATGCTTATGTGCATGATTTGGATGATTTGATGAATGAAAGGATTGCATATGTTCTTGATTGTGGTTAGCCATAGAAATTTGACCATGATCTAGTTGTCCCAAAACTAATTTTATTTCATAAATAAAATATTTAATTATATAAAATTTTCCTAGTAAATGTCGAAAAAACCATAGGAAGGGTAGATTTGGATTATTATATACATAAAGGATATTTTGGTCAAATAAATAATAATTTTGATAGAAAATAAAAAAATATAAATATTATTTAAAATAAAGAAATGAATTGAAGCCTTGTATGGAAATAATTATAATTAGTAAAATATTTATTAAATCAAATCCCTTTTTAAAAGTTTACTTATTATTTTCCATGCAAGACTCATTAAATTTAATCTCAACTAGTTTTAGCAACCAATTATTTTCTAACAACTAAACTATTATTAAATCGTTATTTTACTTATTACTACCTAGGACTCTTGAGCAAATAAACTCTAAATTTTCTCTAGAAAGATTTAAACTTTCAACTTATTAGAAATTATTTCCCAAACCATTAATTATTTTAAATATCAAATTAGGCTTAACTTACAAACCTATTTATGTATTATTTGGCCTTAAAGCTTGGGACACTAGGATCATGGTAGTAGTAAGATGAGTTGATTTAAAATTGAGGAAGTGGATTGTGGCTTGGAATTGATTGTGATTTGTATTTGCCCATGTGGGGTTAGGTCAGCTATTGGAGACCTTGTTGTTGTGAGCAAGAATCAGGTAAGCTCCTGCATAAAACCTGATTGTTGAAAAATGTTTAATTATGGCAAGCCAAATATAGAATGCATGTACACTCATTTTTGTAAAGACAATTGAGGGTTGTCTCCTGTTTTATTTCCGTCAAATGAGTTATTTGAAATTTATCAAGCAAATTTACTCAAACTCAAAACTCTTTCTGAAACTGTTTTTGACAAAGATTTTGGAAACCCTTTATTTGCCATGTTCAAGTGGAACTGTGTTTGTTCATTTTTCCCAAGTGGGATACGTTACGTTGAGTACGCAATAAGGGTGGACTACTAGGACTAGTCTTTGAGGGGTTAGGGTAAGTCTCTCAGTAGGTGGCCACCTCTGAGGGGTGAGTCCTTCCCGGATAGGACGTCAATGCAGTAGGTTGTGCCGGTCCGAGCTAGTAGTGTTCTCTTCAGTCAAGTGACTGTGTTATGCCGTAATGGACACCCGGTTGTTGTTTGGGTATAGAGAATGAGGAGTATCTTGCACAGTAGGCCGATCACCTACTTTTGTCAGTCTGCACAAAGTGTGGCATTCTGACCGGCGGTATGCACAAAGTGTGGCATGCTAACCATTCGGTTATGGGGCCCAACGTGTGGTAACCCGTAATCCTTTCTTTCGAGTGGTTGATTTTATAAATTATGTATGGCTGGAATTGCCAAACACCACTCTTGTTTTTTACGGATGTTTATTGCTTGCCAGTGATCTCTTATGAAAAATTTTATACTTTGTATTCACGAAATATTTTCACCTGACACATAAACACACACGGACTTACTGAGATTTTTGTCTCACCACCTTTTTACCATGCTTTTAGGTCGGTCCTGCTGTGGGGATGAGTAGCTAGATTATGCCCGCTTTGGAAGATTTATGATGATTTATGTTTGTGTAAAGTTATGGAGAGATGAGAGTGGATGAATTTTTATTATGGATTTGTTTTTGGTATTCTCGGATTTATTTTGGATAGATGTTTATTTTGGGATGTAATAAATATTTAAGTTCAAGTATCATTTATTTCCGCTATTTTATTTGTATGACCTAGTTATAAAGACTCCTTGTCCATTGGACGGGGCAACATCCCCGGCCCTGGCCGGCCTAGGAAGCGGGGTGTTACAAGTGGTATCAAGGCCTAGGTTATAGGCAAATATTGATGATATGTGTTCTATTTATTTAAGTTTAAAATCTTTGTCTAACCTATCTTGTTGATGTTGTATGATGGTTAGGTTGCTTAGGATCGCGAAAAAAGGGCAGCAGTGGCAACCGCCTATTCCTATATACCAGGAAGACCTCCCAATTCCCCGGCCTGCCCCTCAGCCAATTATCCCTATAGGGGATAACAGTGATGATGACGTTATCCCTATAGAGGATAACAGTGATGATGATATTGACCTTATGGAGGATAGCAGTGAGGGCGAGGTCCAGATCCTTGAGCCACCTCCAATCCCGGTGATAGACATAAGCTTTGACAATGAAGATAAAGTGGTGATAGTGGAGCCTGAACCCTACCCTCCTAATCCTGAAGTGGACTTAGCAGCAAATAGTGATGACCCGGGGGAGATAGACTATGAGTCTCCACCTAGGCCTTCTTTCATTCCTTCCTTCAGTCGAGTTGAGCCCGGAGTGAGCTCTAGGCGCCCCGGGAAGGAGCCATTGGAGGGATTTGCTAGCGGGGATGGGGTGGATTTTTCTAAGAACACTAGAGGTTGGTTGTATGAGACGGATGATGAGGATTCCGATGAGGATTAGAGAGCTAGGAGTTATTTTGATTTGGATTTTTTTTTAATTATAGCTTTCCATGGATTGTGATGTCAAGAATTTTTAAAGTCTACTTTCTATCAAATTTCGAATTTATGCAAGACCAATTTTTTGTGAAAGAGAATATATTTCTTTGACAAATTTACATTTGAATTCTCTTAATTATACTTGGCTATGTATGCATGCACCACTAAAGTGATTTAATTCTTGAGTGCATACACTTAACATTTGGGGTATGGTTTAGAATGGCACCCAAGCGTCGTGCAGCATCTTCAAGCAGAAGGATTCTGGAGGCAGACTATGTAGCACCGGAAGTTGGGACTGGGCAGATGCAATCACCTAATCAGGGGAATGGGCAAAGTGATCCAGAGATGGGAACGGGGTCCGATGCCCCGGTAGATGTGTCAATGGGCCAGGCACTCAGTAAAGTGGCTGAGATTCTTCAGACTCTGGCCGAGCGAAGGAATCCTAGAGGGGAAGACGAGGCATTAGAGAAGTTCTTGAAATTCCAACCGCCCATCTTTATGGGTGAAGCTGAACAAGACTAGAAGGCCGAGCAATGGGTTGAACAAATGGAGGACATTTTCGCAACACTCCAGTATTCTGAGGAGCGGATGGTTAAGTTTGCAGTTTTTCGGTTGAGAGGACCAGCTCGGGCATGGTGGTAGTGGGTCCAAGATGACTGGGAGATGGATGAGCAAGAATGGACGTGGTCCAGTTTCATTGAAGCCTTCAGGACGGAGTACATCCCTCAGTGGATTGTGGAAAAGCGAGAGGATGAATTTCAGAATCTGAGACAGGGAAGCATGTTAGTGGCTCAATATGTGGCGCGATTCATTCAATTGTCGAAATACTGCCAAGGATTGGTCGACACCGAGCAGAACAGGACGAGGCAGTTCATCAAGGGGCTGAGACCGGAACTTAGGAGAGCATTGGCACTTGCTCCACCGACAACTTATTCGGGGGCTGTGGACGCAGCTACTCGCACGGAGAACGAGGACCGCAGTAGGATGGCAGCCAAGCCTTTCCAGTCGCTAAGGCAGCCGCAGGGACATTTCCCGAGACCGCAACCACACAAGCGCCCCGCCAATCATCAATGGCAGAACCGGGGAAAGCAAGCCCGGACAACACCAAGTAGACCAGCCCCGAATCTCCCATCATGCAGACAGTGTGGAAGTAAAGGCCACATCGAGAGAAATTATTGGTCTAAGGGTGGTGAAAAGAAATGCTATCACTATGGCGACCCAAACCACCTGAGGAACACCTGCCCTAAATTGCACCGCGTAGGGCAAGGAAACCCGATTCAGAACCTGGGACACAACCGAGCCAACACCACAGGAGCATCCAGGAGTGGAGCACCGAAGCCGCAAGTGAAGGCCAAGGTGTTCGCCCTCAACGGATAGGAAGTTGGGGCTGATGCAGTGGTGGTAGAAGGTACGTTCACTATTCAAGAACGTTCCATTAATGCATTGATTGATCCTGGCTCTACTCATTCCTATGTAAACAAGTTGTGTGCATGTCATTTGGGTTGGGATGGAGTGGAGCTACCTTTCGTTTTAGAAGTAAGCACACCTTTGGGAAAGATGGCGCAAGCGGATCGGTATGTGGAGGATTGTAAGATTAATGTAGGGAGAGAAAACCTGGAGGGAGATTTGATTGTGTTAGACATTGAGGATTATGACTTGATTCTGGGAATGGACTGGTTAGCCAAGCATGGCGCTAGGGTAGACTGTAAAAATAAGTCAGTCCAATTCGTCAGGCCGGGTTGTGATGTATTGGAATTCAATGGAAAAAGGGAGAAAGAACTGAAGTACTTGATTGCGGGGGCTAAGGCCCGAAAATTATTGAGGCAAGAATGTCAAGGTTATCTGGCATACGTGATGAACAAACCGAAGGACCAGTGCACTCTAGAAGACACGGAAGTGGTAAAAGATTTTCCCGATGTGTTTCCAGCGGAGCTTGATTCTCTACCTCCTAGTCGAGAAGTGGAACTTACCATAGACTTAGTTCCCGGAGCAGAACCAGTATCGCGGACGCCATACCGGATGGCACCGACAGAGTTGAAAGAGCAGCTAGAGGAGCTAGTTGGTCAAGGCTATATTAGACCGAGCACGTCGTCGTGGGGAGTGCCTGTGCTATTTGTAAAGAAGAAGGACGGAACCCTGAGGCAATGTATCGACTACCGAGGGCTGAACAATTTGACGATTAAGAACAAGTACCCCCTACCCCTGGTTGACGAGCTATTTGATCAGCTACAGGGATCCAGTTGCTATTCCAAGTTGGATCTGAGACAAGCATATTACCAAGTGCGGATAAGAGGGGAAGATATCCCCAAGACAGCCTTCAACACCAGATATGGACATTAAGAGTTCGTGGTAATACCGTTCGGTGTGACCAATGTCCCAGCAGTATTTATGGACCTGATACACCGAGTATTCCGACCTTATCTTGACAAGTTTGTGGTGGTCTTCATCGACGACATTTTGATTTACTCCAAGAGTCCAGAGAAGCATGCGGAGCATCTGAGACTCGTGCTGGAGAAACTGCGAGAGCACAAGCTATACGCGAAGTTCAGCAAGTGCGAATTCTGACTAGACAGTGTGGCATTCCTTGGTCATGTGGTAACCAAGGAAGGTATCAAGGTAGATCCGGCAAAGGTTAAAGCGGTATCAGATTGGAAGCAGCCAGGGAATATTACCGAGATCCGGAGTTTCTTGGGATTGGCTGGATACTACCGAAGGTTTATCAAGAGATTTTCGATGCTCGCATCGCCAATGACCCGTTTGTTGAGAAAGGATGTTCCGTTTGTATGGAACGAAAAATGTGAGAAAAGTTTCCAAGAATTGAAGAAGAAACTAATGACAGTACCAGTATTGAGTCTACCGGAGGAAGGCAAACCTTACGCGCTGTACACTGATACTTCGAAAGAGGGACTGGGAGCGGTGTTGATGCAAGACAAAAAAGTGATTGCTTATGCATCTCGAAAGTTAAGACCTCATGAGGTGAACTACCCCACTCATGATCTGGAGCTAGCAGCTATAGTGTTCGCCCTAAGAAAATGGTGACACTACTTGTATGGAGCCGAATATGAGGTGTTCACCGACCATAAGAGTCTGAAGTATATCTTCACTCAAAAGGATCAGAACTTGAGGCAGCGAAGGTGGATGGAGTTCTTGGAAGAATATCGTTGCCCGATCAACTACCATCCTGGGAAGGCTAACGTTGTGTAGACGCCCTGAGCAGAAAAGTTGGAATGGCCAGACTGAAGGTGCAGGAGATGCAAGCAGTTCAGGATGTGTTAGACAGAAGGGTGGAAGTGCAAGATCAAAGAATTATCATAAGCAATTTGAGATTGGTGCCAGATTTGAAGGGAGAAATTGTAGAAGCTCAACGAAACAACACTGAATTTCAACTCTTCAAGGATAAGAAGCTTAAGCGGCCAGGTGGTGAATTTCGTCAGGATGAAGCGGGAGTTTTTCGTTTCAGAGATCGATTATGTGTACTCGGAGAGTAGCAATTGAAGGACAGAATTTTGGAGGAGGCGCACAAGAGCAAGTACGTCATTCATTTGGAGGAAGTCAAGATGTATAAGGATTTGAAGAGAGCATATTGGTGGCCCAGACTGAAGCGGGATGTGGTCAAGTATGTATCGACCTGTCTTACCTGCCAGAAAGTTAAAGTGGAGCACAAGAAGTCAGTAGGACTATTGCAGCCACTACCAATACCGGAATGGAAGTGGGAGGAGGTGACTATGGACTTTGTCACCAGACTCCCCATGTCAAAGACTCAGAAGGACGCCATATGGGTAGTGGTGGATTGGCTGACCAAGTCGGCCCATTTCATACCGGTAAATGTGAGGGACTCCATGGAGAAGCTGGCCCAGACTTATGTTCGAGAAGTAGTCCAACTTCATGGAGTACATTCGAGCATAGTATCGGACCGAGACCCGAGGTTTACATCTTGTTTTTGGGGAAAGTTCCAGGAGGCAATGGGGTCGAATTTGAAATTCAGTACAACGGCGCATCCGCAGACTGATGGGCAGTCAGAGAGGGTAATTCAAATATTGGAAGATATGTTAAGGGCTTGTGTCCTGGATTTCGAGGATAAGTGGATCGAGTGTGTGCCGTATGCCGAGCTATCTTATAATAATAGCTACCAAGCCTCAATTGGGATGGCACTATATGAGACTTTGTATGGTCGCAAGTGTTAAGTACCGTTGTATTGGAGCTGGACAGAAGATGGTTGCGTGAGCAAAACCGGGGAGGTCTGTGTCCAAGAAATGTTGGATAAAGTGAAATTGATTCGGGAAAGGTTAAAGGAGGCTCAGAGTCGATAGAAGAGCTATGTGGACAACTGGAGAAGAGAATTAGAGTTTCTAGTCGGGGACCGCGTATTCCTGAAGCTAACACCGAATAGGGGAATTTTGAAGCATCTGAAGGGCGAAAAGCTGAATCCGAGATATTTGGGGCCATTTCTGATTAAGGAAAGAATTGGACTGGTAGCTTACCGATTGGACCTACCGGGTAGGCTGACAGGTATCCATGATGTGTTTCATGTGTCACAATTGAAGAAGTATAACGCGGATCCCGGTCATGTGTTGAATGATGAACCATTGGTGTTGCAGCCAGACCTAAGCTACGTGGAGAAGCCTGTGCGGATATTAGACCGCAGTGTCAAAACTCTCCGGAATAAAACAGATACCAATGGTTAAGATTCAGCGGGAGCACCATGGCACGCAGGATGCCACATGGGAGTCGGAAGAATGGGTTAAGCGGGAGTATCCCGAGCTGAAATAGAGGTATGCTTGAATTTCGGGACGAAATTCTTCTAAGGAGGGGAGGATGTGAAACCCCAGATAAGACCAACCTTAGAGTAAGGGGGTTGGGATGCATATCATACCTTATTTCATGATTTAATATATTTTTATATGATTTTTATGTGCTTTGGATTGAGTTTTATTGTCTTTAGGCTTTGTTGGTGAGTATTGAGTGAGAAGGGTAAAATGGTAATTTTTGCATGAGGTGAAAATCGGAAGATAGCTTGAGGATTAAATAGGAATTAATTTTCTAGTGGAAATAACAACAAGAGTTGTTGTGGTTTAGTGGTTAGAGCTTTGGAATCAATTCTTGAGGTCTTAGGTTCAAATTCCATCATAGAAGCTTTAGCTTGATTAAATTTTATTTTTGCTTGGGGAAGAATAATTTCGGCTTTATGAGCTTGGAGTAAGGTATGGATGATGTCCTAGGAGAGACATGTTAGGAGTAACTTCATTCTACTCCCATACCCTACGCGCATTTCCTAAAGGGAATTCATTTTCCCTTAATATTTGATTTTCCTTATTTCTCAACTCATTAGTTTGATCAAGTTGTTCTAGCCATTTTCTTTTCAGAAATTTCAGTAAAGTGCTGTGGTCTTGTAGGCTCAAAATGTCTTAGTAAAAGACTTCTTATAGTCTGAAAAATGTGGAAGAGTTGTGGGAAATTCCAAGAGGAAAAATCCCTCTAGTGAGCTTGCTGAAAATTCACTTTTGCTAGTTCATCTTCCTCCTTGGAACGAGCTGAAATTTTCCAGCTTGTTGTGCCTTCAAAATGTCGAGTTTCTTAGTTAACACTCCCTCCCAAATGCTGTCAGGAAAATGGTCTTTAGGATCAGTTTGCAATCTGGATTTCTTAGCCATTTTCGAACTGCTCAAAGCTGGAGCAACAACAGGAAAAATTCCTGTGCAAATCGCCACTTTGAGAGTCTAAAACCAAGCTATTTTCTTCCAAATTTTATGTAGAACCTTAGCCATGTTTTTCCTCCATGAAGAAAAAGCTTATGGCAGCCGAACAAGCTGTCCAGGAACTTCAGCTTGGCAAAATTCTGGGCAGTCCAAATTCCAGCTTTGTTTCCTATTTCTCTTCCAGCCGAAACACCAACCTTGTTCTGCAGGAACCTTCCTTAAACCTCCTGTAACAGAGCTCCATTGTTTCCTTTAAGCTTCTGCACAAAATTCAGCAATGGCTGTTCGAAAATATCTCCAATAAATCCCTGCAATTATGATTGATTGATTTCCAAAATTCCAACCACCTTTGTTTAGCTACTTTCTATAATGCATTCCCCAAATAACCAGACTTCTTCTTCACCATTAAGAACCCTACTTTCGGCTACCATAAGCTTCCATAAACCAGCATTAATCCCACTGAAATTCTGCCCAAACAGTTGGCCATAGCAGACTTCCAAAACTCTCTAACAATTAAGATATTCTTGGAATATTTAGTTTCCAAATTCACTTCCTAAATATATTCTTCCAGGATTGTAACAACTAACCTTTCCTTTTCCCTTCCAAATCAGAGAAACAACTTCCTAAACCCTACAGAAATTTGGCCAGCCCTAGCTCTCACAGAATTTCGGCAGCTACACAAATCCAATCTCTCGAATTCTTTCAACCTCCAAGAACACACACACTATGCCAAGAACACCTACCTCTTTCCTTCACCTAATACCCCTCCAAACCATCTCAAATACTCTCTAAAACTTCCAAATTTGACCTACTCACTGCCGTGAGTCCATCAACCCCATTCTTAACATTAAACTCCACAAATCATCTTGCTACTTTGGATCAAAACCAGAAATTTCTATGAAGGACAAGAATACCTTCAAGGTAAATTTATTCTAACAACTTCATCTCCACAAATCTTAATCTCTAATGAGAACCTATGTGTATAAACATGCTAATGGTTTCTTTTCCTCTCTCTCTCTCTCTTGGCCGAAAACCTCCCTCTCTTGGCCGGATGGCTCCTTTTCCCCATGACCATGTTTTCACCATCTCCCTTGGATAAAGTTAGGCATCAAGGAGTTGAGATCTATTCTAAACTCCTTCAAAGCATTCATCGATCAAGTAAGTCCCTTCAATCATTCTTTTAAACTCTAGAATCAAGTCTCTAGGATGATGTTAATAGTGGGTGGATGGTGATATGATTTGAGTATGTATTATTGAGATTGAAGCATGAATATGTGTATGATTGTGAAGGAGATGGGATTTATGCATGGAAGGATTATCTTGGTTGATTGTGTGATGATTTGAGGTTTGATGCATGAAGTATTTGAGATAAAGCATACTAGAGATTATGTCGCCTTTGGTGAATAGGATTTATATGCATGTTAGATTATTGAAGCCATGATCATATTTATACTAGTAGAGGTTAGATAATGTCTTAATAAATTTAGATATATGCTTATGTGCATGATTTGGATGATTTGATGAATGGAAGGATTGCATATGTTCTTGATTGTGGTTAGCCATAGAAATTTGACCATGATCTAGTTGTCCCTAAATTAATTTTATTTCATAAATAAAATATTTAATGATATAAAATTTTCCTAGTAAATGTCGAAAAAACCCTAGGAAGGGTAAATTTGGATTATTATATACATAAAGGATATTTTGGTCAAATAAATAATAAATTTGCTAGAAAATAAAATAAATAAATATTATTTAAAATAAAGAAATGAATTGAAGCATTTTATGGAAATAATTATAATTAGTAAAATATTTATTAAATTAAATCCCTTTTTAAAAGTTTACTTGTTATTTTCCATGCAAGACTCATTAAATTTAATCTCAACTAGTTTTAGCAACCACTTATTTTCTAACAACTAAACTATTATTAAATCATTATTTTACTTATTACTACCTAGGACTCTTGAGCAAATAAACTCTAAATTTTCCCTAGCAAGATTTAAACTTTCAACTTATTAGAAATTATTTCCTAAACCATTAGTTATTTTAAATATCAAATTAGGCTCAACCTACAAACCTATTTATGTATTGTTTGGCCTTAAAACTTGGGACACTAGGATCATGGTAGTAGTAAGAGGAGTTGATTTAAAATTGAGGAAGTGGATTGTGGTTTGGAATTGATTGTGATTTGTTAATGCCCATGTGGGGTTAGGTCAGCTGTTGGAGACCTTGTTGTTGTGAGCAAGAATCAGGTAAGTCGCTGCATAAAACATGACTGTTGAAAAATGTTTAATTATGGCAAGCCAAATGTAGAGTGCATGGACACTCATTTTTGTAAAGACAATTGAGGGTTGTCTCTTGTTTTATTTCCGTCAAATGAGTTATTTGAAATTTATCAAGTAGATTTACTCAAACTCAGAACTCTTTCTGAAACTGTTTTTGACAAAGATTTTGGAAACCCTTTAATTGCCATGTTCAAGTGGAACTGTGTTTGTTCATTTTTCCCAAGTGGGATACGCTACGTTGAGTACTCAATAAGGGTGGACTATTAGGACTAGTCTTTGAGGGGTTAGGGTAAGTCTCTCAGTAGGTGGCCACCTTTGAGGGGTTAGTCTTTCCCGGATAGGACGTCAGTCCAGTAGGTCGTGCCGGTCCGAGCTAGTAGTGTTCTCTTCAGTCAAGTGACTGTGTTATGCCAGAATGGACACCCGATTGTTATTTCGGTATAGAGAATGAGGAGTATCTTGCCCAGTAGGCCGATCACCTACTTTTGTCAGTCTACACAAAGTGTGGCATTCTGACCGGTTGTATGCACAAAGTGTGGCATGCTGACCATTCGGTTATGGGGCCCAACGTGTGGTAACCCTTAATCCTTTCTTTCGAGTGGTTGATTTTATAAATTATGTATGGCTGGAAATGCCAAAACACCACTCTTGTTTTTTACGGATGTTTATTGCTTGCCATTGATCTCCTATAAAGATTTTTATACTTTGCATTCACGAAATGTCCTGACACATAAACACACACAAACTTATTGAGATTTCTGTCTTACCACCTTTTTACCATGTTTTCAGGTCGGTCCTGCTGTGGGGACGAGTAGCTAGATTATGCCTGCTTTGGAAGATTTATGATGATCTATGTTTGTGTAAAGTTATGGAGAGATGAGAATGGATAAATTTTTATTATGGATTTATTTTTGGTATTCTCGAATTTATTTTGGATAGATGTTTATTTTGGGATGTAATAAATATTTAAGTTCAAGTATCATTTATTTCCGCTATTTTATTTGTATGACCTAGTTATAAAGACCTCTTGTCCTTTGGACGGGGTGATATCCCCGGCCCTGGCGGGCCTAGGTAGCGGGGTGTTACAATTTATAGGCTTAAGAAGTACCTAAAATCGTAGGTATAAAGTTTTTGGCCGAGTAGAAGTTTGAAAATACTAAAACTCTTCAGGTTTTCATAAACACGTAGAAAAATCGTAGCACCGCCTCAAAGACAGAACACAACCGACACCGCCTTGGTCCTTCGAAGCCGGCGCTGCCTGTGTTTTGCTTCTCCACTTGTTTGTTGATTTTTCTCCAAATTTTGCTCGTAAGTTCCAGAATTCTGTCGGCGCCGGTTCCATCCTTACAGTCGGCGTCGCCTCTGCTCTGTTTCTCGATGGTTTTGCTTCGTTTTACCAAAAAATCTGAAATAATGAACAAAATACCTTTCTTAGGGTAAAATCTCAAATATGAAAGAATATGACTAGTTGTTGCACAAAATGTATTACAAAAGAGCCTCAAATTACTAGGCAAAGTATGACTAATTTAGCCCCTATCAATAGGGGAATTTTGGATAGAAAAACAAAGCACACCGGGCAAACCAGAGCACGGTCGGTGCAGGCTCCGCTCTATGCAATGTCGACAAGCTTTCCAAATTTTATGCGGATTTGATAATTTCTAAGAGTTTTGGAATTTTTCAATCTATACTCGACCCAAAACTCTTAAGGGATGAATTTTAGCATCTTGGAAGCTTATTTAAACAAGAAAAACACAAGACCAAAGTATGAATTCAAGGATCAAATAAGAAAATCACTCATTAAAGGAGAAATTCATCATATCAAGCAGTATTGTTCAAGAGAGTCTTCAAAGAAAAAGAAGGAGACTTATCTATGAGTTATTTCTTTGACCTTTGTTTTCTTTTTCTAGAATAATGATATATTTAATATTTTTATTGTAATTTGACAATATTTTGGGATTCATGATTTTTTGTATTAATTTAGCTATTTGATCAATTTTCTATCATTCTTGGTGTTTGATTGCTTGCGATTATGGAAGAATTGATGAAGTTAGATTTACTTCTAATTAACTTGGGAAACGACGTTAGGAGTTGATTTAATTTTATTGATTTCATATTTGTTATTTCTTAACAGACTTGAAAAATGAAGTTAAGACCAAAGAACTTAAGTAGTCAAAGACTAGTTAATTTTGCCTAGAGTATAGGGTTGTTGACTAATTTCATGTTCATAAGGAATTGTGTTTAATGTATCTTTTGGTTATGTTGGTTTGATTAAGAAATCTGCTAATTTAATCAAGAGATAGTGATTCCATGGATTGGGAAATAAGCGGAGTCTATACAAGTAAATTCATGACTTGGAAAACGATTGAACTTTACTTTATATTCCTTTATGATGCCAAGATGATGATTAATTGAGATAGTTGTTAAATGATTCATTGTCATATTTTCTAGGATTGTTGTCTAAATTGCATATTCCTACATTCTTGAGTTGTATATATTTCTTTATTTTTTCTTTATTATCTTATCACATTATTTGGTCGATTAAATAATGAATGAAAAGTGATTAGTGTGTACTTGTTCCTTTAAGGATCGATACTGGTTAATTCCCTATGCTATGCTTATAATGGGTATACTTGCTTGTATGTATATTTTGGGATTAATATTTTAATTAAAACATGACTAAGGGATGGATTTAAATTTGATGATTTTTATACACAAAAAATTTACACATCACTTGCTAACAATGCCTACTGCAAAACAGATATCTGGTCTTGTACAAAGCATGGCATACATAACACTTCCTACCGCCGAGGCATAGGGAATCTTTCTCATTCTTTTCTCTTCTTGTGTCTTAGGACACTGCTTAGAAGGCAATGTCAATCCATGCATAAAAGGTATGATTGCCCCTTTACATTAATCCATACTAAACCTTGCCGATATCTTGTCAATATAAGTAGATTGAGATAAGCCTAACATTCTTTGCTTCTTATCTCTAATCAGTTTTATACGAAGAATGTAACTAGCTTTTTCCATATCATTCGTACTAAATTGACTTGATAGCTAAACCTTTATAGATGATAATGTCCTTATATAATTTTCAATGAGTAGAATGTCATCTATATAAAGCATCATAAAAGACACGTTGTTATCACTTGCCTTCCTATACACGCATGGTTTATATACATTTTATATAAAACCATAAGACTTTATAGTCTCTTCAAAACATATGTTCCATGCACGTGATGCTCACTTAAGTCCATAAATGGACTTCTTAAACTTACAGACCATATGTTCTTGGCTTTTTGCAATAAAGGCTTCAGACTCGGTCATATAGATGTCTTCACTAAGAAAGCCATTAAGAAAGGTTGTCTTGATATCCATCTGCTATATCTCATAGTCATAATGATATGCATTAGCCAAGAGAATGCGAATGGAGTTAAGCATGGTAGCAGGTGAAAAGGTATACTCATAATCGATCCCTTCTTTCTGAGTATATCTTTTGCAACCAACCTTGCTTTATAGGTTTTTACCTTTCCATCTGCACCTTTCTTTCTCTTGTATACCTACTTTCAACCTATAGGTTTAATTCCTTTAGGTGCAGTGACAAGATCTTAGACTTGATTGAGAGACATAGACTTAATCTTTGCATTCATTACTATTTACTATTTGTTTGCATCAACATTAACAATGGCCTCATCATTTCCAGTGGGATCTCTCTAGTCCATCTTTTAGGAACCCTAGATATCCTCCAACTATGACGTGGCTTTATTTGTATAGAAATATCTGGTTGTACCTTTTTAAGCTCCTCAATTGGGGTACTAGAAGTTGAAATGTCACTCAACTTCTCTTCCAATTCCACCTTACTCGAAACCTTAGTGGACATACTTTGTTCATCTTACAAGTATCTAGCATATGTACTAATAAGTACCATTTACTTTTGGAGATAATAAAAGTATTCACCCCTTGTCCCTTTTAGATACCCCACGAAGTAGTATAATTTCGATTTTGGGTCTGGCTTAGACCTTACTTCCCTTAGTCAGTACATAAGCTGGATAACCCTATATATTGAAATAATTCATACTGGGCGTGTGTCTAGGCCACATTTCATAGGGTGTTATAGGCACTGACTTGGAAGACACGAAGTTTAGAATATATACCGCTTATTTTAGAGCATATCCTCAAAAGAAAATAGGAAGAATTGCATGACTCATCATACTTCTAACCATTTTTATCAATATTCTATTTCTTCTCCTAGCTACTCCATTCCGCTAGGGAGTCCTAACTCCAGTTAGTTGAGAAACTATTCCCTAATATGCCAAGTAGTCCTTGAATTCACCAAAGAGATACTCTCCACCACGATTTGAACTTGGCTTTTTAATTAGTTTACTTGTTTAATGCTCCACATCAGCCTTAAACTCCTTGAATTTATCAATGGAGTCAGACTTGCACTTCATTAAGTAAAGGTAATCAAAATGGGTATGATCATCCATGAATATGATAAAGTATTCATAACATCCTCTAGCAAGTGTAGATATAGGATCACAAGCATCAGTATCTACTAACTCTAATATTTCCTCAATCCTTTCTGCCTTTTGAGTAAATGACCTTTTGGTCATTTTATCCATTAGACAAGATTCACATTGAGGCCATTCCTCCAATTTCAATGAGTCTAAGGACCTATTTTGGATTAACCTCTGAATCCCATTAGGATTTATATGCCCCAATCTTAAGTGCCATAAATATAAGTTATTTGATATGACCTTTCTCTTCTTATTAGTAGGTTATGTCTAAGTATTATTTATTCAACGACTAATAATATTACCATAGAAAAGATTTCCATACATGTTTCTAGAACAAATAATTTTTTCATTTCTACTGATTGAAATGCTAAAATGGAAAGAAATAGGGTATCCTTGATTAATCGATCTTAAAACTAAAATCAAATTCTATTTAAACTAGAAATATATAAAATATCTTTTAAAACTAAAATCCTATTATAATCAAATAAAAATTCCAAGTCTCCCACTAATTTAGTCCACACTTGTATTTTATTGCCCAATTTTAGTCCATGCTCTCATCTACTGAGTCGCCGTATCTTGCTGAACCCCTGAAGGAGTTACAGATATAGTTAGTGGCTCTGGAATCAACAATTCAAATGGATAATGATCCAACTATTAATATAGACTCTAGGTAAAGCGTAGTACCTGAAGAGGACTTGGCAAAGAAGTTCGTACAATCTTTCTTGAAGTGCTCTTTCTTGCTACACTTGAAACATTTGCCCTATGGCATGGCATCAGGCTTGGATATCAGGCATAGACCCTTTAGTTTAGGTCCCTACATTGTTCTAGGCCTTCTTCTTTTTGAACTTCTTGGACTAGGCCCTAATTCTAGAAGATGAACGCAAATAAGTAACCAAAACCTTTGACGCATGCTTTATTATTTTCTCTGCAGCTTGAAGTTCTTTCATCAACTCAGTCAAAGACATACTCAACTTGTTCATATTATAATTTAACTTGAACTGAGAATATGAATTTGGCAAAGTCTTAAGAACCATGTCAATTTGGCTCTTAAGATTGATTGTTGCCCATAGGATCCCGGCCTCCTCAAAATAATCAATCATCTTGAGCATATACTTGCGAATCGGGCAAATATGGTGCACAATGATACATTGATATCTTACGTAGTAGGCATGTTCTTGTGCTTAGACTGTAGAACATTAGACATAGAAGCCAACATACAACATCTAGCCATCTCATAAACTTTCCTCCATACTTTCGCAACCTCAAGATCTTTGTTTGTGGAATATTCCCTAATTTTAGGATAGGGGTCGATCAGAACATACTTTACTCTTTTGTAGTAAGTACTATGTTCAAATTCCTTTTCCAATCCACTTAATTAGGTCTAGTTAGCTTATTCTCCTTAAGAATAATGGACAATGCACTGAAACCAAACATTTTTGTTGATTGGAAAACAAAATTTAATTCAAAAAAAGTTTGTTTTGAAAAATATATAAGAAATGCACATTTAAAACATCATATTATTTCCATGATACGGCTAAACTATTAAAACCATTATGAAAAAAATAAAAATTTTGGCTCTTAGAAACATTAATAGAGCTTTGTAGGAAGGTTAACAATTTTCTAACTAAATGTATAACCACAACAAATTAAACTTCCTTAATATGTAATGATCCAGAGATAGTTCCATCGATAGGATGGCCATTACTCTCACCACCTACAGATAATCTAGTATTAATGCCTCTAACAATAGGTTGGCCGAACTAACACATATCTTAGGCATTAATTATAATTCCTCCGTTAGTTCTAGATTCTTGTAGAAATCCATCCTATAGGTGGTTATGCTTAGAATGATACAAGGATAACCACAATCTCTAACTGGAATCTGTGATGAAAGTCGTAGAGCCATTGGAACCCTTCTCCCACTTAATCTTTTGAGAGAAATAGATTTTGGGAAAAATGATTTCGTAAAATTAATTGGTTTTTATTAACTTTAGTGAAGTCCCAAAAATTCAACCATTGTTCTCTATGTCAAGGGTAAAACTCTTTAAGAGAATAAACTATGAATTTAATTTTCACTATTTAAGTTAAAACCATTTTCTAGGAACTAAATTTAAAATATTCTCCATGTTAAGGATAAAACCTTTTGGAAGAATAAACCATGAATTTTATGTTAAATTCCTTATTTCCATTTTAAAACATTTTGCTTTAATTGTTTTATCTAGAGAAAAAATTAATTTCTCAGAAAACCTCTGTGCATTTGATCACAAAATTAAATAAAATAGCCATGCTCCAAAATAAACCTTTTACATTTATAACTTTTAATTCTTATGTGACCAAATATTGGATTAAACATCATAATAATAAAATTAAAATGATCTTGTTTAATCCTAAGGTGGTTCTTCCTTCACTAACTATTTTCATGCAAATTATTTATTACCATAAATAAATCATTGAAAGAAAAATAACCTTGTGTGATATGAGCCCTAAAAGAAAAAGGAAAATTATAAGGGATAAATAAATGGAAAAACTTGGAAACTCGAACCCCATGAATTGTGATCGAATCGTCTAAGAAAAACCGCTCCTTGCTTGCTCCAAAATCATCAATCATTTTCTCCATTTTTTTTTCTTGGAGTTTCGATGTTGCTTAGGCAGCAATATTGTTACAAAAAATAAATAAATAAATAAATAAAAATTCCAATAGATGAAATTAAATACAATATCAATCTCTTATATCTTTCAAAACAAAGTGTACATGCATTCTACAAAAAACGAATAATAATAAATCAAGTACCAATGTCTTCACACGTGAGACGTACATAACATCTACCCATATAAAAAACTACGAGCGATCCATACAGCTACAAAGATTGAATTTTTTTTAATTAGTAAAGGAACCACCTTTTCGTTTATTAACCCTAAGTATACTCCTAGATTATAACCATAGTTCTGATACCACTTGAAGGATCTTGAGAAAATAAAAATGCAATGGAAAATTGTAAATTAAAAATTTTCTCGAGCCAAAGTCTAACCAAAGGATTTAGGGTTGACAGAATGCTTTGGTAGTGTTGACTCATTCGCATTAAACACGCGCACCAAAATTGCTAACTTTCAATCTTCCAAAGTATTCTCATACCTCCTATAGGTTATCTACCACTGAAAGTAGAATAATAGGTGAAAGAATAATTTTCTTGGAAGAATATTGAGAGAGCTATTAATTTTTTTCAAAGGAAAAACTAAAGAAAAAAAGAAGAATAAGAACCAGTGGCTTCACCAAAGAAAAAAAAACCAAAAAGTAGTGTGTTATATTTTTTATTCTTGGTTGATCAAAATCCACATCAATTAAAAGTCAACAATTGCTATATAATTAGAATCAAATTGGAAAGCAAATTCAAAAGTTCAAAATTCATGAAGTACAATTCATGTGAATTCCAATTCACAAGGGGGTGATTTCTTCACTAAGTGAAGCGTAGAAACTCTATTGTATAAGTTCGTCTTAATTAAATTGAGTCATACACCCAATGAACACGGTTATTGCCCTCGTATTAAGACCTCACCCATCATACATCTAAGTGTACAAGTCTAGGTTCACCAGATCACCAACTTATGCTCAAGTCTAAAAGTACTCATCCACGTAGTAGCGATGATAACAATCTTTATTTATTATAGTATTTTTATAAAGATTATTATTGCGTGGTCCAATTTTTTGTATTTCAAATACACTTACACTATTAGTATGAGTAGACTACTGACTAGTCAAAGGTAAACTATTTTCCATTTTGAAGCCATAGTGTAATGATCTAAACCTCGACAGAATACTCAACTTCATCAATTGGTCATGAACATTTTTACTTGTATGTTAGTAGCCCATGATCTACACCTTTCTGTGAAAGCACGACCCAACCACGTAAATCACTTACTAACACACGTAAACCTTACAGTGCAGATAGATATAAATAAACAAACATTAATGAATGAAATATTTTATTAATTTCCAAAATACATAAATACATAGTCCATTTTGGGCATCAATTCCAACAAGTGATATGTAGAAATACAATAAAGGCTAAATCAACAAGAACTAAGTGTTTTCGATAGTGCCCAACACCGGCAATGGAGGCAAAAACTTGAAGCATGTTTTTTAGTGTTGGAAAAATTAACAAGGGGCCACAATCAATCAAATTTTAATTAAAATGCTAACCACTAAAACCATACAGACGGGCAATTATACCTATCATCTAGTACAGTGAATAGCAAGTATTGAATCCGCAGGAACTTATGCTCCCACCTTACTTTACCTAAATCTTTATTGTTTCACCAATAAAATAAAGAAAACAAAATAAATAACATACTAACATAATATACTAGAAAACAAATCAAGTTCACCCAAGAAAAGTGGCAAGGAATATCAAGGAGTAAGAAATAGGAGAAAAGATATGTAACGAAGAAAACCTACAAATCTATGTCAAGTAAACAAAATATCTCAAATCTATTAAGTCCTAATTTACACACCAATGAGTTCAAGATAAATTCTACTCGCTCTCGAATTATGAAATTCAATTCTTGGTTTAATCAAAGGGTATCTCTACCTCCTTAATTAAATCTAAGAAGTATTAAGATTAACTCAATTAAACAATTAATGTCCCTATCTCTAGGTAACACTAAATTCTTTATGGAAGAAATTAAGAACCCTATCTCTAGGTAAAATTAATCTTTTTTTGATTACCTAGTCTTTACCCTTAACCTCTCTCTCAAGTCAATTAAGAGATAACAAGTATTGAATCAATTAGTTGGTACATCTTTCCCGACCTCTCTCTCCAGTTAATTAGAAAAGAACTAATCAAATCAACACAGTAATAAATTCAAGTAATCAAATATTTAGAAATTGGAATCACTAGATCAAAAGAAATCTAATCCAAGAATGTAAACTTAGGGTTGAACCATTAAATACAATTAAAATATGATAAACTTAAATTGTTAATAAATTAGAAAGAACATAAAAAGAAACAACTCATAGATAAATAAGCCTTTTTCTTCATCCTTCAAACCTTCTTGATCAACCTCCTCTTCTTCTCCAAGAAATCTCCTTGATCCTCTTTAATCTTAGTGTTTCTCTAGGGGTTTTCTAAAGATATTATATTGAAAAATAAAAATTACTTTGTACAATATTATTCTCTTGCATTTATAGGAGTTTAGATTGCCAAAAAGTGTATACAAGAATCCAAATTTGTTCCAACTTAGTTTCCAAAGAATCTTACTTGCAATTGCCAAATTCTAATCTGAATGGAAATCCTACTGCCATGAACAGTAATAACCGGTGCCAGTTAAGAAAGACCAGCTGGCACCATGTCTTCCCTATTGTGCTTTCAAAATTCCTCTATTTTGCTCTATTCTTCTAGAAGTGACCCATGACTGGCCCAATTAGATCACCTAGTGTCGGGTCAATGCTGTTTGGCCTGATTTTAGACATTTTTCACCATCTTTTCAATATTTCTACCATTTAATTACTTCAACACAAAAGATAGCAGTTTAGTGGGAATTAATAGTCATTTGATCAAAAAACCATAACAAATAACCCTGAAAATATAGGTACATTTAGCCTATATCAGTTTCCATAATTGCAATTTGACCTACGAGGTTCTATAATTACAATTTGACCCCAATAATTATAACCAACTTATAATTAACCCATAAAATTATTATTCTTACAAATTAATCCCATAATATTATCATATAATATCTTGAGTACCAATTCCTTTATTCTGCGTGACTTATTAGGTTTTTTAGAATTAAAAATCCTTAATAATTAAAATTAACTTATTAATTCTAATTAAGATTAATTTATTAATTCTTTAATTAATAAATCTATATTTAGCTGATCATGAATGGCATTTAGCAATGCATCATGACCACCCAAAAGTCTAAAAAATCAAATAACTTGACATGAACCTTTCAATAGCAATATATCAGTGCAATAAACTCCTTTTATCATCTATATCTCATTCGATTTAGAGTATAAAATTAGTGTCAACTCCCACTAGAATATAATTAAGTCTAGTCCGAATTTATTAATTCTTGATCCAGAATCCATTACTCAACATGTGTATCAAATTGGAACAATTTCCAACATATATTTGCCTGGGCTAAGGACTTCTTGAATATTGATTCCTTACAAGAGGCTGTGAGATATACGCCTCTACTATTAGGAATAATAAATCCTTTATTGACATTCTCAACTACTTTCATTTACTTTACATTGTATCTAATATGTATCCTATAGGTGGCCCCCCAGATAAGACTTCAAAGATTAGAATCAAAGTACAGTGCTTAGTAAACAAAGTACTCTAGAGATCTCAATTCTAAGGATACTTACACATTTGCTATAATAAGATTTTATTACTGGCACTAAATAGTTATCTATATGATTATCTCATACATAGGTCATCTAATGGACTTGTTCATGTAACAAGCATCCACGTATTTACTTTAAGTATCACAATACTCACGGATGTGAGAATCACCGCTTGATCTAATCAAGACGTATAACACAAGCTAGTCATCTGTTGGAATTCGTGGACTCCTAAACACGAAAAACATCCACGAATCCCTTCCGAGGATCCAAGTAAACGATTAAGAAGATCGTAGGTTTGCAAAATTACCTCTGTTAGGTGTAATCAATATCCTTCGATTCCGATTGTGTTGCTGTACGTGCAACTCGAACGATCACCAGACGCTGCAATATGCGAACGTCTTTTATTGGATATACATCGTGAACTCACTCGTTACCCGGGGAGTGCTAGCGCCTAGGGTTTGAGAGGCTTATTTTTCTGGTAGATGAAAGCTTGAATATTCTTAATAGAATGGCTCTCTAGAGAAGACAGCTAGGGTTTTTTTTTAAAAACCCCTTCGAACCTTTTAGAGTCCAACCCTAATAGTATCTTATCGTATTTTTTTTAAATTCAAATTGAAATTAAATTAAAATTGATATGATAAGATTCTGCCATTATCTCGGTAATTTAACTAATTAATTTACCGAGTCAGATCCTTATAATTTGGACATTATCCAGATACATCGAATGTGGACATATTTCCAAATTCATTGTATCTGGTAAATTTTCTAAGTTCGATTAACTTAGACATATTTCCAAATTCATCGAATTTGGTTACCAGAAAAATAACCTAACAAGTTCTCTTATTATGTGACCCTATAGGTTCATTTAACATTGGCAGTGTGCCCAAATCATATTTAAATGGCACACAAGTTATAAGCGGTTTCTAGCAAAACATTATAACTATCCAAGTTAAATGAAGATCAGTGATCTCTTTGAACCAAATCATAATATTATATTTAGTCATTTTGTCACACGATATCTAGATTAAGCAAAAGGCACATAGCATGTCATCCTTATTAAACTTAATCAATTATTTCTTGATTTCATAGTAGACTGTTCAAACAAATGATATCAATATCTTAGATTGATATATTTGAGCACGACCATGCATTTTAACAGTCTAACTTATCAAGGGGCCCATGGATATCTCTCCCATAATTAAGAGGGACAAATTCGTTCACTATCAATCGTATTCCTCTCCTCGATTTATTCTACATCCAACAGTAGTCTAATTTATTATCAGGTTAAAGACAACTTTAGACAACGTCAAAATATAGAACTTATCAAGTAAGAAACCATGATGAATTTAGGTCGAAGGACTTTTAATATCATTATGGCTAGAAAGTACTTATGACATGTTCCATGAAATACTCTCACAATGGGTCATGTCCAATACAATGTTTTCTAACATTTATTTATGTTTTGACTTGATATCACAAATATCCATGATCAGTAAAACATAGCCATCTAGTCACAAACATACCAATCTTAATTTATTATTGTTCCAATAATAATAATTGACCAGGGACTGTTTTAGAATAGTCATTGTATTTATTGTCGGGTTTTACTATCAAGTCACGTACTTAATGACCATAAAACAGAATGCACTATTTATGGAAATGAAAATCTCTTATTATTATATTAAACATAACGACAATAGTATAACTACAAATTGACTCTAGGACATATCCCTAACAGTCTCCTACATGCACTAAGACCAGTTTGGCATAAGCCGTTACCCCATTGATCTAGTATGACTATTATGTTTAGACGATGGGAGAGGCTTTGTCAGTGGATCTGCAACATTGTCATCAGTTGATACCTTGCATACTTTGACATCTCCTCTATAAAAAATTTCTCAAATGAGATGAAAATATCTAAGTATATGTTTGGATCGCTAATGTGATCTTGGTTCCATAGCCTTTACAATGGCTCTATTGTTGTCACAATAGAGATCTATTAGGTTCACCATACTAGGAACTATATCTAGTTTTGTAATTAACTTTTTGATCCAAACTGCTTCTTTAGCTGCAGCTAAGGCAGCTACATACTCAGCTTCTGTAGTAAAATCGACCACGCTGTCTTACTTTGAACTTTTCCAGCTTACAGCACCTCTATTCAAATAAAATAGAAAACCTAATTGCGATCTGTAATCATCTATGTCGGACTGAAAAATAGCATCAGTGTAACCATTTACAACTAGCTTGCCTTCTTGTCCTCCATAAACTAGGAACATATTTTTAGTTCTTCTTAAGTACTTTAGTATGTTCTTGACAGCAGTCTAGTGTACCTTTCCAGGATTTGACTGGAACCTACTCGTCGTGCTCAATGCATATGATATATTGGGTCGAGTACATAACATGGCATACATGATAGACCCTATAGTGGAAGCGTATGGTATCTTGTTCATGCGCTCTTCTTCATCCTTCGTAGAAGGACTTTGAGTTTTGCTGAGCTTAATGCCATGTGACATTGGCAAGAATCCTCTCTTAGAGTCTTACATACTGAACCTTTTTAGTACCTTATCAACGTATGCACTTTGCCTTAGTCCAATTAGCTTTCTAGATCTATTTCTATAGATCCTTACACCTAGAATATAGGCAGCTTCATCTAAGTCTTTCATTGAAAAATAATTTTCCAACCATGTCTTTACACTTTGTAGAGTTGGAATGTCATTTCCAATGAGTAAGATGTCATCAACATAAAGTACCAAAAAGACTATTGCATTCCCACTTGTTTTCTTATAGACACAAGGCTCATCTTCATTTTTGATAAAGTTAAATTTTTTAATTGCTTCATCAAAATGAAGATTCCAGCTTTGAGATGCTTGCTTCAATTCATAAATAGATATTTGAAGCTTGCACACTTTATTAGAATTCAAAGGATCACCAAAACCCTCAGGTTGTGTCATGTACACATCCTCGAGTAAGTTTCCATTGAGAAACGTGGTTTTGACATGCATTTGCCAAATTTCATAATCATAATATGCTACTATGGCAAGAAGAATTCTAAAAGACTTAAGCATTACAACTGGTGAAAAGGTTTCATCATAGTCTATACCATGAGTTTGTCTATAACCTTTTGCTACCAGTCGTGCTTTGTAAGTATGCACATTTTTCTCCATGTCTGTTTTCTTTTTGAAAACCCACTTTCACCCAATGGTTTTTAAACCTTTAGGTGGATTAACCAAAGTCAAGACTTGGTTATCATACATAGATTGTATCACAGACTTAATAGCCTCTAACCATTTTCTAGAGTCAGAACTCTTAATGGCTTCTTGATAGGAAGTGGGCTCATAATTAACTATAAGCTCCACATTATGATCGTCAGTGATGAGGAATCCATATCTCTCAAGTTATTGATGAACCCTATCAGATCTTCGAGGTCCTTGTTCTATAGAAGTAGGCTTATCTTAGACTTGTGAGCCATCTAATCGAGGTTCATTATCTGGTTCAGGTACTAATTGTGGCTCTTGAATCTCATCTTGATAAGGTTCATGCACTAATTATGGCTCTTGAGTCTCATCAAGATGTATTTTACTCCTACTGATTCTTTTGGAAATAAATTCCTTTTCAAGAAAGAATCCATTTCGAGCAACAATTACTCTATTTTCTTCTAGGAGATAAAATTGATATCCTTTAGTTTCTTTAGGATACCCCACAAATATGCATTTATCTGATTTAGGTGTAAGTTTATCAGATAATAAACACTTTACATAAACTTCACAACCCCAAATCTTTAGAAATAACAAACTAGGTTGTCTCCCAGTCCATATCTCATATGGCGTTTTCTGAACAAATTTAGATGGAACTTGATTTCGTATGAATGCTACAGTCTCTAGGGCATAACCCCAAAAGGGGATTGGAAGATTAGTTTGACTCATCATTGATCGAACCATATCTAATAAAGTCCGATTTCTCCATTCAGATACACCATTCCATTGAGGTGTTCCAGGTGGAGTTAATTGGCATATAATTCCATAATTTTTAAGATGCTTGTTAAACTCGTGACTTAAGTATTCACCACCTTGATCTGATCGAAGTGTTTTGATACTTTTGACAAGCTGATTTTGTACTTCATTTTGAAATTCTTTGAATTTCTAGAATAATTCAAATTTGTGTTTCATCAGATACACGTAGCCATATCTACTGAAATCATCTATAAATGTAATGAAGTACTGAAATCCTCCTCTAGCATGTGTATTCATTGGTCCACATACATCAGTATGTATTAGGCCTAATAAATCAGTTGCCCTTTCATTTTGTCTCTTAAAAGGCACTTTAGTCATTTTGCCTAATAAACAAGAATCACACGTTTCGTAAGATTCTAAATCAAACGATTTTAGAAAGCCCATCATTATAAAGCCTTGTTATGCGTTTCTCATTTATATGGCCCAAACGACAATGCCAGAAGTAAGTTTGATTTAAATTATTGGATTTCAATCTCTTAGTATTAATATTATAGATAGACTTGCTGGAAGATCCACGAAGATTGAGAATATAGAGCCTATTTGATAATGAAGCATCTCTATAAAAAATACCGTTTTTATTAATGGAGCAAATATTATTCCTAATAACAAATTCAAAACCTTCTAAATCCAAACAAGAAACTGAAATAATATTCCTACTCATAGCAGGAACATAAAAACAATCATTTAGTTCTAAGACAAGCCCACTAGGCAAAATTAATTCAAAAGTTCCTACAGCTACTGCAGCAACTTTTGCTCCATTCGCAACTTGTAGGTCCACCTTGCCTTTTGCCAAGGCTCTACTCCATTTTAGACCTTGCACATTTACACAAATGTGAGATCTACAACCGGTATCCAATACCCATGAATCAGAAGTAGATAAATTAATTTCTATAACATAAATACCTGAAGCGGTAGTCTCACTATCCTTCTTTTTCTTTGTTTCTAAATAGAACTTGCAATTTTTTAACCAATGTCCTTATTCTCCACAATGGTGGCAAGCTCCCTCCTTTGGTGTCTTGGCCTTAGGTTTGGACTTGAACTTGGACTTTGCCTTGTCCTTACCTTACTAGCCATGACTTTGCTCTTTTGGTTGTTCTCTTTCCCTTTCCCTTTTTGAACCATTAGAACACTAGGAGCACTCTTCTTAATGTCTAGTTCAGCTTGTTTTAGCATCTCATGCAATTTAGTAATGGATTTCTCCATATTATGCATGTTAAAATTCATGACACAATGGTCATACTCAGGAGGTAATGAGCCCAAGATCAAATTCGTGGCCTTGTCATGATTAACAGGAGCACCAAGCTTATCAAGATGAGCACTTACCGAGGTGCCAGAAACCATCTTACATGCATTTAACGCCTTGTGAGTTTCAAATCTCTCTTGTCGTGTTTACTCTTGGAACATTTCCTTGAGATGCATAATCATGTCATATGCCTCTACTTCTTCAAACTGTTTTTGATGTCCAGAGTTCATGGTTGCTAGCATGAGGCAAGTAACATCGTTACAGTCATCTTTGTGCTTACTGTAAGCATCTTTTTCAGCTTTTGAGGCATTATTTGCTGGAGCAGGAGGAATTGGATTTTCAAGAATATAAAGCTTTTTTTCTTGCTTAAAAACGATTCTTAAGTTTCGTACTCAATCAATAAAGTTAGTCCCACTAAGCTTGTCTTTCTCGAGCACAGATCGCAATGAGTTATTCCAACTATTTGTTGTCATTATCTACATACAAAATATGTAAAATAATTAATTTTTTGAGGCTTTAATGAAAAACTCCCACTAAAAGCATTTAAACTTTTGAAACTTCAACATTTTGATGTTTCGTAGTGGGTAAAATTTTTTTCTCATAAATATTTTATTTTAATCATAAGTAAGCTTTGGCTTTAAACTTACAATTAAATAAAACTTAAATTTTAAATGAGATAGGCATCAAATGTTCCGGCTAAAATATCTATATAATGCCCTAGGCCCAAAACTATTTTGATAGCCCAGTTAAGTCAAACCATATCAAACATATGGAAAACTATTTTCTATCTTGCCTCACTTAGATAATAAAAAGCATCCTACTTTGGCAGGAATGACCATATGATGATCCAAGTAGTAACAAGTGTTTGATTTTGGAAGGCATTTAACACTTAATTTTTTTTAAAAAAATTTTGATTGTAGTAAGCATGAAATAAACATATCAAATATGTATGCAAAACATAAATAAAAGTGACATAGCATGGCCCATAACCTATGTTGATCATCACGAGCAAAGTGAAGATCAAGGTGGTCAATCTAAGTATATGAACTCCTTAAGCATTCTCTAATGCCTTGAGCATACTCCTCCTTGGTTGTAAATGTAGGCCGCCGTCTTCTTTTACATTGGATAGGAAAATTAAAATAATTCCTATTCTAGGAAAGCAATACAATTTTACAACAATGAAAAACGACACGCATGCCGTATTTAAAAATTACAACTTAAAATAACCAGAATGTAACCTGCCAATCACATTGGGATAAAACGGGCCATGCTATACACTATTCAAAATAATCCACAACTACAATCATAAACACAAATGAATAACACATAACGAACAGATAGTCAGGGTTCCAAGGGGCAGCGCCCCTGGCGGGGTCCAAGGGGCAGACAATCTGCGTTCGGACCCCTTAATAGCCATCCCCATGAAATTTTCATATTACAAACAATCTGCCTTCCCTTTTAATCATATTCATACATATAACATATTATCATGGCCGATTAATACAAACAGTTTGCAAATATAGAGCCACAGATAGCATGCCTACGATACTATATCATATTAAAACAGACCAATTTACAGACAATCTGCAAATAGTCTGGTCTGATCAGATAACTAAGACGCATAAATTAAACCTAATTCAGGCAGTCTGCATGCTAAGTATTTTAAAATCATAATCCCGTGAACATGCTAATATACATCGTTTAAATATATATATCATACATATATTCAACAATACGATTAACACAGATGAATCAACCTAATCGTTTAGCAAGTTGCTCTGATACCACTGTTGGAATTTGGGAACTCCTAAACACGAAAAACATCCACGAATCCCTTCCGAGGATCCAAGTAAACGATTAAGAAGATTGTAGGTTTGCAAAATTACCTTTGTTAGGTGTAATCAATATCCTTCGATTCCGATTGTGTTACTGTACGTGCAACCCGAACGATCACCAGACGCTGCAATATACGAACGTCCTGTAGCGGATACACACTGCGAACTCACTCGTCACTCGGGGAGTGCTAGTGCCTAGGGTTTGAGAGGCTTATTTTTCTAGTAGATGAAAGCTCGAATATTCTTAACAGAATGGCTCTCTAGAGAAGACGGCTAGGGTTTTTTTTTTTTTAAAACCCCTTCGAACCTTTTAGAGTTCAACGCTAATAATATCTTATCGTATTTTTTTTAATTTAAAGTCAAATTAAATTAAAATTGATATGATAAGATTCTGCCATTATCTCGGCAATTTAATTAATTAATTTACCGAGTCAGATCCTTATAATCTGGACATTATCCAGATACATCGAATGTGGACATATTTCCAAATTCATTGTATCTAGTAAATTTTTTCAGTTTGATTAAGTTAGACATATTTCCAAATTCATCGAATTTGGTTATTAGAAAAATAACCTAACAAGTTTGCTTATTGTGTGACCCTATAGGTTCATTTAATACTGGCGTATGCTCAAATCATATTTAAATGGCGCACAAGTTATAAGCGATTTCTAGTAAAATATTATAACTATCCAAGTTAAATGAAGATCGGTGATCTCTTTGAACCAAACCATAATTTTATATTTAGTCCTTTTGTTACACGATATCCAGATTAAGCATAAGGCATAGAGCATGTCATCCTTATTAAACTTAATCAATTATTTCTTGATTTCATAGTAGACTGTTCAAACAAATGATATCAATATCTTAGATTGATATATTTGAGCACGACCATGCATTTTAACAGTCTAACTTATTAAGGGACCCATGGATATCTCTCCTATAATTAAGAGGGACAAATTCCTTAAGGCGCAGAGCATGTCATCCTTATTAAGCTTAATCAATTATTTCTTGATTTCATAGTAGACTGCTCAAAAAAATGATATCAATATCTTAGATTGATATATTTGAGCACGACTATGCATTTTAACAGTCTAACTTATCAAGGGGTCCATGGATATCTCCCCCATAATTAAGAAGGACAAATTCCTTCACTATCAATCATATTCCTCTCCTCAATTTATTCTACATCCAACAGTAGTCTAATTTATTATCTGGTTAAAGACAATTTTAGATAATGTCAAAATATAGAACTTATCAAGTAGGAAACCATGATGAATTTAGGTTGAAGGACTTTTAATATCATTATGGCTAGAAAGTACTTACGACATGTTCCATGAAGTACTCTCACAGTGGTTCATGTCTAATACATTGTTCTCTAACATTTATTTATGTTTTGACTTGATATCACAAATATCCATGACCAGTAAAACTTAGCCATCTAGTCACAAACATACCAATCTTAATTTATTATTATTCCAATAATAATAATCGATCTGGGACTATTTTGGAATAGTCATTGTATTTATTGTTGGGTTTTACTATCAAGTCACGTACTTGATGACCTCAAAACAGAATGCACTATTCATGGAAAGGAAAACCTCGTATTATTATATAAAACATAACGACAATAGTATAAGTACAAATTGACTCTTGGGCATATCCCTAATAGTCATAGCGTATTAGTGATGTCCTATTTCATTAGTACTATGATTAGGGATGGTTTAAGCACAAGTATACCATAGTGTAGTAGGAATACCATATTATGATCTCTATCATAATTTTCTTAACACTATATTATGTACTTAAGACTTTATCTAATAGTTTTATACGCATATACGTATGAAATAATAAAAACTAAAAGATAAAAAATGTAGTTTATTGATTTAATGTGCAAAATACATTGTACATATAATTACTTCTAGGGCATATTCGTAACAATCTTTCACTTGCACTAGACTCAATCATTTATATATCGAATACCAAATGACTAAACTTGATCATCATGGTTTTTTTTTTTTTTTTTTTTTGGGATAATGCCTTTGTAAGTAGAGCAGTTATGTTCTGATAAGCGGGAACTATCTCTATTTTTACATTTTTTCTATTAATAGTTTCTCTAATCAAGTAATAGTGCTTAAGTACATATTTGAAAAGTTGATGAAACTGTCTTTCCTATGCTTGCGTAATAGCTCCATTGTTATCACAATACAAGGGTATTAGATCAGTAATGTTAGGTACCATTTCCAGTTCAGTAATAAATTTCTTGATCCAGATCACCTCCTTAGTTTCTTCAGAAGATGCTATGTACTCAGCTTTAGTGGTTGAGATAGCAGTTGTGTCTTGTTTGGAGCTTTTCCAACTAACTGTCCTACTACTAAAAGTGAATACATAGCTAAATTGAGATTTTTAATTATTCTTATCAAATTGGAAATTGGCATCAATATACCCTTTGACTTGTAAGTCACCTTCTCCTCTATAAACTAAGAGTACATTCTTAGTCCTTTTTAAGTACTTAAGGATATTCTTTATAGTCACCCAATAACCTTTTCTAGGGTCAGGTGGGTATGTACTTGTCAAATTAAGAGCACATGATACATCGAGCCTAGTACATTGAAGGTGGATTGTGGCCACAAGAAGAAAAAACAAAGACCAAGAATAACGCAGACATAGAAACAGCAGGAGACATTAAGTTTAAAAAAAAATACCTCTGTGATTCTTTCTGCTCAGTAGCTTAGATTGAACCAATGGAACTGGCATTGGAAGAATAGCTTCTGTTTCACTTGTAGCTGCCTCTAGATTAAAACCTGCGAGTCAACGGCTTCGTCTGTGCATGAAAGCTACGCTTCCAATCTTCCAAAATATGTCCACTGCCCAATTTCAACTAGTGAAAGCTATTAGGTCAAGGTAGTCTATCAATTCTCATGACAAATGCTAAAGAGTAAAATCAAAAGAATGCATTTCTCAGTTTTTGTATCTACCCAGAAGATTCAATTGACATACACAGTGAAACCCCAAGAGAGAACAGGAAGTTTGAAGGCAGATGAACTTTGGTAAATTTTTGAATTTACAGAGACCGACTATATCCCAAGTTCGGTTTATCCACTTATTCAAAAACTCCTTCACCAACTCAAACTCCTTCTTTCATGTACTACAATAGGCATGTATGGTTATCCCTAAGCGAAACAAGCTAAGGCCTAGCCTAATGGACCCTAGTTTAGACTATTGGTCCAAATTAATTATTTAAACTATGACCAAATATAAGCCTAATAAATAATTAATTATACAACCCAAATAAACTAGTCTAATACTGTAGTCTATTATAGTTTAGGCCCAGGTTAATCCTAATTATTCAAATTGGGTAAAGCCCAAACAATTAATTAACCTACTAAACTATTTAATTAATTCTCTCTTTGGACATTTTATTTTATTCTAGCCCAATAATTAAACCAGACCACTTGAATAAAATAAAATCCATTTTGTTTAAGACCATTTTTCTAACCTAAAAGTAATTAGGAGTTACAGGCTATTCTGGGGACAAAAAGACACATCGACTTGGTTACTAAAATGACCAAAATACCCCACTATAAAAATAGCTGTATTTTATATTTTAAATATTTTTTAGTATCACCATAAAAAAATATTGACCACATGAATAATGCTGTGTTAGCAAAGTCTCCGACTAACAAATGTAATGACAAATATACCCCTCTACGTAATACCACACATTCAGAGAAGAAGAGTGTGCTAACACCTTTCTAAATGACACCTACCATTATTGAACCTCTAGTTCAATGATCTATGACTTCCTAGAATGTTTCCACTTTCCAAGAGAGCTACTATAAATTAAACATCCAAGTCATGTTCCCCATGGCCCTTGATTATTAGATCATTTGAATAGTCACGAGGGCAATATAATGTAGAAGCTATCTTGTATAAGTATTTCTTAACTAGTAACATATATCCAACATACAAGTATATTGGTCCTACAATAGAAACTAACTATACTATATCAATGTATACACTTCTAGCTTCGCTAGACCACCAACATATATTCAAGTCGTAGGATATAAGTCCACACTGTAGTAATAGTAGTCAGGACTTCTACCATATAGTACTTTTAGAAATCACTACTACAGGTCTAGTTCTACGTATTCAAAATACGCTTATGTTGTGAAGTGGGAGGACTACTCACTCGATAAAGGTAAGCTATTCTCCACCAAGAATTCATAACACAATAACCTTATCATAATGAGATCCCCGTTCTCATCATCTAATTATGAATAATAGTTTATGTGTTAAGTAACCCATAATCTATATCTTACTGTGAAAGATTTCTATTCACATGGATCACTTACTAAAACACAATGGGACTTTTCCAGCGTAATTATGCATAAAATAAAATACGAAAACACAAATAATTTATGAGACTAAAACTCTTATTAATTTAATCAAAATTACATAAAAAATACAGTCTTAGTTGGCATACATTCCAACAATCTTCCACTTGCACTCTAAGACAACGTAAGTCCATAGGTTCCCATCCCTATGACGTCTATGTATATTTTAAAGACTCTCTCAACCAAAGGCTTGGTGAATGGATCTATTAGATTGCTCTTTGAGGCTATCTGTTCTATCATAACTTCTCGTCTCTGAGTAAATTCTCGGATCAGGTGGTACTTCCTTTCTATATACTTTCCCTTCTGCGGTTCCTCAGTTCTTTAGATTGTGGAATACACTTGTGTTGTCGCATCACAATATAATTGGCTTGTCCATTTGTAGCACGACTTCAATTTCTGTTAGAAACTTTCATAGCCAGACTACTTCCTTAGATGCCTCCAAAACTACCACATACTCAGCTTCTATGGTTGAGTTAGCAATGCAAGATTGCTTTATACTCCATGAAATAGCTACTCTAGACAAGGTGAAGATATTTTTGTTAGTGAATTTTCTCTCATCCTTATTCACCTAGAAGTCTAAGTATGTGTATCTTTTAGGAACCAAGTCATCACCCCCGTAAACTCGCATATAATCCCTCGTTCCCTTTAGGTACTTGAGAGTATAATTTACAACTAGCCAATGAAATTTCCTAAGGTTTGATAGGCATTTGCTGACTAAGCCTACAATAAAATAGATATTTGGCCTTGTATACAACATGGCATATATGAAACTTCCCACAGCCGAAGTTAGAGAATTCTACTTATTCTGTCTTTTTCTTTTTGCGACTTAGAACAGTCCTTTGAAGAAAGAAACAACTTATATCTGCAAGGGATTAGTGGTACCTTGCATGAGTTCATGTTAAACTTGGCCAACATCTTTTTGAAACCCTAGATATCCTCCTACTATGACGAGGCTTCCTTTGTACAGGTTCCTGAGACTGTGCCTCTTTTTGTTCCATAATCGGATTAAAAGAAGTTAATTCAAAAGATAACTTATCCTCGAGTTCTAACCTAGTTCAACCTTTTATTTATGTACTTTGATCATCCTCCAAGTATCTAGCATTTATACTTATTGGTACTTTTGCTCATTGGGACGATAAAACTAACTACCCTTAGTTCCTTTTGGATACCTAATAGAGTAGCATAATTTTGACATTGGTTTTAGCTTGTCTCCCTAAATCAGTACATAAGCTAGAAAATCCCATATTCTGAGATGGTTTAGACTTGGCTTATGCCTAGTCCATATCTCATAGGGCATCTTAGGTACTAACTTGGAAGGCATCAAGTTCAGAATGTATGCCACTGTTTCCAGGGCATATCCTGAAAAAAAAAAAAAAAAAAAAAAAAAAAAACTAGAAGAGTAGCATGAGACATCATGCTCTGGACCATTTTCATCAATGGCCTATTCTTTTTCTCAACTACTCCATTCTACTGGGGTGTCTCTGGCACAGATGCTCTACTTCAGCCTTAAACATTTTGAACTTATAAAATGAATCAGACTTGCGCCACATCAGGTAAATAGAACCATACCTTGTACAATCATCTATAAAAGTGATGAAGTACTCAAAGCCTCCTCTTGTTGGTGTAGATAATGGACCACACATATATGTGTGAATAAGGCTCAATATCTCATTAGCTCAATCTGCCTTTTGGGGTGAAAGAACTTTTGGTCATCTTTTCCTGAAGATAGGATTCACTATGAGGCCAACTTTCCAATCTCAACGAGCCTAAAGGCCCATTATGGATTCACCTTTGAATCTTAGTTGAGTTAATATGACCTAACTTTAGATACCAAATATATGAGTCATTGACATTAGTCTTTCTCTTCTTACTTAAAAGTTCACTTTGAAAGTTATTTAATTGATTGTTAATAGGATTTATAAAGAATAAGTTTCCAAATATGTGCCTAGTACATAAAACTTCTCAATTTCTACAGATAGTAATACTAAAATGGAAAGAAACAGAATAGCCATGATTTATTAGTTTTGCAACTGAAATCAAATTCTGTCTAAAGCAAGTACATAAAAAATATTATTCAAAATAACTATCTTATTATAATAAAAAAGAAGTTCCAGCTCTCCCACTACTTAGGCCCATATTTGTTTAATCCATGTTCACTCTTTTGGAGTCTTCCTATCATCCTAAACCCTTGCAAGGAGTCACAGATATGATTAGTGGTTCCAAAACCAACAATTTATGTGGAAGTTGATCCAATAATTGATATAAACTTTACATACTAAAAATTACCTGTAGGGTTTTTCTTGGTTTGAAAATCTAGAAACTTCTTTTTCTAGTGTCTCTTCTTCCCACATTTGAAGCACTTGCCCTTAGACTTGTTGGGCGGTAACTTAGGCTGGGCTATTGCGTATCCTTTCTTCTTCTTGATCTTTTTGGGCTTGGGCCCAGTTCTTAAAGAAGAAGCCTTAGCAATCCTTTCTTTAGACTGTGGCTTCATGACCTTCTCTTAAACTCTCGTTTGTTGTAATACAACTTGAAATGAGTAAAAGAGCCCGGTAGAAATTTGAGAACTATATCCACCTGGCTTTAGGGGTTAATTACAACCCCCCAAGACTTCTGGTTCCTCCAAAGCAGTAATCATTTTAAGTATATGCTCCCTGATTGATGCTCCATCAGCCATCTTGGTGTTAATGATCATTTTAAGAGCCTTCTGCCTTGTGAGCCTGCTTTTATCATCGAACATTATGGCCAATGACGTGCTAATACCTTAAGCAGTAGCCATGTGCTCATGTTTTGACTGAAGCATATTGGACATGGAGGCTAACATATAGCAATGAGCTATTTTGTCGGCCTTCTTCTATGCCTTTTCAGCCTCTCGCTCTTCCTTAGTGGAACCCTTCACAATAATAGGATACGTTTCATATAGGACATACTTATACTCATCTGAGTGAGTATTATGTCCAGGTTCCTTTTTCATTCTACATAATTTGGCCTTATTTGCTTATTCTCATGGAGAATAACGACAAAAGGACTGAGAGAACTTCCACCAACCATTTTTAAAATTCAAAAATAAAATAAAATTCTTAATTTATGAAAAATAAATAATTTGTGCACTTTTTCCTTATATTAAAACTGATAATAGTTAACTCTATTACTATTATTTTTAATATGATTAATTTGGCTCTAAAGAAAACTGACATAACTTCTTGGAAAGATTAACAATATTTTAAGCTAAGTGTGTTGACCACCACAAATTGACTACCCTTCTAGTTAATGATCTAGAGACAACTCCATCAATGGGATGACCATTTTTTCTCATTTTCTATAGAAAAACCTCGCACTATAACCTCAAACGTAGGCTGGTCAATCATAGTATGTGTCCCATGCATCAATTATATCTATTAATGATGGATCATGACCCAAAAGCATATAGAAGCAATGAGAAATAGCAGTAAAAATAATAGCAAGAGGCTTATACCTTTGCGTGCTCTCACTATTTGCGATGGTTGAACCGAATGAGTTCTTTGAATCGCTTCTGGCTGACTGCTTGAAGTTTCTAGTTCTGATCTCAACGTATCTGGTTATTGTCTGTTGGGTATCTCACACATATCATATATGGCACAGTGGAAAAATAAGGCAAGATAACATCCCAAGATCTGCATATGTGTGGAAAACAAGACATAAAGAGAACAAAGGTAACAGCTTTTTACCTTCTTATGATCGTTTGAAGAACAAAAATTTTTCTTCTACAAGTCGAGGCATGATCTAGCAATCTTCATGATCAAACACCACGACAGTTGAACGTCCAACCACTATAATCACAGTGTGTGATTATCTCTAACAAAAATCTACACGGAGGAACACTCAAGCACCAAGATTTCTGTGCTAGCAGAAACAACAATTGCAGCTAGGGTTATGATCAATATTAACGAGAAAGAAAAGAAAGAATGTTGTCAGTTGCCCTAAGGTTTAGAGTTGTTTTTCGTGTCTTACACTATTGAGAAATTTCGTGCATATATCCTCTATATATTACACGAAATCTGTAGGAAAAATACTCCAACTGAGAATTCTAAAACAGTTAGAATTCTCTAATTATTATTGGAAATATCAAGTTCTCACAATTACAATTTGGCCCATAAATTATAACTATTTATAATTTGGCCACAACAACTTCTTTTTCTCGCAATTAACCCCACTATGTTATCAAATAACATCTTGAGTTTATAATCCTCTATTGTGTGTGACCTATTAGGTTTCCCAGTCAATTGGTAGTGAACATGAATTAATCTAAACGTCTTTGAGATTAATAATCCATAATTAATTAGAATTAATCCTATTAATTCTAATCAGGATTGGTTTATTAATTCATCAATTAATGAACCCATATTCCCAGATTATGAGCGGTATCTAGCAATATATCATGGCCACCCAAGAGTCCAGGAAGTCAAGTGGCTTGACATGAATCCTTTAATAACAAACTACAGTGTAATAAACTCTTTTAACCTTGCAATATCTCATTCAGTTTGGAGTATGGAATTAGTGCCAACTCCCTCTAGAACATATATTAATTTTGGCCTGAATATAGTAGTACTTATACCAGGAACCCACAACTATAGATGTGTATTAATTGGAACTGTTTCCAATACACAGTCGCCTTGGCCAAGGACTTCTCGAGTAGTAATTCCTACAAGTGGCCGTGAGATATTTGCCCCTACTATTAGGAGTAGTGAATCCTTTGTTGACCCTCTCAACTACTTTCGTTTACCTCACAATGTGTCTAATATCCATCCCATAGGCGGCCCTCGATTTAGCTCTAGAGATTGGAATGAAAGCACAAAGCTCTCAATCCAAGGTATTTTGTTTGCTGAGCTTTGTGCTTTGATTACCTCTCATCTACTTTCGTTTACCTCACAATGTGCCCAATATCAAGTTATTATCCTTAGACAAAGCTCAACAAACGTGCAAGTATCCTTAGTTATCCATGTGATTATCTCATATCTAAGTCATCCAATGAACTTATTCCATTAACAAGCATCCATGTGTTAACTTTAAGTATCTTAATACCCATGGATATGAGAACCACCGACTGATCAAATCAAGAAGTCTTACACATGCTAGTCTTAATACATTAATGATGTCTTGTCTCATTAATACTACGACTAGGGGTTATTTAAGTACTAACACTCTACAGTGTTAGGAATCTCATATCATGATCTCTATCATAATTTTCTTAACACAGTGTTGTATTAGGGACTTTATTTAATAGTTATTTTACACAAAAGTAAACAAAAGAAATTGTGAGATAAATAATATCTTTTATTAAAATAAAATGGGTCATTTACAATGTACAAGTGATTGCCTCTAGGGCATAACACTAACATTGTCCTGCCAGCCTATTGTTCATTCTCATTCATGCTGGACTATTGGTTTTTGAAATATTATAGTTGCCTAAAGGCTCAGTGAAAGCAAATAGAGAACAAGAATTGGTCTTTGAATGTCGCTTTACCAACTACTAAGGAGCAACATCAAGAGTGGTAATACTCAGTTTCGATATTTTTTTTCTGAAGACGATACACAGAGAAGAAATGTAGAGAGAATGATAGACATAGTATAGGAACTATACACAAGATGAATTGAACTACCTTACACTCGTCTATTCAACCATATCAAAATCCCGATAGCCTTGAAGAATTCAAGATAGATACAATCACTATCTGAGCTATTATCTTGAAATTCAAAATAACTGAACCAGACTCGTGTCTTAACTAATCAGCCCACCACCCAACTGGCTCGAGCCTAACCTATTTGACCAGGTTTAAACTGAAAAGCCTTCGGGGGGGGGGGGGGAGGTGAATAAGGTTTTTGGCAAATTTAAACACTTTCTCAAAATTTGATTTTTGAAATCTTTTTTTTTTTTTTTTAAAGATAGATCGTGATGTATGAAGAGTGTGTAAAGTAGAAATTTGTATAGCTTTAAAGAGATATTTAGGATCTTAAAGAGATGTGTCAAGTGATATGTAATCAATACAATAGTAAAGATGGGTTGATGAAAGTCATAAAGATCTCTTCGAGTGATTGTAACTTTGTGTAGAGAAGTTCACAATCATTCAGAGATAAATGCAAGGAAGATGAACAAAATATTTATAGTGGTTCGATCCTCAAGGATCTACATCCATTACCTTAAGCTTAAACTTAAGGATTTTAAACCAGGTCACTATTAAACCTTACTTAAATCAATGGTGTTTGACTACACCAATTACATAAGAGGATAACCACACTTGGTTTTACCTAATACCTCTCAACCAACTACAAATTAAGGCTCACCCCAAATGTGTTTTACACCATAACCTTGATATACAAAAGGATTAGAGAAATAAGATAGAGGTAGCTCACAATTTTGTGTATATCTAGCAAACTTGAGCACCTTTGGCTTTTTACGTTAGGAAGATTTGATTTCATAATGAAGCATGATGAAAGAGAGATTTTTGTGTTTTAAAAGTGCAAGAGTGTTTCTAAAATTGGTTGATTTCAAGGCATTTTTAGCCACTTGCTCACATGAAATTGGTTGATTGTTAGCAAGAATAGAATGGCATTGGTGTTGCATTTTTTGGACATTCCAGCCTAGAGCAAATGCTGGAAAAAAATTCTAGATTTATACGAAAACAAGAACAAGTAAATCATGGTTTTTTGAAGGAGAAACTACGGTGATTTAATTAAAAACCAACTAGATATTCTTCCCCCTAGATTTCGGTCATCCCTTATCTCAAGAGCTAGAAATTTTAAAAAATTCAAGCCCAAGATTTATCCAAGACATGTTATAAAGTAATTAGGAGAATTAAAGAAATAGGAGTATTTTGAATTTAAATAGGTTAGGACATATATTGCAAAAATGATGAATGATAGAATTCTTCTAGATTTTCTTTTAGGACAAAATCACATGGTTAGGACATTACTATTTTGTTTTCCCCAACATAACATTCCTAGCTGTCTGTAATGTAAGAAGAAAATTCAAACATTAGTTAGGATAATTAAAAATAATACTTAGATAATGGGATTTGAATTCAAGACCTTAGAGATTAACCACAAAGCTCTAACCACTTAACTACATTAACTCTTGTTCTTATTTTTTCAACTAAATTCTCTTCCTATATAAATCTCAAATCTCTTCCTAATTCATCCTCAAGTAAAATTCTCTAATTACTCTTACTACTCAATAAGTATAAGTAAACCATGTAACCCATATATCACAATTCTAAGGCATATGAATTCATCCAAGAAATTTATTTCTATGTATTATGATATGATATACATCCCATCCCTCTAATTCTAGGATCGGTTTAGGTGGGGTTTTATATCCTCCCATCCTTAGAAGAATTTCGTCCCAAAATTTAGTGTGTACCTTTATCTCAAGTCGGGGGATTTTTGCTTCACCTATTCTTCCGTTTCCTATATGGCATCTTGGGTGCCATGATGCTCCCACTGCACTTTCACCATTAGTATCCGTTTATTTCTGAGAGTCTTGATACTTCGGTCTAAAATTTTAACTGTTGCTCCACGTAGCTCAAGTCGGGCTGCAATACCGGTGGTTCATCATTCAGAACATTTCTTGGATTAGCATTGTACCTCTTCAGTTGTGACATGTGCAATACATCATGTATTCCTGTCAAACCATCTGGTAAATCCAGCATATAAGCAACTTACCCAATTCTTTCCGTGATTGGAAACGGTCCCAAATATCTCAGATTCAGCTTTCCACCTTTTTTATGCTTCAAGATTCCCTTGTTCAGAGTAAATCTCAAAAACACATTGTCTCCTACTTGGAAATCCAACTCCCTTCGCCTATTGTCTACATAACTTTTTTGTTAACTCTAAGCTGCTTTCAACCTCTCCTTGATCATTTTCACCCTATCTGCCATTTTCTGAATGCAAACTTTCCCAAACTTGCGTATGAGACCGTCATCTGACCAACTCTTGTATAAAGCCACTTGACATTTACGTCTATACAATACTTCATACGGAGCCATGCCAATTAAAGATTGGTAGCTATTGTTGTAAGCCAACTCAGCATATGGTACGCAATCAATCCATTTATCCCCAAAATCCAATATGCAAGCTGTTAGCATATCTCCTAATATATTAATAACCCTTTCTGATTGACCATCGTTTTGCTGGTTTTGTCATCGTGCAGAACTTCAAATTAGATCCTATTGATTTTTGAAACTTGTTCCAAAATTGAGATGTAAACCTCGGGTCCTGGTCAGACACGATACTCGAAGGTGCTCTATGCAATCTGACTATCTCCCGCACATATGTTTGTGCAAACTTTTCCATTGAGTCTCTTACATTTTGGTGCGTTCAGATTTGGGTATAAAACTCATACAAAAACTAAGTACAATCCTAATCAAGTTTAAATTAAAACGTTGGACCCAAATCACACATATGAGCAAGCGTACTTATCATTACTGAGCATAGGGTTCAAACGAGTGTCGATCCTCAAAGAACAAGTAAACATTAGTTACCTCTCTTTCATTGTTTAACCAACTCAACAAAGTAAAAATCAAATAAAAATGAAAACTAAAAAGAAAATAAAATAAAAATATGTACATGTCAAGGATGGAGAAGTATGTAACTCAAACCATTGATTAGACAACCATGCGCTTCAAGAACATAACCATTATCATAGCCAATCATTTTCTCGGCACCATTAAGGATTAAGGTAAATTAGCATCACTTGGTCTGTCTCAACTAATTACTACCTCATAGATAAATTAGCATCACTTGGTTTGTCTCAACTAATTCATCCAAAAGATGCATTAAACACAATCCTTAATTAAATTTCCGTGGTCTGGCAAAAATGAAATTAATCAATAAATCCTTGGTCTGGCAAATTTAAAACATGAAATTAATCAAAAGATCAAACAACTCAAAGAATCATGATTATCTAAAACAATGTCAAATTACAATAGAACAATTAAAACATCATTGTCAAGAAAAAGAAAACAAAGTAAAAGAAAGAACTCATAGACAAGCCTCCTTCTTCTTCCTTTGAAAACCTTCTTGTACAACCCTCCTTGAACTTGAAGAATTCCTCCTTAGACTGATTGATTTTCTATGATGAACAATGAATTCTCCCCTTTTTCCTTGTGTTTTTATCTATTTATAGGCTTAAGAAGTGCCTAAACTCGTAGGTACAAAGTTCCTGGCCGAGTAAAAGTTGGAAGATGCTAAAACTCCCTAGATTTCCAAAAATGCGTCAAAAGATCGCAGCACCGCCTTAGGAACAGACCACAGCCGGTGCCACCTTGGTCTTTCGGAGCTGGCGCCGCCTGTGTTCTGTTTCTCTACTCGTTTGCCGATTTTTCTCCGAATTTTGCGCATACGTTCCAAACTGCAGCCGGCGCCACCTCCAACCTTACAGTTGGCGCCGGTTAGGCTCTGTTCTATTTTGCTTCTCCAATTTTTGATCGCTTTGAAGTCCGTGCATCCAGTGTACAGCCGGCGCCGATTCCAGGCTTTTAGCCGGCGCCGCCTCTGCTCTGTTTTGCGACAGTTTTACTTCGTTTTACCCAAAAACCTAAAATAATGACCAAAATACATTTCCAAGGGTAAAATCTCAAATACGAAAGAATATGACTAGTTATTGCACAAAATGTATTACAAAAGAGCCTCAAATAACTACGCAAAATATAACCAAATTAACCCCTATCATATTCCCCCACACTTAGCTCTTTGCTTGTCCTCAAACAAAACATCAAGAACAAGTAGAAAAAACACAAGGTTTTACTCACATCACTCAATCAATTCCCAAAACATATCTTCAATGCTTTCTTTACTTATGAACATATAACATATGATACTAAATCTTTCACAGCTAATGCAAGACTTGTGTAGTGATAAATGACTTAGTAGAACCATCACAATACTTCATAATATTCTCAAACTATTAGAAAGAAGTTAGTTCAAAAAGAATATGCATTCCATATGCTTACTTTTCATACATTCTCTCTAATAATCTGAGACATATCATGATTCTACTTAGATCAAGTAGGACTTTTAAGCTTGTAATGTAAGGCTAAAGGTTTGTAATGCGGCTTAGCAAACGAAGGATATAGGAACATCAAAAGTAAAAAAAAAAAACTGAGAGTAAGCAAGAAAAGGGTAACCAAAATAAACCAATAATTCCATGAACCAATCAAACCATAACCTTATATAACAACCCTTACGCATTTCAAGTAAATCCTGCATTGCTCTTTCTGTTTTTTCTTCTTTTTTCACCTCTTCTTATCATCAATTCTTTTCCACACAAGATCAATCAATTTTCCAGCAATGGTAGCAAATATCTTATATGAACTTACTTTTACAGTTCAATCACCATCCTTTTTGTGATTTTTTTGCTCTTTTTGTCTTCAATTCTCTTTCAATTCTTTCTTCTTTTACTCCTCTTTTTTCTTTTTCTACTGCTGTTCTTTTCTTTTTCATTTACTTTCAACTTCTTCCTTTCATTCCACTTCCTCTCTTTTCCCAGCTCCAATTGTAATTGATCCATGACTGAAAGTAACAAGTCATGATCTCTCTTCCTGCATTGTTCTCAACATACATACACTTTCATCCTTGAAAAGCATAAAGATTTGGAAATTATACAAACTCTCAGCACAATTAATGGACAAAATATCGTGACGGGTTGTAAAGAAAGAAATCACCAATTTAAGCTCAAAATAGGCACTAGGGATAATATAGCACTAGGTAGGCTTGAAAAACTCAACTATCCAAAGAAGGCCTATTACCGTCATCCCTAAGTTAAATTATGAATGTCTTTCTTATTTTGCCTCGAGAGGTATTCGAGTAAGTTCTAGAATGCTCCATGCATTTTAGAGAAAAAAAAAAAAGCAGGTTTAAGAATAATGCAAAGCATTTGATCAAGAACTACTTTGTCCAAGTGAGTGCAAAAAGTCATGCATAAGCCATAAATGATCTAGAAAATATGCTCTATAATTCATCATAAAGACATGCACTAAAAATACGGCTTGAAATCTCCAAAAAATCAGAAAATTTCTCAGAAAATTTTGAAAAATTTTGTTCCCAAGAAAGCTAAAGAGTATGTAGAAGACTTGCCAATCAAACCACTCCCCCACACTTAAACTGGATATTTTCCTCAATGGACAAATAAATAGAACCAAGACAAACAATACCATGGGACCAAAAATATAAAGGAGAAGAGATAAGAAAAACAAACTTCCATTCCAAATTAGCTCCAAAAGTTTCACTCTTCTAAATCTTTAAATTTTCAAAACTTTTAAACCAAATTTTTCTAAAGTAGCTCACCACTAAGAAAACACCAAGATAATTGATAAAAACTTGGACAAAGTATATCACCAAACCACTCCCCTACACTTAAATTGGACAATGTCCTCCTTGGCAAAAGATAAACACCATAAAGCATCTCCAAAGGGACAAAAAATAATAAAGGGGTAGAATGTTTAAGTAATACTTCCCAAGTGCAATAATGCTCCAATAGATGGCCATGCTTGAGGTAAAGAGAAGGGCTTGTCCAAGAGGACTTTATTCCTATAAAACAAAACACAACTAAAAGCACAAGGAAAATAATAATAAAAACATACATAAATAAAAGAAAACAAACTAAATAAAAAGACTAAAATAATAAAAATAAAACAAAAATGCTCTACACCTATCATGCTTCCTCATCAAACCTTTTGAAAAGAAATTAAGTTCAAAATAGAAAATAGGCATAACGAATGTAGAATGAAGAATGGAGGATTTTGAAAAATGGAAGGTTCATGAAAACGATTTATCTTAGCAAAACATATAAACCTCCCGTTTGAATGGAGTGAAGGGTAGAAATTTTCACCATCTTCCAAGGACTTCTTACGATATAGTGTTGAAACATCCAACTCCTTGAAGTATGCTAAAGTCAACACATCATTATTTGGACCCATATTCTCCAAGAAAAGAGAGGAACCTACGAAATCATGTGACAAAGAGAGATTTGGATTATTAGCACATAGAGAAGAATTGAATACCCTCTTCCCACATTGGACAGTTGTTCCTTATAGGATCTCCCCTATCCTGGGAGATTCTCTTGTTTAAGTGTATGGTCTAGCATGAACTCATGAGTCTCCTCAACAATCTTAACTAATTGTTTCCTTGGATCGCACCATCGTTGGGAAGCTTCTTCATGCTACTGAAGAGATGAATTTATATTGGCAACAAAAGAATTCAGTAATGCTTCTAATGACGTCTCACCAAAAACATCAAAATGAGTTTGTAATTTTGCCAATCAATACACTAATGCTTTTTTTTTTTTTTTAATGCAACATGTAATAATGATGAATCATGCAATTTAATTCATGAAGACACGAGAAAAAGAACAAAAAAAAAAAAAAAAAGACGAAAATAAAAATTATTTCAAACAGCAAAAATGACTCACTGCTTTCCACAGCCTACACGTATAAAAGATAAGAAGAAAGTTAGATAACCAAAATTCATATTTAAAACAAAATTAAAAGAAGAAAAAGTTAGTAAAATTAAATAAATAAATATACAATATATACAAACATACAAAGACAAGTTAGTGATTATGAACATGTATATACCTATTTACATATGTACAACATATAGCGAAATTACAATACAATTATAAAAACCACAACATTGGCACTTTTTCAACATAGGCACAACATATACATATTTACATATTTACTTATTTACATATTTACATGGTTAAATCAACAAAATCCGAGTTTTCATGCTATTGTTCCCCAGCAACGGGGCCAAAAACTTGATGCGTTTAGATTTGGGCAAAAAAATCATACAAAAACTAAGCACATTCCCAATCAAGTTTAAATTAAAAAATTGGACCCAAATCACACATATGAGCAAGCGTACTCATCATTACTGAGCATAGGGTTCAAACGAGTGTCGATTCTCAAGGAACAAGTAAACATTAGTTACCCCTCTTTCATTGTTTAACTGACTCAACAAAGTAAAAATCAAATAAAAATGAAAACTAAAAATAAAATAAAATAAAAATATGTACATGTCAAGGATGGAGAAGTATGTAACTCAAACCATTGATTAGACAATCATGATTTTCAAGAACTTAACCATTATCATAATCAATCATTTTCTCGGCACCATGAAGGATTAAGGTAAATTAGCATCACTTGGTCTGTCTCAACTAATTACTACCTTCTAGATAAATTAGCATCACTTGGTCTGTCTCAACTAATTCATCCAAAAGATACATTAAACACAATCCTTAATTAAATTTTTTGGTCTGGCAAAAATAAAATTAATCAATGAATCCTTGGTATGGCAAATTTAAAACATGAAATTAATCAAAAGATCAAATAACTCAAAGAATCATGATTATCTAAAATAGTGTCAAATTATAATAGAACAATTAAAACATCATTGTCAAGAAAAAGAAAACAAAGTAAAAGAAAGAACTCATAGACAAGCCTCATTCTTCTTTCTTTGAAAACCTTCTTGTACAACCCTCCTTGAACTTGAAGAATTCCTCCTTAGACTGAGTGATTTTCTATGATGATCAATGAATTCTCCCATTTTTCCTTGTGCTTTTTATCTATTTATAGGCTTAAGAAGTGCCTAAACTCGTAGGTACAAAGTTCCTGGCCGAGTAGAAGTTGGAAGATGCTAAAACTCCCCAAATTTCCTAAAAAGCGTCAAAAGATCGCAGCACCACCTTAGGAACAGACCACAGCCGGTGCCGCCTTGGTCCTTCGGAGCCGGCGCCGACTGTGTTCTGTTTCTCTACTCGTTTGTCAATTTTTCTCCGACATTTGCTCATACATTCCAGACTGCAGCCGGCGCCGCCTCTAGCATTATAGCCGGTGCCGATTAGGCTCTGTTCTACTCTGCTTCTCCAATTTTTCCATCGCTTTGAAGTCCATGCATCCAGTGTACATCCGGCGCCGATTCCAGGCTTCCAGCCGGCGCCGCCTCTGCTTTGTTTCGCGACGGTTTTACTTCATTTTACCAAAAAATCTAAAATAATGGCCAAAATACCTTTCCAAGGGTAAAATCTCAAATATGAAAGAATATGATTAGCTATTGCACAAAATGTATTACAAAAGAGCCTCAAATAACTACACAAAATATAACCAAATTAGCCCCTATCACATTCACCAGAACAAAACGCGCAGATTTAGTCAATCTGCCAACCACTACCCATATGGTATCCATTTAGGTCTTTACCATAGGTAGTTCGGTAACAAAGTCCGTGGTTACCTCTTCCTATTTCCATTCCGGTATTGGCAAATGTTGCAATAATACTGCCAACTTCTTATGTTCTGCTTTAACCTTCGACAGGTAAGGCACGTGGAGGTATACTTAACCATGTCCTTCTTCATTCTGAACCACCAATAGGCTTCTTTATATCTTTATACATTTTCACTTCTCTTGGATGAATAGCATGCATACTTCTATGTGCCTCTCCTAAATTCTTTTCCTTCAGTTGCTGCTCATCAGGCATACACAAGCAATCTCGGAAGTAGATTACTTTCGCCTTGTCTTGTGAAACCCCAATTAAAACCAATCCTAGAGTAAGGGGGTCGGGATGCATATCATATTTTCTTACATGGATAAATATATTTTTGTATGATTTTGTGTGCTTTAGATATGTGATTTATAGTCTAGAAGGCTTAATTGTGTTTATTGAGTAAGAAGGGCAAAATGGTAATTTTACTTGAGGTGGAAATAGGGAGATAGCTTGAGGATTAAATAGGAAAAATATTTGGGAGAGAAAATAAGAACAAGAGTTGTTGTGATTTAGTGGTTAGAGCTTTGGAATTAATTCTTGAGGTCTTGAGTTCAAATTCCATCATTTGAGTTTTAGTATGATTAAATTTTATTTTTATTAGGTAGGCTATATTTCAGCCCTTGCATGCCTTAGGGAGGAGTAGGAGTGTTGTGTTAGGGAAGACATGAAAGGAATGTCCTAATCCTACTCTTGTGCCCTACAAAAATTTCTAAGGAATTCATATCCTTTTTTATCTCTAGCTTTCCTTAATTCTTAATCAATTAGGTTGTTCAATTTATCTAAGCCAATTTTATTTCCAGAAAATTCCAACAAGGTGCTATGATATTGAGGTTTCAAAAATGTCTATGTGAGGATATCTTGTTGACCGAAAATGGGGAAGAGTTATGGAAGGTTCTCAAGAGAATTAATCTCCATGGTTGAACTTTCAAACTCCAACCTATGTGTGTTCATCTTCTTTATGTAGTTATCTGAAAAATTTTCCAGCTTCTTAATTAGTTCAATTGTTAAAATCTTTAGCCATCTTTCCCTCTCAAATACTGCCAGAACAATAACCAATTCCCTTAGCTTGAAGGCTGAAAATTTCAGCCAAAACCGGACTGCTCAAAAAATTGTGCAAACCAGGAAAATTCCTAGGCAGTTTTCGCAGCTTGGTGAGCCAAGAACCAAGCTGTTTCTTCCAGCTTTTCAACCAGCAATTCAATCTTGTCTTTCCTCCATAAAAAAGGTTGGAAACCAGCCTTAAAGGACCATCTAAAACCCCTTCAAACCTTCTGTAAATTGGCAGAAGCATGGCAGAAAAATCTGCACAGAATTTCCTGCAAGCCTTGCAAAAAAACCAACCAAAAAATTCCAGTTTTGTTTCTTCTTCACCCTTGTCCGAAACTCATCCCATTTTTCTATAAAACCCACCTTGGTTAGCCATGAACTGAACTTCATCTTCCTCACCATTGTCCTACACTAAAAAGCTCCATGGCTGCGCCTAAAATCCCTCCATTAATCACTGCAATCAAGCCCTCAAATGGAGTCCAAAATTCTAGCAATTCATTACATCAAACTCCCATGGATTAAGCCTCAACTATCCAGAAAATTCCCTCACCATTGCACTCCATATTTCGGCCACTTTATAGCTCTTGCGAGCATCATTCATCTAAGCAAAATCCTAGCCAAACAGTCGGCCATTGAAGCTCCCCAAAAACCTTCACCAACCGAGATATTCCTACCATATTTGCTCCCTAATTCACTCCCTAAATTACTCCACTTTGAATTTCAAACAACCAGCTTTCCTTTTCTCCCAAATCTGAGAATTCAATCACTAGAATTCTCCAACCCATTCGGCCACTCTTTCCAAGCAGAATTTTGACCAGCCTTTCTCCTATTCTCTCCATTCTCTCCAAACCTCCAAGAACACCAAGAGCACCTACCACCATTCTCATGCCTAAGACCACTCAAAACCTCTCCAATCCTCTTCAAAAACTCCAGATCATACCTACTCATCCTCTTGAATCCATTTCTGTAATTTTTAACATCAAACACTAAAATCAAAGTTCCACTTTTGGATAAAAAATCAGAATTTTCTTGAGGGCACGAGAACACCTTCAAGGTAAGCATGAACAATTAACTCCATCTTCTTCCATCTTCGATCTTAATGAATATATATTAATAAACTTTCTCTCTCTCTCTCTCGGCCAAATGGTTACTCCAACCATGGCCATTTTTCTTCTTCCCTTTTGGACGGATCAAGTCTCCTAAGCGTGAGGATTCTCTTGAAACGTCTTTAAGGTGGTCATCATTCAAGTAAGCCTCTTCAATCTTCTCTTAAAACTCTAGATTCATGTCTTTAGGATGTTATTAGAGAAGGATGGATTATGATTAGAGTTTGAACATGTGTTTTTGTGATGGAGTTAAGATTGAAGCATGAGAATGAATGAGTTTATATGATGGAGTTGGGATTGATGCATGAGGGAGATTTGTCTTGGTTAAATTTTATGATGTTTTAGGGTTTGATGCATGTCTTCATGTCGTGAGTAGTATGAATGATTGAGCATGTTAGAGATTATGTCACTTTTGGTGAATAGGGCTTTATGTTCTTGTATTCTTGTTGGGGCCATGAATATGATTATATTTAGTGGAGTTTGGATTATGTGTTGGTAGATTTGGATCTATGCTTTTATTCATGATTTGGATGTTTTGTTGATTGGTGTAAAGTATATGTTCATGATTATGGTTAGCAATAGGAATTATGATCATGACCTTGTTGTCCCTAAGCTATTTAAGTTAGCCAATTTGACTTCATGAATAAAAATTAATACGATAGTTCCTTCTAGTGATTTCGAAAACCCTAGGAAAATGTGGATTTGGACTGTCATATGAAATAATGATATTTTAACTAAATAATCGATATTCTTTATTAAAATTAAAGTATAAAAATATTATATATATAATAAGAATATTAAATAAAGCCTATTTTTATAAATAATCATGATAGGTAAAATATCAATTTTGTAAGTCATATATTCATAAATACTAATAAAAATTTATTTATTCCCTTTTAATCAAAATATATTAAAATTTACTTATTATTAATTTTATTTACCAATTATTTTCTAACCATTAGTTATTATAAATCATTATTTTAAATAATATCATCTAGGACCTAGGATCCCTCATCAAATAAACCCTAATTTATTTATAGCAAGATTTAAACTTACAATTTATTAGTAACTTTTTCACAAACCCTAGTTATTTTAATATCAAGCTAGATTTATTTTATAAACCATTTTATTTATTATCTAGCCTTAAAGCTTGGGACACTAGGGTCATGATTGTAGTAAGTTGAGCTAGGATTATTTATGGAATTAAATTTTGGCTTGAGTTTAATTATGGCTTATGTTTACCCCAGGCGGGGTTAGGTCAGCTTTTGGAGATCTTTATTTTATCTCGAGCAAAGGAACAGGTAAGTTCCTGCATAAAACTTGTTTGTTGTAAATGGTTACCATGGCAAGCTAAACACGAAGTATGTGAACACTGATTCGGTAAAAGCAATTAAGGACTGTTTCCTTTCTTGTTTCAGTTAAACCAACTATTTGAAAATCAACAAGCAGTTTTACTCAAACACCAAATTGTTTCTAAAACTAATTTTGACAAGGACTTTAGAAATCCTTGATTGCCATTTTCAAGTAAAGCTATGTTTTACCAGTTTTCTCCCAAGTGGGACAATCATCGTTGAGTACTCAATAAGGATAGGCTAGTAGTACTTGTTTTGAAAAGTAAGAGTGAGTCTTTTGGCAGGAGGCCACTTTTAGAAGATGAACTCAACTTAGAGAAATGACAGTTTTACTTAGCTATGCCGGTCCGAGCTAGCAAGTTTTAGTTATGTGGACTGAATGTTACCGATATGGACAACCAGTTTTGTTTGGATGTAGAGAAGGATGAGTATCTTACCCGGTAGGCCGATCACCTACCTTTTTGTCATTCTGCACAAAGTATGGCATTCTAACCATTGTATGGTTATAGGGCCCAACGTGTGGTAACCCATGGCTGCCCTTTTGAGTGGTTGATTTTAATGTACATGTATGGTTGGAAAAGCCAAATCGCTACTCTTGATTTTAACATTGTTTATTGCTTGCCAATACTTTTTCTTATGGAGTTCTTACATCTTGCATACATGAACTGTTTTCACTGAACATTCAAAGCACACACGGATTTACTGAGATTTTTATCTCATCACCCTTTTTACTATGATTTCAGGTCGATCCTGCTGTGGGGATAAGTAGCTAGTTGTTGCCTGCTTGGAAGATGTTCTGTTTTTTATTTTATGTAATGCTTTGGGAGTTGGAAGTGAATAATTTTTATTTCAGATTTGTTCTTGAATTTTTGGGTTGTAATAAGTTTTAATTTCAAAGTATTGTTCAAATTTTTGTTGTGTGTCCTAGTTATAAAGACCCCTTATCCTTTGGACGGGGCGATATCCCCGGCCCTGTTCGGCCTAGGTAGCGGGGTGTTACAAGTGGTATCAAAGAACAGGTTTAGGCAACTATTGATAGTATATATTCTATTTATTTAAGTTCAATCTTTATCTAACCTATCTTGTTTATGCTGTAGGATGGTTAGAATACTTAGAACCACGAGGAAGGGACAGCAATGGCATCCTCCTATCCCTATCTACCTACAAGACCTTCCAGTACCTCAGCTTGCTCCTGAACTAGTTATTCCTTTGGAAGATAGCAGCGATGAAGAGGTCCCAATCAATGAGCCACCCCTAATACCAGTGATAGAATTGAGTTTTGACAGTGAAGATGAGGAGATAGGAGTATGTTCCCCACCCTCCTAGTCCCATAGTTGATTTATCAGCGGATAGTGATGACCTGAGGGAGATAGATTATGAATTTCCACCTAGGCCTTCCTTCTTTCCTCCACCCAACTAGGTTGAGATCGGGGAGAGTTCTAGGCGCCTCGGGAAAGAGCCAATGGAGGTGGCCACCTACATTCTTCCTTCTTTCCAAGGGTAATTAGGGAATATTACATGAGGATGAACTAGGAAGAAAATTTGGTTGGGAAAATAAGAATAAGAGTTAGTGTGGTTTAGTAGTTAGAGCTTTGTGGTTAATCTCTAAGGTCATGAGTCCAAATCTCATCATCTAAGTATTATTTTTAATTATTCTAACTAACATTTGAATTTTCTACTTACATTCCATACAGTTAGGAATATTGTCTTGGGGAAAACACAATGATAATGTCATAACCATGTGATCTTGTCCTAAAAGAAAATCTTGAAGAATTCTAACCTCCATCGTTTTAGCAATCTATGTCCAAATCTATTTAAATTCAAAATACTCCAATTTCTTCAATTCTCCAAATTTCCTTACAAAATGTCTTGGATAAATCTTGGGCTTGAATTTTCAAAAATTTCCAACTCTTGAGATAGGGGATGACAAAAATTTAGGAGGAAGAATAGCTAGTTGGTTTTTAATTAAATCACCATAGTTTCACTTACAAACAATGCCAAACCAGAATTTTTTTTCCAGCAAACTAGCAACATTACACATGACCTTGAAACCATTCGTCAGAACATATGAATAGTGGAACCATTCTCTATTTTTCTTCAAAATGATGGCTGGAAAACCACCATTAATGGACCTTCAAACACCCTTAGATTCCAACTGAAAATTCATTCCAAAGTGGACCAAAAATTCTGCACCAAAACAATTTCTATTTCAAGTGTTCTTCAGCATCAATTCCAGAAATTTTTGTCCAGCTTTTCCTCTTCATACTAAGGCCAAAATTCTTCCGTAAGCTTCACCAAATTTTGGGCCTTGTACAGCCATGAACTGAACATCTTGACTTCTCCACCAACCTTGAGTAATAGGACTCCATTATCATACCTCAAAAAGCTCCTATCTTCATTCTATCCAAACTTATTCAAACATCAAATTAAAATTCGAGATTTAAATCCTGTGCCATTCCATAGCTATTTTCGTCCAGCCTTAATCTGTAACAACTCTCCATCCTTTGGTTAAAACATACCTAGGTCAGCCCTCCACCATTGAAGGACAAGAAATCTTCCAAGAGCAAACACCATTACCCAATCCTATACTTCAAACAACACTACTTTTCTCTCAATTTGAATTTTTTAAAAAATTTGAAACTCTCTCTTTCATTCTTGGATAACCAAAAGCTCCCCCTAGGCTAAGCCATTCGGCTGTCACACTCACAAACACACACGAAATTCAACTCCTCTCAAACTCTCTCAAGAACACCAAGAACACTAAAAACACCAAGAACACACACTTCACATCTTTAAGCCTAAACCACTCGTAAACACCTCCAATTCATCCCAAACACTCTAGACCATTAATATTCAACCTATATTCTTCATTGCTGCACTTTATAGCACCAAAATAGACAAAGTTGAATCTTCAATAAATCAAACTACTCTTTTTTGTTGAAGATTCGAAGAACACCAAAGAGGTAAAAAAAGAACAACCTTCTTGTTCTTCTTCTTTTATTCAACTTCTAATCTTCTCTTCTACTCTCATTCATTCCTCTCTCACTCTCTACCTCTCTCTTGGCTAAAATGTTGATGACCAACTATGGATTATTTTCGGATCACAAAAAACCCATCAAGCATTCAAAGATCTTCACTAAGCAAGGCGAATCCTTCATCTAACAAGCATCAATAAAGTATTTCTTTCTTAATCCCTTCTTTACATCTCAAAATAAAGTCTCTTAGATATTGATAGGTTAATTGAATAAAGCAGGGGTTGAGGATATGTATGTGGGTGAAGGGGATGAAGTTAAGACATGAGAATTGTAATGAATGTTGTGCCTTATGGATTTTGCTTTAGAATCACTATATGTTCATTATGATTGAAGAGATTTATGGATGTTTTGTTGCATGTTAGACATTATGCCACCATTGTTGATTAGGCCTTCATGATATTATTTTTCAATGAAGCCACAAATAATATTATGCCTAGTAGAAGATCATCCATGATGTAGTATATGTTAATTCAAGTCTATGTTCGTGGATATATTAACATGTTATTTATTGTATCCATGTATGTAAGAGTATGTTCATGGATCTTCTCTAGCAATAGAGAAATTATTGTCTGAACTATTTTTATTAATTTTAGAATTATTCTTACTATTATTATTATTATTAATTTAATTAGTTCTATCATTTAATTTAATCTACAAAATTCAAAAAAAAAAACATTGTGAAAGTTCGAAATAGAAGATTATTTAAAATATTATTATTTTATTAGTTAAATAAATAAAATATTTTTATTAAATATAAATAATAAAATATTGGAATTAATTAATATCAAATGACTTTGTAACTCATATTATTTTTATTACTAGTTAGCCTTTCTAAAACTTGTATTTACACTCATAAATATTATTTACATGAAAATTTATTTGTTACTTACTATTTGTTATTTATTAATTAGAAATTAAGTATAATTCATTTATTATTAATTTTATTGGTTATTTATTATCTATTAATTATTAATTAAAATGAAGTATAATTTATTATCTATAATAATACTATTTAAATATTACTTGTTACCAATATTATATAGGATTTATTATTATCCATTATTTAATACTAATTTTATTTATTAGCAAAATTACTCATTATTTATTATTTGAAACTATAATTTATTTTATAACACCCATTTATTTTATCTTATCAAGCTAATTTTATTTTATAAAATACTTTATCAACTAGTATTAAAGCTAAAGACATTGCAGTCATGATTAGTTATTGTTGTGGCTAGTTGAACTAGGAATTTTTTATTTTAGGCAAATAAGGTTTGGATGTTATCTTATATCTTGTATTTACCCCATGCCGGGTTAGGTTGACCTGAATTACCTTGGAAGACTTTTGAACTCAAGAAGACCAAAAGATCAGGTAAGTTCTTGCATGAAACTGTTTGAAAACTAAAGTTATCGTGGCAAGTCAAACTTAATGTATATGAGTATTTGTACTGTAAAAACAATTATAGGTAATTTTTCTTTCCATTTCAATCAAGTAAACCATTGAAAGTTAAACAAACAATTTTACACAAAATGCTAAACTTTTCCTAAAAACCTAACTTTCGCAAGAATTTTGGAAACCATAATTGCTATTTCCAAATGAATCATTGTATGATCTTTCTTCTCCCAAGTGAGACAAACAATGTTGAGTACTCAAAAAGGATAGATTGCTAGGACGAGCCTTTGAAGGGTTTAGGTAAGTCTCTTAGTAGGTAGCCACCTTAGAAGGGTGAGTCCTTCCCGGATAGGATGCTAGTCTTGTAGGTCATATCGGCCCGAGCTAGCAAGTTCAGTCAAGTAGACTGTGTATTTTCAGAGTGGACAACTAGTAAGTTTAGGTGTAGAGATGAAGGAGTATCTCACCCGGTAGGTCGTACACTTTCTTTGTGTCAGCATACACAAAGTGTGGCATTCTGATAGTTTTATTGTTATGGTGCACAAAGTGTGGTGCCATGACTACTTCTTTTGAGTGGTTGTATTTATCGTGCACATGTATGTTTAGGAAAGGAAAACACCACTCTTCATTTGTGAAATTTATTTGAGGATTGACAACACTTTTTTTTATGAAATATTACAACTTGTAAACATGAACTATCTTACCTAAAACACTCAAAGCACACATAAGCTTACTGAGATTTTTGTCTCAGCACATTTTATACCATGATTTTAGGTCGGTCCTGCTGTGAAAGTATTGAGTAGAGATTGCCTATATTTTGAAGATTTATTTCTTTTCTGATGTATTTTATTTGAGAGGCTTTAGCAGACATTTATTTATTTTTTGAACTTGTTCATATATTGCTTGGGTTGTAATAAGTTTAATTTTGAATTATTTCTTTCATTTTTTTGTGAGTCCTAGTTATGAAGACCCCTGTCCTGTGGACAGGGCAACATTCGCAGCCCTAATAGGGGCATAGGTAGTGGGGTGCTACACAAATTTTGTAACTCGATGTTTAACTTGTCAGCAAGTGAAAGCCGATCAGCAATGGCCTGAAGAGTATTGCCGCTATTACCCAATTCTATCATGGAAATGGAGTGAAATTACTATGGATTTTGTTACAAGATTGCGCACGGCAGTAGAACAGCATGATAGTATATAGGTGATAGTGGATTGATTGACTAAGTCTGCCCATTTCATCCCTATCAATCAACGGGATTCTATAGAGAAGTTAAATAAAATCTATATGGAAGAAGTAATCAGACTTCATGAAGTACCCACTAGTATTGTGTCGAACCGAGACCCCAGATTTATTTCAAAATTTTGGACTAAGTCCCAGTGGAGATACAAGACAACATTAAAATTCAGTGCAGTAGCGCACCCACAAACGGATGAACAGGCAAAACGAGTGAATAGAGTTTTGAAAGACATGTTGAGGACCTGTTCTTTGGCTTTTGAAATTAAGTGGATTGATAATATAGCATATGCAGAATTTGCATACGAATTAGATTGGCCCCGTCTGAAGCTTTATATGGAAGAAAATGTTAGTTCCTATTATATTGGGAAATTTTAGGATGGAGAACAGGCAAACAAGATGCTTTTGACCTTGAAAAGGTTTGATAGGCTGTAGAGATTATCAAAACCAGGTTAGAAGTAGCACAGAGTAGATAGAACAGTTATGCGAATTAACGTGGGAGAGATTTGGAATTTATTGAATAGGATCATGTATTCTTGAAGTTTGCTCCACAACGACAATTGGGAATCAAAGAAAAATAAAAGAAATTAGGATTTAGGCATGATGGATCATTCCCTATTGTTGAGAGGAATGGGAAAGTAGCCTATCGATTTGGAGTTACCAGTAGAACTTCAAGTTATTCATGACGTGTTTTATGTATCCTAACTTTGAAAGTATATGGCAGATCTTGCCCATATTTTGAATAAAGAACCCATTGAGATGACTCTAAGATTGAAGAATGAGGAAAAGCCTATTAAGATCTTAGAGTATACTAAAAAGGAATTGAGGAATGAGAAAATTCCACTTGTACAAGTATCATGGAATCATCATTCTGTGTAAGATGTAACTTGGGAAATGAAAGCAAAGATGTTGCAAAAGTATCCAGATTTATTCCAAGTGTAAACCAATTTTAATGGCGAATTTTTTTGTAAGGAGGGGAGAATGTAACACCCTACCTTGTTACTTTCGATTGGCTACTATTTGTAATAGGATAAGAATTTGTACCGAATTTGAGAACAAAAGTTGATCGGTGTAATGAGACGAATATTTTGGTGGAATAAAATTTTGTCGAGACCTGGATGTAATTATTGAATTTGTTCTACCTGTACCCTAAATTTTTGAAATGTTATTATTATTAACAAACTAAGAATTTTAGGGTACTTTGAAAAAAGAAATTGATCAGTATGATAAGACGCACGTTTTGGTGTGAATTATGCTACCCAGAGTATCGGGTGCGTTTTCGTCATTTTGACCGCACCTGCAACTTTGATCGCAAGTTTGATCAAGTAGAAGAGGAATCAAAGAATTTGAGTGTTACCAAAGGATTCAGTGGAATTTTGGGAATTTTGGGAGTTGAATGTTGAAATAAAATATTTTTCCGTAACGGACCCGATTTGGGTCATTTCTGAAGAAAATAGGAAATCGCGTTTAAAAATGGATGTGTAGCATCGTGTGAATGGTGGATGAAAATAAGTGTTAAAATACCATTGTGGGAGTGAAATATTTGTGGGATTATTAAGTTGTAAAACCTTATTGAATAAGCTTAAGAATTATCCATTTAAATTAAATCCACTAATAGGAATTTAGCTTTGAAATGGATAGCCCACAATGTAATTAATGTTGGTTAACTTTGGGCACTAGAATGGTGGTGGAAGGTTTGTAAAATAGCAAGAAATTTGTCCAAGAGAAGAACAAACAGAAGGAGAGGGAGAAAAACCAAAAGAAAAAGAAAAATGAGATAGAAAGAAGGAACTGTGTTTGTTTTTGGTGTGTTCATGGAGCAAAATCACACAAAATAGCTTCAAATACACTGTAAATCCGAACCTTGCCTAAATTAAAGTTGTTGTTGGTTGAATGATGATTATGTTGATTTGAATTTTGACATAAAAATATGACATTCATGTATCGATTTCGGATCAAAGCTAGGGTTTGTGAACTTTCGTGTATGAACTTTATATATGCTTGTATATGTGCTGGCTGCCTAAAGGCCTTTGAATGATGTTTTCTGTGAGAAAGAATTGAATAATTATGGTGGTTTGAAGGCTTATTTTCGGTTGAAGAGGTGATGATCAAAGTAGAGTAAAAATAGAATTTACCTGGATGGAAAAATGGATTATATTAGCTTTTGATTAGAAAAGATGAATTTGTGTTGAATAAGTGTGGCTTTTGTGAGCTACTAGAAATCTGATAATTTAGAATTAAAGATTATTTGAAGCAGAATTGAATGAATTAATGGTTCTAAGGTGTTAAAGATTAAAGGAGGACAAAGGAAAGCACGAATAGTTAAAGTGAGGTAAAACTATTGGGGCTGTTTTTACCAAGTATCGTACCTCAAGAACTAGAATTCTAAACAAGGGCATATAAAGAATTAAATTTAAGAGTCTTATGATCGTCTTGGTATATCATAGTGCCAAAACCGAGTTATGGATTGAAAGTTATGTCCGAAACAAATTCACATGCCAAAACAGCAAAATTTCAGAAATTTGCTTAGAATTTGGATGAATTTAAGGATGATTAATTGTGTAATCTTAGATGAAATAATTGGGAAATATGAAGTGAATCCCTTGTTTATAAAGGGAGAAAGGATGTGGAAAAAGGAAAATGAAAGAATCAAATAAACGATCAAAAAATGATGTGAACGAAAGTTAAATGTTTTCCTTAACCGTCGACCAACCATCGGCTAAACGTCAGTTGGACGTCGGCTACCCGTCGGGCATGTCAATTGGATATCGGCCAACCATTAGCTTTTTTCAGCCAAATACAAATTGACCTGAAAATGATGTTTAGTGTAGGTTTATCGATAAACGGCCAACAAAACGTCGAAAATGGTAGAGACGGTGATTAAACATCCATGAATGGAAAGGGTTACTTAGGACACGAGGTGAGTCCCTTGGATTTCTAAAACTCTTTCCAAAGCTAGTGTGCTTTGTTTTTTCCATGAAATGCATTATTATATACCGTTTTGGAAATCCCTGAATACGTTTAAGGTATATCTGAGCAAGATTTGTTTTATGCCATTTTAAGCTGAAATGAACTTCATGATTAGCTTGGAAACCTTAACAAATGATTAAAGTATAAGTTTGTGAATTTAGTCCTTTCTGGATTAAATTCTTGGATTTTTGAAAAATGGTAAATTTTGGAATCAGGTATTCATAAATTGACCAGAATGCCCTTATTGGAACATTTTATGGAATTGTGTTTGGAATCTTTGAATATAACCCTTTTTTGGGATTTAAATTCTAAGCTTCTAGAAATGAGTTCCTTTTGGAAACGAGTATTTGGAAAATAATCCAAATGTCCTTATTGGAATGTTTTATGAAAACCTTGGAATCGGGGATTTGGTAAATGACTAAAATATCCTTATTAGAACTCTTTCGAATATTTTTCAAATCGGGTAAGGGTAAAATGATCCAAACACCTTCAGAAAGTCTTTTGGAATTGGGCATGGGTAAAATGACCTGAATACCTTTGGAAAATGATTTTTGTGACCAAGTACGGGGAAAACGACCAGACTACTCTTGGAAACATGTTTTGATGTATGAACATAACTCTTTATCCTATTTCAACATGAATTTGGAAAATGATGTCTTGTGATGAGATTGACTTTTGAAAAATGACCTTTTGATCCCTGAAATTATTTTATTAGCCTGATATGCCATGGACTAGATTGATTGGTTCTGTGGAGCCTATATGAATGATAATATGACTTGCGAGTCAGTGGGATCAAATTGTAGAAATGTTATTTTGCCCTAAAAATGTTTGTTTTGAAAATCTTGCGAGATTAGCTAACCCTCTGGTCCAATCAGTCAGAAGAGGTTGGTATTGGTAACATTAAGTACTCAACAAGGATTTTGATCTTTGTACTAGCTCATGTTAGAGGTAGACGACCCCCAAGTAACCTAGCTAGTTCTGGGGATTATCTTACTCCAAACAGGGTGATAGAACATTGAGATAAGTCATCCTGACTAGCCGTTTAGCACCTGGCGATTGCCACGTTTGCGGGCGCTTCTTATTTTGAGTCATTCGTAGGATGCCGAGCGAGGACACTAGGTGCGTTTGACTTCTTGCCACCTCGATGGTGATTGACATCAGGATTGGGACCATTGGCTTATGGAGGCAAGTAAAAAGTTGTGCGCTGCAGTACACTAGGTATGCTGTGATATACCTGAGCAAGAGTACGCTACGGTGTACTTATTCCGGTGACGTACGATTGAGTACTGGAGGCTACGGTCTCAGTACAATGATACGTGGCATTGAAGGCAAGGACTATAGGACTTGCATATAGGCCGACTTTTTGTCGGAGAAGTGCCTGTGATTTGAAAACTGGGACAATGATTTTAAATTTGAAATAAAGTTTTCCAAAAATGATTGAGTTCTGGATAAACTCTTCTTTAGAGAATTTTGGAGTTGTTTCCAGTGAGCAAATGATATGCTATTCCACAAAAGTTTTATGCACCCTATTCTTTCATAAAGCACTAACACAAATGGGACTCACTGGGTAATTCGTCACTTACATATGTCTTTTAACTTACCTTTTGTAGGATCGAGAGCTCAATAGACTTATGGATAGAAGGATGATACCACAGAGTAGGCAGTTTAGGTCTAGATTGCTTTCTTTTTTATCATGTACTATATTCTGTTATAGATAGAGATGGCATTTATGAAATCCTCTGATATATGTATATGTGTGGCCATCAGTATGGGATATTGTTGAGTCTAGACATTATATATGTATTTACTCTGTTATTTCCATTATAAAGATCTGTTGTCTAGGAAACTGGACGGGACGACACCTGGTGTTGATATGCTTCGAATGTTGTCTTTAGTAGGGGTGTTACATTATGAGTTTAAATTTTACTTGGCTTTAAGTTGTGATGAGGAATTTGTGTTGATAAAAGATCTTTAAGAGGAATGATGGTGGAGAATTATGGAAAATTCTTGTAAGATGAAGGTGTGGAAAAAAAATAAAAAAAAAAGAGTTGTTATTTCCTCTTTGAATATGAGAAGGAATTATTTTTGCTTCATATGGGGGCCAATATGGATAGTGAAGAGAAATCCACTTTCTTCAGGCTATAAATTCCCTAAAGCAAACGAAAGAAAGAATTGTTTAGAGGAAAGTTATTGAAAAAATGATGAGTAATGACTATAAAGGGGCTAATACGGTGTGTGAAATGAAAATCCATGCACTTGAGGCTATCAATTCCCTAAGTCATTGAAAGAAATTTTGAGAAAAAAATTAGAATGTTTTCCTTACGTTATTACTTGAGTTGAGCAATTTTTGGATTTTTAATGCTTGAGTTGGTAGATGGCTTAACTTATGTGATTCATGTTATCTATATTTTAACTTGAAGAGTGAAATAATTATCTTATACTACGGTATACACTTGATTAATTTGACTTCAAGAGTCTTGTAATATCTTGTCAAGTATTTCAAAGTTTGAATTATTTTCAAAGGGTGTGAATAACAAGAGTTGTATCTAAAGTTTGAAGCGACATTATAATCCTTGCTATGTTATTTTTTATTTATTTATTTTTTTTTTTTGGAATGAGAAAGAACTTGTGTTTTCTTGATAATTTTTCTTAACTATAGTGTTTTGCTTAAGGACAAGCAAAAGTTCAAGTGTGGGGGTATGTGATAGGGGCTAAAATTATCATTATTTTTCTAGTTATTTGAGGTTGTTTTGAGATACATTTCCTGTAATAACTAGGCATATTCCTTCCTATTTGACACATTGCTTGTAAAAAAATTTTTTGCCAAATTTGTGCATATTTGAGTTAAATGTGAGCAAAAAGTGAATAATTTTAGAATGCACCTAGTTCCAGGCCTAGCCAAGGGACCAGGCGTCGGGTCCATTCTGGTCAAGTAGAGAAAAATCGAGCAACTTTCAAGAAGAAAACAGAACAGACCTAGAAAATAGAATAGACTTAGCGCCAGGTCTAGGAAGTGGAGCAAGAGTGGGGTTTATTTATTTATTTATTTTTTGGCCAGTGAAAATAGAGCAAAACCCCAGAGAAAGAAAAAATTGTACCTAGCACTAGGTGGGTGGAATTGACCCGGCGCCAAGCCTGCTCCGAAAGGCAAAAAACCTGTGCATGAATTTGGAAATTTTCCAAACATTTTGGTATTTTCTAATTCCTTCTCATCCAAGAATCTTCCAGTAACAAATTTAGCATCAAAGAGGCTTATAAAAGCAAGAGAAAATACAACAGAAGAGGTGTGGAGGTGGATCGAGGAGCATAAATTTAAATCACTCATTGAAGGAGGAATTCATCCAATCAAGGAGAATTGTTCAAGAGAGTTTTCAACGCTAAAGAAAGAGGCTTATCTATGAGTGCTTTCTTTTATGTTTATTTTCTTTTCCTTAAACAATGATGTATTTAGTGTTTTTATTATAATTTAACATTATTTTGAATTCATGGTTTGCTGTTAATTTGGTTATTTGATCAATTCTTTTTGATCTTTGGTGTTTGATTATTTGTTTTCATTGGTTGTTTATGCGAGTTCTTTTAATTGACTTGGGACAACGATGTTAGTAGTTTCATTGCATTGATTTCGTATTTGTCTAATCTTAATGGACTTGAGCAACGAAGTTAAGATTATAGGACTAAGTTATCAAAGATCAGTTGATTTCACCACGAGCAAAAGATTATTAGCTAATTTCATGCTTATAATGAATTAAGCCTAATGCATGTTTTGGTTATGTTAGTTTAATTCACAAATCTATTAATACGAATAAAAAATATTAGATTCCATAGATTGACAAACAAAGTGGAATTTATCTAGTTAGATTTATGACATGTGAAACAATGGAATTTTTCTATATATTCCTTCATGATGCCAAGATGATAATTAGTTAAGAGAATTGCTAGTTGGTTCATTATCATATTTTCAAGGACAACTGTCTAAATTACATATTCCCATATCCTTGAGTTGTATATATTTTTTATTTTTCTTTTTCTTATTTTCTCACTTTATTAGGTTGGTTAAACAATGAATGAAAAGTGATTAGTGTGTACTTGTTCCTTTGAGGATTGATACTCGAGTATTCCCTATACTATACTTGCGATGAGTATACTTGCTCGTATGTGTATTTTGAGATTAATGTTTTAATTAAACCATGACTCAGAGATGGATTTAAATTTGATGATTTTTATACACCTAAAATTTACGCATAAGATATGAAAATAGCTTTCCTAAATGGAAACCTGACTGAGGAAGTGTATATGACACAACCTGAGAGTTTCACAACTAATAAGAGCACAAAAGTGTGCAAGCTGCAAAGGTTCATTTATGGACTTAAGTAAGCTTCTAGGAGTTGGAACATCCATTTTTGATAAAACAATCAAAGAGTTTGGTTTCATTTAAAACATGGATGAACCTTGTGCATACAAGAAGGTTAGTGGGAGTGTAATAATTTTCCTATTACTCTATGTAGATGATATATTGTTAATGGGAAATGATGTACCTATCCTTCAGTCAGTAAAAATTTAGTTGTCCAAGAAATTATCCATGAAAGACCTTAGAGATGCAACCTACATTCTTGGAATTACGATCTATAGAGATAGGTCAAAAAGGTTGATAGGTCTTTCACAGTCTACATACATAGACAAAGTGCTAAAGAGGTTTAGCATGGATTAATCCAAAAGAGGATTCATACCCATGTTTCGTGGGATAAGCCTTTCAAAGTCATTGCTTCCAAAGACACAAATTGAATGGGATCACATGAGTAGGATTCTATATGCTTTGGCAATTGGATCCATCATGTATGCTCTGATATGTACCAGGCTCAATGTATCTTGTGCTATCAGTTTGACGAGAAGATACCAATCTGACCCTGGTAAGGGTTATTGGGTAGCTCTAAAGAATATCCTTCAGTACTTGCGAAGGACTAAGGTTGTATTCCTAGTATATAGAGGAGGTGATTTGAAAATAAAATGGTATACTGATACCAGTTTTCAATCAGATTAAGATGATTTCAAATCATAGTCTGGCTACGTGTTTACATTGTGTAGAGGGGCAATAAGTTGGAAGAGTTCCAAATAAGATACGATTGCCGACTTAATGACTAAAGTCGAGTACATAGCCACTTCTAAAGTAGCTAAGGAAGCTGTTTTGATCAAGAAGTTCATGACAGAGCGTGGAGTGGTTCCTAATGTTGCTAAACAAATATCCCTATATTGCGACAATAATGGAGTTGTGACACAAGCAAAAGAACCAAGGTCTCACCTACAATCCAAGCATGTACTTAGACGTTTTCATTTGATTAGGGAAATCATAGATAGATAAGATGTAAAGATAGAGAAAGTTCTCATGAATGAGAACGTAGCTGACCTACTTACAAAAGCACTATCTCAAAAGAAACATGATAGACTTGTTGTGTAATTTGACATTAGATACATGAATAATTAGTTCTAGTGCAAATGAGAGTTTGTTAGTGTTATGCCCCAAAGACAATCACATATATTCTGTATATTGTGCATTATTAAATAAAACAATGCATTCTTTATCTTTCAATTTGTTTTATTTATACTTTCGTGTAAAATAACTTTTAGATAAAGTCTCAAGTGCGACACTATATTAAGAAAATTATGATAGAGTTCATGATATTACTACACTGGATAATGTTCATTCTTAAAATATCTTTAGTCGTAGTATTAATGAGATAGGACATCATTAATACGCTGAGACTACCACGTGTTATACTTCCTGATTTGATCAGGTGGCGGTTCTCACATCTGTGAGTATTGTGATACTCAAAGTCAACATGTGGATGTCTATTACTTGAACAAGTACATTGGATAACCTGACTATAAGATAATCACATGGATAACTATTTAGTACCAGTGATAGAATCTCATCATAGCAAATGTGCAAGTATCCTTCGACTTGAAATTCTAAGGTACTTTATTTCTTAAGTGTTGGACTTTGATCCCAATCTTTGTAGTCCTGACAAGACCGCATACAGGATGGATATCAGGTACAACATGAAGTAAAGAAAAGTAATTGACATGATCAACAAAGGATTCATCACTCCTAATACTACGAGCTAATATCTCACGGCCACTTGTAGGAATCACTACTCAAGAAGTCCTTAGCCAAGACAATTGTGTATTGGAAATGGTTCTAATTGATACATTTGATGTTAATGTTGTGACCTAGAGGCAATAACTTGTACCATGTATATAGCATAATAATTAATCAAAGAGGCATTCTTTATCTTTTAGTTTGATTATTATATCTTAATATGCTTTTAAATTGTTTGATAAAGTCTCTAGTACAACATAGTGTTAAGAAAATTATGACAGAGATCAAAATGTAAGATTTCTACTACACCATGTAGTATTTGTGCTTGAATAATCCCTAGTCATAGTATTAATGAGATGTGACATTATTAATTTGCAAGACTAGCACATATTATATCTCTTGATTGGATCAAACGGTGGTTCTCATAATCGTGAGTATTGTGACACTCAAGATTAATATGTGGTTTCTTGTTATATGAACAAGTTCATTATATGACCTAGCTATGAGATAATCACTTGGATAAGCTATTGAGTGTCAGTGATAGAATCTTATTATAGAAACTGTGCAAGTATCCCTAGACTTGAGATATCTAAGGTACTTTGTTTGCTGAGCATTGTACTTTGATTCCAATATTTAGAGCCAAATTGAGGGCCGCCTATGGGATAGATATTGGGTACAATGTGAGGTAAACGAAAGTGGTTGAGAGGGTCAATAAAGGATTCACCACTCCTAATAGTAGAAGAGTATATCTCATGGCCACTTGTAGAAATCATTACTCATGAAGTCCTTGGCCAAGACGACTATGTGTTGGAAACAGTTCCAAATTTGATATACATATTGAGTAATGGATTTCTTCAACAAGTACTAAAATATTCTAGCCAGAATTAATAATATTCTGGATGGAGTTGGCACAAATTCCATGCTCTAGACCGAATGAGATATAATATGGTGAAAGGAGTTTATTGCACTGGTCATTTGCAATTGAAAGATTCAAGTCAAGCCACTTGACTTTCTGGACTTTTGGGTGATCAAGAGTCATTGCTAGATGTCGCTATTGATCTTCTAAATATGAATTTATTAATTAGAGAATTAATAAATTAATTCTATATTTTATTTAGGATTATTAATTTTAAATATGTTAGAATTAATTCATTTTATGCTACCAACAGGACCAGGAAACCTAATGGTTCATACACAAAAAGGTTTGAATGCTCAATATATATTATTTGATAATATTATGGGGTTAATTATTAGAAGAAAATATATTTATAGGTGAATTATAAGTTTGTTATAATTTATGGTACTTGGTTGTAAATATATAAGGGTGAGTTTTGTTGGAGTGAAAGTGGGAAGGAAATGGGAGGGGAAGTAAAATAAGAAGTAAATGTGGCATTTACTTAGTTTGGTTAGAGTGATTGGAGAGAGGGAAGTATATATGGAAAGGAATTGGATCCCTTCCACATCAGATTTTTCTTACTCTCCATTTTGGAGGGTTTAGGAAGTAAATGTGGGTCAAAAGACCCTCTTGTTCTAGTGTATTTATATTATTACAATTTTGGCCCTCAATCTACTATCTGAAAATCAGCCGCCTCAAACTTCCCCATTGTTGGAGTTTGGTCGACAGAGAAGATCGAAGCTGTGGTTCAAGCTCGCTTCACCATATCAATTCACCTTCGCTGCTTCAAATTCGGTTTGTAATCACCTTCTTCTTCTCTTTTCTTTTTCTTATTCACCTGTGCTGTTCAATACCTCCATTTCCCACGGTTAAAATATTGTCGAAAGAATCCAGCATTGGAGGCTGCCTTTTGCAGAAGACTCTTGCCACTATGATTCATATTCTTCTGGGTTTTTTATTAGAATGGCCCCAACTAGCCCATTTGCTGCATGGTGCCATTCCTTTTTTTCAATTTCACCGGTGCTCATTTGAACCTTCACTGCCATTGTGATTTTTTTGTGCATATGTCTGCCGAAATTTGCCTATTGTGCCAACTGCAATATGCTTGGAATGCTAAATAATCTTGTTTACTTTTAAAAAATAAAATAAAATAAATAATCATGGTTATTTGTGTCTGTATGCTCACATTTGATTCTATAAGTATTGACAAAATTAGATGGTGTTCTTCACCAGACTCTTCTTCTTTTGCACTCTCATTTATGTTTATGAGTGTTTAACCCAGAATTTTAAAAAATTTATAAAAAAGTGGAAAAATAAATCTTTTGTTTTTATCCCCAGCCCACCGGTTTCCTTTCTAATTTTACATTCTATGTTATTATTCTTTCATTAGACTGGTATTTTTGTTGTGGAATCAATTTCATGAGGGGATGTTTTGTTTTGTTATGTTTAGATCATTCGATATTCTTTCTTTAGCACAAAGGAAGCTTTTGGTTCTGCACCTTCATGGCTCTTGCGGCTTAGGTATTAGATATTCCAATTTTCAATCTATGAAACAATGGTGCCTCTAGGAAGGAACTTTCTTATTTTAACCCATTTGTCTACTGCAGGTATAGCACTTTCATAGTGTTGTATCCAATTGGCATCACAAGTGAAGTTGGTCTAATATATTATTGCTTGCCTTATATCAAGGTAATAAGCTAGAAATGGTCATACAAGTAATTTCTACTAGATTTGACTAACTTCATGTTTGGCTTGTTGATATCTGAGATTTTGACTTGCACAATTTGTAATTTTCCTTGCAAAATAGATGGTAACGTTTTTTCCACACTACATGCGCAAAATGATGTATGGGATAATTTGAGCTTATGGATATGCTGAGACTATTAGTGCACTCTGTAGAAACTTCTATTTCTGAGTGTCATATATTTGGGAATGTTCTGCTAACTATAGGTTTTTCATCTCTCTTTCAGAATTGCATGTTTCTTTTAGTTTCTTACCATTGAAATAAGAATGCAAGAACCACATCCTTTCAAAATGGTTGCATTATGATTCACCAGCAAATTCTTCACAGATCATCATTAAACTTAATTCTGACTCAAGGATTCCCAATTCCAATCTAAATAGTTTGAGAAACTTGTTACCCCCTAATTGAACAGTGAAATAATTGTCCAAGATTGTATTTCCATTTTCCTCCAGGATAAACTTGCAGTGGTTTTGAGTTCCTAACTTTAGCTCCCCTTTGTGACTTCTTGAACAGAGAGAATGAATCTGTTGTCAAATGCTATATTGATATGCCTATCTAAAACGAAAGATGCTTCCATCTTGTGCTGATGGAAAAGTTTCTGATAGCATAGATATATAAAACTCTTTTTCTAATTGTGTGATTAAGTACCACATCAATGTGAATACTCAAGTTTTCTTCAAATTCAGATTATATTTCTAATATTTACAACGTACAGAAGAATTTCATATAAATTCTTATATGTATGATATCCATGTATATTATTTATTTTATGTTGACTTTTTTTTTTTTTTTTGTTTCCTATTAGTGGAATTTCATTATTTATGGATTAGATGTTTCAATAGAGGATCATGATTGGTGAGGTGATGAAGATAATAATAGTTTGATCATTTTGAGTGATTGGGAACGAAGACATCGAATAGCTGTGGTTCAAGTTCTATGCTTTGCTATCCAAGCTATTCATTTGTTAGGAATAACCACTGAATTAATGTCTATAGAGCGAGGTCCCAATTTAGAATCACAAGAAGTGAATATAAAAAGGGTAAGGATTCGCAATAAATTGATATATGATCTCAGCACTAGTAACTATGCAAAGGATATAATTAGAATGAGGCCTCATGCTTTTCTAAGATTATGTGAGATACTTCGAGGTACTGGGCGATTATAGGATAATAGGAATTCAATTGTGGAAGAACAAGTAGCTAAATTCTTGTGGACGTTGAGCCATGCTACTAAGCAGAAAAATATTCGGTTTTTCTTTCGTCAATCTATGGAGACAGTTAGGCGTCATTTTCATGCTGTCTTAAGGGCAATTGTTTCACTTGAAGATAATTTTTTTAGACAACCCACAAGGAGAGATGTGGCATTTCACATACAAAATAGTGGTAGATTTTATCCATTTTTCGAGGTATAGAGAAAATTATACTTATTATTGTACTGAAATTTTCGTATACATTGTATAAAATTGGTATAAAAAATCAATAATTCCTTTAAAATTTTATTTAACTTGCAGAATTGCATAGGTGCTATTGATGGGACTCATATTCATGTAAAAGTGTCTAAGTATGATGCACTAAGATATCGTGGGAGGAAGGAATGGCCAACTACTACTGTTTTGGCAGCTTATGACTTTAATATGAATTTTACTTATGTTTTGCCTGGGTGGGAGGGGACTGCATCCAATTCAACGATTTTGAAGAATGCTTTAATAGAGAAGATAGTCTTAAAATACCCCGAGGTAAATGCATATGAATCTTTAGTAGTTTATTGCTAATAAAAATAATAAAATGAGAATCTTATTAGGTGGTCTAACTTTTTCTATAAACTAATGTCGTAGGTAAATTTTACTTAGTCAATGCTGGATTTATGTTAAGGAGTGGACTTATTACACCGTACAGAGGAGTTCGATATCACTTGAAAGAATATTCTGCACATCCCCCAGAAAATGCAGAAAAATTGTTTAACCTTCGCCATGCTTCACTTCGCAATGTTATTGAGAGAGCATTTGGAGTTCTTAAAAAAAGTTTTCCAATCATTGGTACTGGCCAAGCTGCTACTTATCGTGTGGACACACTTACAGATATCATATTGGCATGTGCTATCTTACATAATTTTTTATTAGGAATTGATCCTGATCCACAAATTTTGGATGAAGTAGATCGTGAATTAATGGAGCAAGAAATTGATATGGAGCATAATACTGAAGCTACTCAGGATGCTGACTATGACCAAGGTGCAAAGTTAAGGGATGAAATTAAAAACCAGATGTGGGCAGATTATTTGGAGAATTGTTAATGCACTTTTTATGTTCATTTCCAAGCTTTTGTTGTATTTCTAATGTATTGGACCTTTCATATTTGTTACTGTGGCATTTTTATATTCTAAGTATATTTTCACTTGTCTTATTTATTTCATTTCCACTTCATTGTTGTATAATTGATGTTTCTTAGATACACTATATTGAATTGTTGATTAGATTGTATGTCTGAATGGGGAGGCCAAAAAAATAAAATGTTGAAGGAGAATGTACTAAAGGTACAAAATTGACTTGGAATGATGAGATGGATTCTATTCTTCTTGATGCATTTATAGAGGAGCAAGAGAAAGGAAATAGGGTTGATGGAACATGGACCACACATGCTTATGGTAACATAGTGAAGACTTGTAGTGAAAAATTTGGGTTTCCTATTAAAAAAGAACATGTTAAGAATCATCTAAGGACCTTGGAATCTAATTTTGGAATTTTTCATGATCCTTTTCACGGGAGTAGTGGATTTGGTTGGAATTCTGAAACCAAATTATGTGAAGCTGATGCACAAGTGTAGAAAGATAGAATTGAGGTAATTTTCATATCTATTAATATGTGCTTCAATGTTTTGCTAATTCTCTACAATAAATCTTATCAAGTTGATATGTATGTGTTTAATATGTACAAGCAAACCCAGCAATTGGAAAATGGAGGTATCATCCAATTTCCCATTATGATAAAATAGAGCTGCTTTTCTCCAAGGACCGTGCAACTAGAAAAGGAGCTAGAAGTGCTAAGGAGAGGCTTCGTCAATGGGAAAGAGAAGAAAATGCTACTTCGAATGATAAGTCTATTGGTGGTAGTGATTCTTATCAATCTTTTTTGGATGCTATGAGTCCAAGTGATACTCCTAGCCCACGGGATACACCATGAGGTACTAAACGGAAGGTTGCTAGGATGGAGTTGCTTGAGAAACAACTTGAAGTAATCAATTCTGGAATGAGTGGAGTTGCTAAAGCTTTGAAAGAAGGCAACGCAATTGCAGAAAGGTAGGTAATAATGGCTGAAAAATCGCGTCCAACAGTTCATTCTGAAGAGGAGATATATGAGGAGTTAAGCATTATTGGTGTCTCACAAAGTTTAATGGTTGATGCTCTTTGTTATCTTCTAAGAAATGCCATTGAAGCAAGAGCATTTTTGCGGTGCCTAAAGATATGCGTTTGGAATTACTATACAAGATGATGAATGTGTAACTTGAGTTAAAATGCTAGTGTTTATGTTTTTAGGATTCCAATTTTTCTAAGCTTCAAGGCTCTTCTCTTATTTTGGACTTCTTTTGTATCAACCTAGCATTCAGAGTTCCCTAGGTGTAAACTCACTATTTTGGATGCTACTTAACCTTTAATTTTGTTATAACACTAGTTCCTATTTACATTTTGCATTGAAGATAATATTAGTTTGGTGTGCTTGTTTCAATGGTGCAAACTCATATGAATTGGTAAGTTTATTGATTGTTTCATTTATCCATCGGTCCATTGGCAGGTTCATATGAATTCTAGGTTCATATCTTACCTTGGCTATATTGCCATTCTGCATAACATTTGTAGTCCTCTGGGCAGTGTACAAAAATAATTTTTTTTTTCTTGGAAGTTTTCTTGATGTACAATTAGACTTCTAGTTATGATAATTGGATAGGTCAAGATTGTTGTACTTTTATGGGTGCCCTTTTATTTTGGGAAGCTTTTCATTAACGTGTAGTGTAGTTTGCTTTTATCTCTTTTGTTTGATATATGAATAACATTTGAACCTGTAATACCCTTTAGATTGCTCAACCAAGAACCTGTAATACCGGCACTGCAGATAAAGCCATCATTATTAGACTACAAAAATGAATAAGTAATGTAATTTACTCTTCCTCTACAGATTCTGCTACAGGAAGTTTTCTTGGTGTTTGGAAGGTACTATTATAACACAAAGATTGAAAATTTTGAGGCATGTAAAGATTTTTGTTATCCCAACAGCAGTAGATACTGCAGTAAAAAGCACATAACCCATCCAATCCATCATAAAGAAGAAGAACTGCAGTCATCTGGTGGTTTTCACCCAAGAATTTCCTCTTCTTTTAGGGGGTTATTGATGAAAACAAGAATCAAAATGCACATAAGCCATTTTAATTTTTATATTCAAGATGGTAATTAATTTTTGTAAAACTACAAGTTAAATATTAAATAATACATTATAAATGTTATTATTTGTATATTATTTTTTAAAATAAAATTTAATTTTTACTTAAACATAGTAAAATCCAAAAAGTAAAATACGAAAAAGAATTTCACAACAATCAAATTCAGTCCGGGAAAAATTGAGGGAAGAATACTGATAGACAATACTAGAGTATAGGTTGCTCTAGCAGAGCGATATTTTATTCATAGTAATTTATCAAAATGGCAATATGAAAGGAAGAAAGAAAAAAAAAGTATGTTGTGCCTAACAAAGAATGTTTTTTGCCTGCATGATCTCCACGGGAAATCCATAACTGCATAATATGTATATAACTTTTTTTTAAAAAAAGAAAAAGGTCTATTTTGAAATTTTTTATGAATTAGCCTTCGGGGTATAATAGTAATTTAATAAATATTTCATTCCTATATACATTACAACCAAACAATGAGAGGTAAATCATATTTACTTTCCTTCTACTCCAACCAAATAGGATGAAAGTAATTACATTTACTTCCCCTGATGAAAGTAAAATGTTCCACTCCCCCTCCCTTTTCCCCTTCCCCTTCCTCTTCCCTTCGCAAACCAAACTCACCTTAAACTTCAAGGGCCCAATTGTAAACATTGGATCTTGGAGGACTTAATTGCAATTAACATAATAAGAAAATTCGTTCCTTATGTTAGAGGGGGTTAAACAATCAAAACATAGAGGTTTTCAAACCTTCTTCTTCATCCCTATTCTTCTCCAATTAAACCTAGCCGCTCTTCTTCTACTAGCATAGTTTTGAGCGGGCTTTGTGAGCAATTCAACCTTATGTGGATTACTGCTAGAGACAATCTTACTCTTGGATTATAGTGGTTCTTGGTGGCTGATCAGAAGCAGAGGAATTGGTTTATTGGTTGGCGCAACAAAAATTTTGCTTTCTGCGACAGAAGGTAATCTCTATTTCCTTATTCTATTCCCGTTATAATTGCAAACACGTGATCCTTGGGTATGGATTTCATGGTTATTTCCACTGCATTCTTATTTAATAAGCATGATGAAATCCCAACATATGATGAGTAGTGGATTTTGGGAACAAATACTAAAATATTTGGGGCATAATTAATTTATTATTCTGGAATGAGTTAACAATAATTCCGTACTCCAAACTGAATGAGATATTGTACGGTGAAAAGAGTTTATTACATTATTATTTTCTATTGAAAGGTTCATGTCAAGTCACTTGCCTTTTTGGACTTTTGGGTGGTTGTGATGTGTTGCCAGATACCGCTCATAATCTGCTGAATATTGAATTATTAATTAGAGAATTAAAAAATCAATCATTTTTAGAATTAATAAGCTAATTCTAAAAATATTAAGGGTTATTAATCTTAAAGATATTTAGATTAATTCATATTTTGCAATCAATAGACTGGGTAACCTAATAGGTGACACACAATAGAGGATTGGGTGGTCAAGATGTTATTTGATAACATTACAGGGTCGAATGTGAAAAGAAAAAGTTGATGTGGTCAAATTACAATTAGTTATAATTTGAGGGCTATATTATAATTAACAATAATCATAATAATAATTGGTAAATAAGAATTCGTACACATTATGGATTCTGATTACCTAAATTTGATACGGATATATATGTTATTATATACTCTCTGTGGGATTATGATTTGGAGAATTACACAGAGAGTTTTTCCTGGAAAAACCAAGAGCCATCTTCATCGTCTTCTTCTTCTTCTGGAAACAATAGTAAACCTATGCTAGTTTACTTTTGCTAGCACCAAAGTCTGGTGATTTTGAGCGCCATTCTTGTGTGGACTATATTGGAGGCAATCCTACACTTGGATTGCACTGTTTTGACGAAACGGAATTGTTGAATGGATCATGCATTTAGAACACAATAATTTTTTTTCTTCACAGAGGCACTTTGAAGGTATAATTTCTCTCCGGTTTTGATTCCTATTAATGTATAGAAGTGATCCTGTGCTTGGAATTCCTATTTTTCTTCCGCTGCGTAAATCATTTTTGCATGGGGAATTCCGATAATTGCATCAAATGCAATTATCGGATCATTGGATGATCAACATCTTTTAATCTCAAAGCATTTAAACTAACCCAACCTTGCCTTTAATATTCTTTATGCTTGGGTTATCCCAACTGGAATTAAAAAATTAGTCAAACTAAACCCATTAATAAGGAATTTAATTCCGTTGCTTGAACACGCCCGATGTTAAGTACACTTAGGTCAGCCCAACAACCTGGTCTTGAAAAAGAATTATTGTACTTACTATATTAATGGAAGACATTAGGTTTAATATTAATTTGAGAGATTCGTAATTATTAGTGGTCTCATACATTGCGTGCATAATATCAACATCATTATATATAGCAAAAATAGTAACATGGTTTAGTTATGGACTTTACTATATTAATTTCCTTTATTCACAAAGGAAACTAATTTGGTCAATCCTAAGTGTTCATGCTTGATTTAGGAAGACAGTCATATCATCCTCCTTATGGCCTTGATCACCTTCTCCTTGACTTGTAATAAATTCTAATCTTATCTAACTTACATAAAATTCAAATAAAGAAATTTCGAGTTATATCTGAGAGGAGTTAGATAAGAAGAGAAATTACATAAGAAAAATAGAGAAGGCATGACACACAAGCCATATTTAATTCAAAACTAAAGTAATAAAATGCATAAACAAATTAATTAGGTTCATAGTCCATAACCAAACCACCAAGCTAATTTTATGCTCACAATAAAATTAAACGTAGCAAAATAATTCCAAAATCACAATTTTGGGGGAAAAAAAAATAAATTCTAAATCAATATTTTAGAAAATATATTAATTGCTAAAATTATATTTTAGAAACTACAATCAATATTTTAGAAAATATATTAATTTCCAAAATAAATGTTTTTGAAAATTACTTCTTTAGTCCCAAAACCAACTTTTGGGAAAATTTTAGGGAGATTTCAAAAAATTAATTACTTGTGGGCCTTTTGTGAAAGCGAAAAGCTGAAAACTCAACAATTTATTTAAAAATATAAAACCATATCTGGCATTTAATATGCCAGCCGTAGATCATGTTTTATTTCTACCCAAGCTATATGTGGCTTACCAAATGCCAGTTGCGGCTTGGTTAGAAATTATGCCTAAGCCATAGCTAGCTTCCAATAATCCGCCAACGCCTTGCGCAAAGTTCCTTTTTTCTTTATCCTCAATCTTTTCTGTAATTTTTTCAGTCATCTTCTTCGGCGATTACATAAGACAATTCCTCTGTTAAACACTAAAGAAAAATAATCTTTCAACTCTTGTTTTGTTCTCCACTAAACAGACATTATGTTTTATGAAAACAAAACCAAAACCAGACGAAGAACAAATTCTTCGTAAAATTCAAAAATGACTTTTTCTTCATAGAAAGTTATCATGAAACCCCTTTAGAAAATAACTTTTTCTGGGATCAACATACTATTGTAACCCTTAAAGATATGCTATCCATCAATCCACAAACCCACAGAACAACTTGTTCAAAATCCAGTAACCTGTGTATTCAAAATACACAACGAGGCCCCAAGTTCACAAAACATTTTCCAAAACATTTGTGAAAATGATTTTCGAAGACACAAAAAAAAAAAAAATGTAGCAGTAAACAACACCCGGAAGCATGCTTGAAACAATTTCATAGCATAAGAGAACACATTAAAATCACAAATATAAAGGCTCTGATACCACTGTAGGGATTTCAGTCATGCAATAATGTAAAAGAAGCTGAAAAAATTGAAACTCAAGCCCCAAGATCATATGCTCATGAATTAAAATGGGTATAAAAGTAACGGGCACAAGGTTTACCTTTCTCCGTCGGGTTTTAAAATTTTCCCCTGATGTTGATCGATATGATCCAACAAGGAAATTCAACTGGTTGTTTGATACAACCCAGCAACAAAGAATAAGGTGTTTCTCTCTTTTCTTGATCATTCAAGACAAGCCACTATAATCCAAGGATAGGATTGTCTCTAATAGAAATTCACATAAAGGTTTCAGCACTAACGAATCACTCAGTTTTGTGATAGTAGAACAATATTGCAGCTAGGGTTCTTGTTTTGAGAAGAAGGAAAAAGACGACTACTCAAAAACGGTTTCTGTGTCTTATATTTAAAGGAAACTATTTTCCTATTTCCTATAGGTTTTAGGATTTTAACCAATTGCAATTAAGTCCTCCAAGATCAATTAACTACAATAAATTCCTTAAAGTTTGTACAATTGCAATTAGGGCCATAAATTATATCAAATTTATTATTCACCCATAAGATTATTTTCTTCTCACAATCAACCCTATTATATTATTAAATAATATATTGAGTACTCAAACCTTTATTATGTGTGACATATTAGGTTTCTTGGTCTACTAGTAGCAAAATTAAATTAATCCAAACATCTTTAGGATTAATAATCCTTGAAATTAGAATTACCTTTTTAATTCTAATGGGACTGATTTATTAATTCTCTAATATATAAATCTATATTCAGCAGATCATTGCCGGTATTTTGCAACACATCATGACCACTCAAAAGTCCAGAAAGTTAAGTGGCTTGACATGAACCTTTCAACAGCAAACAACAGTGCAATAAACTCCATTCACAATGTAATAGCTCATTAGGTTTAGAGTATAAAATTAGAGCTAACTCCCTCCAAAATATTAGCTAATTCAGGCATGAATATTTTAGTACTTGTTACTAGAATCCATTACTCATCATGTGTATTAATTGAAACTATTTTCAATAAACAGTCACCTTGGCCATGGACTTCTCCAGTAGTGATTTCTACAAGTAGTATCTAGCAACACATCATGACCACCTAAAAGTCCAGAAAGTTATGTAGCTTGACATGAACCTTTCAATAGCAAACAATAGTGCAATAATCTCTTTTCAACATATAATATCTCAATCAGTTTATAGTATGGAATTAGTGCCAACTCCCTCCAAAATATTAACTAATTCTGGCCTAAATTTTTTAGTACTTGTTCCTGAAATCCATTACCCATCATGTGTATCAATTGGAACTATTTCCAATACACCGTCGTCCTGGCTAACCACTTCTTGAGTAGTGATTCCTACAAGTGGCCGTGAGATATTTGCCCCTACTATTAGGAATGGTGAATCATTTATTGATTCTCTCAACTATTTCATTTACTTCACGTTGTACGCAATATCTATTTCATAAGTGGTCTTGTCAAGACTCCAAAGATTGGAATCAAAGTACAATGCTTAGCAAATAAAGTATCTTGGAGATCTCAAATCTAAGGATACATGCACATTTACTACGATAAGATTTTATCACTAGCACTAAATAGTTATCTATGTGATTATGTCATAGTTAGGTCATCCAATGTACTTGTTATAGTATCAAGCATCCATGTGTTAATTTTGAGTATCACAATACTTACAGAAATGAGAACCACTGCCAAATCAAATCAGGAAGTATAACACGTGTTAGTCTTAACGCATTAATGATATCCTATCTCATTAATATTATGAGTAAGGATAATTTATGTACAAATATAATCTAGTGTAGTAGTATCATAATTTTCTTAACACAATGTTGCATTTGAGACTTTTTCTGAAAGTTATGTTCATACAAAACTATAAATAAAATAAAATGAAAGATAAAGAATGCGTTGTATTATTAAATAAATGTGCAATATACAAAATACATGTGATTGCCTCCAGGATATAACACTAACAACTTTGGGGACCAAAAGACATTATTCTTAACTACTAAAATGACCAAAATACCTTTGCTAACAAATTATCATATTTTATCATTTTAAATATTCCATTTATCACTATATGAAAATATTGGCCCCAAGAATAATATTGTAAGTGTGATGTCTTCGACCTATAGTTGTAATGATGAAAATACCCCTCCACATAATACCGGTCATTGAGATAAGAAAAATGTACTAACACCTTCATTAACGATATCTACCATCCTTTGATAGCTAGTTAGATAATTCATCACTTCCTGTATGTAGCAACTTATTTCTAGAGAGCTAGCTGAAAGTATGCATAATAAGTCACTTTTTCCAAGTCCCGGCTTATTTAGATTATCCTAGACAATCATAATATGGTGATATCTTCATTAAGTGAAGTATAAAAACTCTATTGTATAAGTCCATCTAAATTAACTAGAGTCACCCAAAGTACAAAGTTATTGGCTTTGTGTTAAGACCTCACTCATCATACATCAAAGTGCATAAGTCCAGCTTTACTAGACTACCAACTTATACTGAAGTCTAAAAGTACTTGTCCACATAGTTGTAGCAATAAACTGATCTTTATTTATTATAGTACTTTTATAAAGATTATTATCATATGTTCCAGTTCTACGTATTTTAAATACGCTTACACTATTAGTGTGAGTAGACAACTCACTGGTCTAAGGTAAACCTTTCACTATTTAGAAAGCATAGTGTAATAATCTAAATGTTGATAAAGTGCCCAACTTTATCAATCGATTAAGAAACTTTTTCTGCTTATGTTAGTAGCCCGTAATCTACACCTTATTGTGAAAATACGACCCAATCACGTAGATTACTTACTAATACTTTTAGATCTTAAAGTGCAAACATATGTAAACAAACAAACATTAGAGAATGGAGTATTTTAGTAATTTATAAAATACAAAAATACATTGTCCATTTTTGGCAAATATTCCAATAATCTACCACTTGCACTAAATGGACTACGATAGTCCATATGTGCCTACCCCTATGACATCCAAATATCTTCGAAATGCGTTCTCCGTTAGAGGCTTGGTAAATGCGTCTGTTAAATTATTTGAAGGGAAAATTTGATCAACTACTATCTACCATTTCTGGATGAACTGCCGATTAAGTGATACTTCCTTTGAATATGCTTACCCTTCCTATTGTTTCTTGGTTCCTTACATTGTGACATAGCTCCAAAATTATCACAATACAAAATAATACGCCTGTCTATTTATGGCACAACTACAAGTTCTATGAGGAACTTCCAAAGCCAAACTACTTCTTTTGAAGCTTTTCAAGCAGCCACATACTCAGTTTCTATGGTGGAATTCGCAATACAAGATTACTTAACACTCCTCCTTAAAATTGCCCTCCAGATAAAGTAAAAACATAACTACTAGTAGTTTTCCTTTCACCTTTATCCGCTTAGAAGTCTGAGTTAGTGTAATGAGTAGGAATTAAATCATCCGCTCTATAAATAAGTATATAATCCCTCGTTTCGTTCAGCTGCTTGAGCATATGCTTTACAGCTTGCCAATGTTCTTTCTCTAGGTTTGACTGATACCTGCTAACCATGCCTACTGCAAAATAGATATCTTGCCTTGTACAAAGCATGGTATACATGATTGATGCGTAAATTTTGGGTATATAAAATCATCAATTTTAAATCCATCCCTTAATCAAGTTTTAATTAAAATATTAATCCCAAAATACACATGTGAGCAAGTATATTCATCGCAAGCATAGTACAAGGAATTAATGAGTATCGATCCTCAAAGGAACAAGTGCACACTAATCGCTTTTCTTTCATTGTTGAACCGACGCAAATAAAGTGAGAAAAGAATAAAAAGAACAACAAAAGAAACATATACAATTCAAGGATGTAGGTATATGCAATTTAGACAAGTATCCTAGAAACATGACAATGAACTAATTAGCAATTCTCTCAACTAATTATAATCTTAGCATCATGAAAGAATATAAAGTATAACTTAATCGTCTCACAAGTCTTTATTTTACTTAGGTAAATTCTATTTCGTTTGTCAATCCATGAAATCCTATATTTTGTTTCATATAAACAGAATTTTCAATTAAGCCAACATAACCAAAACATACATTAGGCTAAATTCCTTATAAATATGAAATTAGCTAATAACCCTATGTCAAGGCGAAATTAACATAACCTTTGATCACATAGTTCTAAAATCCTAACTTCATCGTTGAAATCCATCAAGATTTAACACATACGAAATCAATGTGACGAAACTCCTAACATCGTTATGTCGAGGTCAATTAGAAGAACTTGCATCAATAACCAATGAAATCAAGGAATCAAATATCAAAGAAAATAGTTAGTTGATCAAAGAACTAAATTAACTCAAAATCATAAATTCAAGAATAATATCTAAATACAATTAAAGAATTAATATCGTCATTGATCATGAAAAAGAAAATAAAGGAAAAATATAAATACTCATAGACAAGCCTTTCAATCTCCAATGAAAACTCCTCCAAGAATCAATGCTCCTTGAGTAATTTCTCTAGAGAATATATTGGTGATGCATCCTAAAAAAAAATATGTCTAAGTCCCTATATTGTGCCCCCCCCCCATTATTTAAAGGTAATTGGCCTTTATTTATAGGCTTACAAAGTTCCTAAAAGGATCCTAAGTAAACAAGAAGTAATGTCCTAAAAATCAAAAACCAAAAAGGATTTGTAAAATTCTAAATAAAATTCTAAATAAAAACACGGATGTCGACCGCCTTCAATTTGATCAATTGAGAAGTTGAAATCAATTTGGACTTTGATTTTATCTTCTTGCACTGAAGTCATATTCTCATTGAAAATTGAATTGAAATTGACTTCAATTGATCAATTCTTCTTTAATTGAGATGTGTAGAATTCATTTGCTATCGAGCCATGAAATTGTTGAGCCTCCGAAATCCCTTTCTTTCTTTCTCCTTGCACTTAGCCAAGCCCACCGAATTTCCTTTTCTTCTCCTGCTATTGTGTCAGCTCAATTGAGCCGCAAACTATCTGAAATCTAAATTATTCTTTTCATCATTTTGCTTTCTGTTTTTGTTGACTTTTCTCTTTGTCTAGGACCTACCAAATTTGCTCCTTTTCTTGTTCTTGTTTTCCCCTTTTGCTTTTGTTTCCTTTGTTGCTTTGCTTAGACGTGACCAAGTCGTGGCTTCCTTTAGCCATTTTTTCTCCTTTTCCTCTCCAATTTCCAATTGCAATTGTTCCACTTTTCCATCAATTCCGCATCTCTTTGTTCTTCCAGTAGAGGACCGGTGCCACGGCCATCTTCTTGGCTTGGTGCTGGGTCTGTGCTGGAAAGTTACATAATTAGCTCTAAATTTCACTTATTTTTGTATAAAATTACAGAAAAGTATTTTTATAAGTGAAATATCAAATAGGAAGGAATATGACTAGCTATTGTATTAAAAGTATCTAAATTAACCTCAAATAACTAGAAAAGTAACGATGATTTTAACCCCTATCATATACCCCCACACTTGAATCTTTACTTGTCCTCAAGTAAATACTTAAACAGAGCATTTAAAACGATTTATTTCTTTTCATATTCATCAATATTAAAGTCATAATTTGTTTCCAACCTTAGATAAAAAATTTTCATTCATTCACCTTTTAAAAACCCTTGTAAACTTATGCATTAAATCAAATAATCCTAAGGCTATCAAAGTTAAGTTAAACAAGCATATATCTAGTATAAGAAAATTATTCCACTACTCAAGTAAAAACATAGATAGCATAAATCATACAAGTCAAGTCATTTAACAAATTCAAGCATTATAAACTTAAATTTACAAAACTCGTGTTAGTGAAACAAGGAAAACACCCCCCTATTCTTTTGTTTCTTTTATGTGACTTTGGGAATTGATAGCCTCAAGTAAATGGATTTCTCTTCACAGACCGTATTGGCCCCCTTATAGTTATCATCAGTTTTTCAACATATTTTTTCTTCACTCTTTCTTTTCATTTTTCCCTCTTGCCTTCGGGACAATCTCAAAAGAGTGCACTGAATACACTTGCTACTTCTCCCCATATTAACTCCCTTTTCAGCAAAAGGTCTTCAAAGATTAAAAATAAGAGCATTTTTTCTTTTTCAAGTCAATTCTTTTCCATCTCATATTTTTTTTCAACTTAATTTTTTTTCTCACATTCCTTATTCAAAACTTAAAGTCGAGCAAATTTTAAATCCATAATACAAGAATTAATCATCAACTTTTCCCAAATTTCATCATATCATCCTTATTCAAACTCAAAGAATAAAAAAAAAACTCAAATACCAAATATAACCAAGGTTAACTTAAATTCTCAAAACTTAGTAAAATTCAACTTAATGCACAAGTTTACTTTTTTAATAAAATCAACCATAACGAATGACAAATCCATATCTAAAGTAAAAAAGAAAACCATATCTTCATTATAAACAAATAAACTTAATTTAGCTCCAAATCTTCAAATTTTCAATTCCAAAATTTGTTCAAAGAAATTTTCTCTAAGATTTTTTCCAACATGGCAAAATTGTTTTCCAAATTCAAATTCCAAAGTAACTCAACAACAAGAAAATATCAAGATAATTGATAACAACAAGGGCCAAGAATATCACCATATCACTCCCCCACACTTAAACTGGACAATGTCCTCATTGGCAAAAAATAAACACAAGAAATCATCTCCAATGGGATAAAAAATGATAAAGTGGTAGAAAGTTTAAGCAATACCCCCAAAGTGTAGATTAGCTCCCATGGGAAGAGAAATTCATCCTTCAAGAAGTTGGAAGAATTATTGCCAGCGAAATTCAACCTACAACAAGAAAACTAAATACACAAGTAAAAGCCTAAAAAGGAATTGAAAGAAATTAAGATAAAAGCTTAATAGAAATCAAGCGAAAAGAAAAATATAAAGTCAAAGCCTCTAAGTCCTCCTCAAAGTAGAGCCTCCAAACAAGCCTCCAGATTGTCCAAAAGAACCACGAAATAGGCCACCACGACCTCCAAATGGATCACGAAGGCCTTCTTGTCTCCACCGAAAACACTTTGCACATGGTTCTCTTTTCAGTGAAGAAATTTTCCAGACTTGTAATGCTGAAGAAAAACAAGAATAATATCCAACGTAGATAGCAAAAGCACAATGGCAACCAACTTTAATCAATACAACAAAATACATCACAAATGTTTAGAAGCAATCACAAGCCTCAGAATTCATTCTATGCATTTTTCTACCACCAAATAAACTTAACAAAGATATGTCCATGTTCAGTAAATTTTTCCTCAAAAATACATATACAAAATACCAAGAAATTTAGGAGGATTAAATCTAGCATAGCATGAAGAGAGTTTTTCCACCAATGTATTCCCCAACGTATGAGTTTTAAAATTTTTAAAGCAATGTGGGATAATTAGAAGAAGAAGAATAGGGTGAAGAAGAAACAAGACAAACAAGAAAAACAAACAAGAAAATAAAAGAAAAAGGAAAAAAGCAAGAAAAGACAAAATAGGAAAAATTTGGGAAGAAAAGAAAAAGAATAATGAAAAAATGAAAAAGGATATATATATATATATATATATATATATATATTTTTGCAGTTACTGTTGGACAGACTTGGCCCGGTGCCAGGGTCATTTTTTGGCCTGGCGCCAAGTAAGCTTTGGCATTTTTTTTTTTTTTTTTGGCTGTTAGGTAATGCTAGACAAGTGCTTGAGCCATTTTCTAGCCTAGTGCCGGTCAGCTCTGGCCTTAAAATATATATTTTTTAATATAACTAAAAACTATCCTAATTGAATGCATTACCACAGTACATTTAAAACAAGAATTCATAAATTAAATATTAATCTACCATTAAAATAATAATCATAAAAGTAATAAAAAAAATAGTTTGCCCAAAATATCGTGCTGGTGTACATAAGCAGAAAGTCCAAATCTGAAAATAAAAAGAGTTAGTAGTGACTCAAAGGTATTAACGTAAAAACCATCAAGTTAAAACTACAATTAGTACATATATTTCATATTAACATTGGGTTAGTAAAATTAAATAACTAAATATATAATATATACAAACATACAAAGACAAGTTAGTTATTATGAATATGTATCTACCTATTTACAACATACAGTGAAATTAAAATACAATTATACAAACAACAAACTATGGCACTTATTCATACAAGGAACGCATAAATTTTTTTATATATTTACTTATAGACATATCAACAAAATCCAAGATTTCAGATATTGTTCCCCGGCAACGGTGCCAAAAACTTGATAAGTAAATTTTGGGTATATAAAATCATCAATTTCAAATCCAACCCTTAATCAAGTTTTCATTAAAAACATTAATCCCAAAATACACATGTGAGCAAGTATACTCATCGCAATCATAGTACAGGGAATTAATGAGTATTGATCCTCAAAGGAACAAGTACAAACTAATCACATTTCTTTCATTATGTAACTAACCCAAATAAAGTGAGAAAAGAAAAAAAAAGAAAAAAAAAAGAAACAATATAGTTCAAGGATGTAGGTTTATGCAATTTAGACAAGTATCCTAGAAAATATGACAATGAACCAATTAGCAATTCTCTCAACTAATTATCATCTTGGCATCATGAAGGAATATAAAGTAAAACTTAATCTTCTCACAAGTCATGATTTTACTTAGGTAAATTCCACTTCGTTTGTCAATCCATGGAATCTAATATTTTGATTCATATTAACAGATTTGTTAATCAAGCAAACATAACCAAAACATACATTAGGCTCAATTCTTTATAAACATGAAATTAGCTAATAACCTTATGTCAAGGCGAAATTAGCATAACATTGGATCACTTAGTTCTAAAATCCTAATTTCATCATTGAATTCCATCAAGATTTAACAAATACGAACTCAATGCAACGCAACTCCTAACATTGTTATGTCGAAGTTAATTCGAAGAACTCGCATCAATAACCAATGAAATTAAGTAATCAAATATCAAGGAAAATAATTAATTAATCAAAGAACTAAATTAACTCAAAATCATAAATCCAAGAATAATATCAAAATACAATTAAAGAATTAAAGTCATCATTGATCAAGAAAAAGAAAATAAAGGAAAGAGATAAATACTCATAGACAAGCCTTTCAATCCCCGATGAAAACTCATCCAAGAATCAATGCTCCTTAAGTAATTTCTCTAGAGAAAATATTGGTGATGCACTCTAAAATAAATAAGTCTAAGTCCTTATATTGTGCACCCCCCTTCCCCTTTTCCTAAGGTAACTGTGCTTTATTTATAGGCTTACAGAGTTCCTAAAAAATTCCTAAGTAAAGAAGAAGTAATGTCCTAAAAATCAAAAAATAAAAAGGAGTTGTAAAATTATAAATACAAACACAGAGGTCCACCGCCTTCAATTTGATCAATTGAGAAGTTGAAATCAATTTGGACTTTGAATTTGTCTTCTTGTACTGAAGACATATTCTCGTTGAAATTGAATTGAAATTGGCTTCAATTAAGCTATTGTTCTTTAATTGAGCCATGCGGAATTGATTTGTTGCCAAGCCATGAAATTGTTGAGCCTCCGAAATCTCTTTCTTTCTTTCTCCTTGCGCTTAGCCAAGCCCATCAAATTTCCTTTTCTTCTCATGTTGTTGCATCAGCTCAATTGAGCCATTTTCCTTGAATCGGCTTAATTGAGCTACAAACCATCCAAAATCCAATTTCTTCTTTTTTTTCCTTTTGCTATCCATTTTTGTTGACTTTTCTCTTTGTCCAGGACCACCGAATTTGCTACTTTTCTTGTTCTTACTTTTCCTTTTGCTTTTGTTTCCTTTGTTACTTTGCTTAGCAGTGACCTTATCGTGGCTTCCTTTAGCTATTTTTCTCCTTTTCCTCTACAATTTCCAATTGCAATTGTTCCTATGTTCCATCAATTTTGCTTCTCTTTGTTCTTCCAGTAGAGGACCAGCACCAGGTCCATCTTTTTGGCCTGGTGCTGGGTCTGTACTGGAAAAGTACACAATTAGTTCTAAATTTCACCTATTTTTGTAAAAAATTACCGAAAAGCATTTTTATAAGTGAAATATCAAATAGGAAGGATTATATAACTAGTTATTGTATTAAAAGTGTCTCAAATTAACCTCTAATAACTAGGAAAATAATGATGATTTTAACCCCTATTAATGAGGCTTCCCACTACAGAGGTATAAGGAATCTTTCTCATCTTTTCCTTTTATTCTTGTGTCTTAGGAGACTATTTAGAAGATAAGGTTAATCCTTGACTAAAGGGTATGATTCCCCTTTTTACACTGATCAATGCTAAAATGATGCATAAATTTTGGGTGTATAAAAATTATTAAATTTAAATCCATCCCGAGTCAATTTTTAATTAAAACATGAATCCCAAATTACACATACGAGCAAGTATACTTATTGCAAGTATAGTATAGTGAATTAAATGAGTATCGATCCTCATGGGAAGAAATACACACTAATCACTTTTCATTCATTGTTTAACTAACCCAACAAAGTGATAAATAGTAAAAAGGAAAAATAAGCAAAATATACATATATAACTCAAGGATGAAATTTCATTGAAGTAGACAATTATCTTGAAAACATAATATCAAATCACTTAACATTCATCAGAATCAATTGTCATCTTGGCATTATAATGGAATTTAAGTAAATTCAATCATTTCCCAAGTCATGAACTCACTTATGTAGACTCCACTTATTTCCCAATCTATGGAATCACTATCCCTTGATTAATTTAAAAGATTTTCCCATCAAACCAAAGCAACCAAAAGATGCATTAAACTCTTACCTCATAAACATGAAATTAGCCAATGACCCCACGCTCAAGATGAAATCAACCAATATTCGATCACTTTAGTTCTTTAATCTTAATTTTGTTTCTCAAGTCCATTAAAATCTAACAAATATAAAATAAATGCAATGAACTTCTAACATCATTTATCATGTTAATTAGAAGAAAACGCTTCAATGACCAATGATAACAAGTAATCAAATACCAATGATAACAATAGATTGATCAAAATCCCAATTAACTTAAAATCATAATCTCTAAAATAATATCCAATTACAATGAAAACATTAAGCACATCTTTATTCTAGAAAAGTAAACAAAGGACAAAAGATAGAACTTATAGGCAAGCCCTTCTTTTTCTCTTAAAAACTTCCTTTGAGCAATGCTACTTTGAGTGGTGAATTTATCTTTGAATAAGAAGTAGCTAGTTTGGATCCTTCAATTTGCACCTTCCTCTTGTGTTTTTCTTGTATTTATAAGCTCCCTTAATACCAAAATTCGCGGCCTGAGAAGTCCAGTTCGAGTAGAATTCGAAAAATATCAAAATTTTTTAGAAGATACCAAATTCATACACAAATCCATCTCTGTATAGATTAGACCTGGCGCTGGGTCACTTCTACCCACTTGGTGCCAAGTGCAGTCTGGTTTGCTCCTGGACGTTTGCTCTATTTTTGCTCTGCTTTTCCATAGCAGACCTGGCGCCTAGTGCATTAGCTTGACCTAGCATTAGGTCAAGTCTGAAAATTTATACTTTTTGCTCGAAATCTCTTGAATCCTGCACAAATTCATCCAAAACACTTCCTAGAAGGAAAATGTCAATTAGGAAATATGCCTAGTTATTATATCAAAAGCATCTTAAATTAGTCTCAAATAATTAGGAAATTAGTGATGAATTTAGCCCATATCATATTCCCCCACACTTAAACTTTTGCTTGTCCTCAAGCAAAACACTTAAGTCAAGAAAATAATCAAGAAAACAAAAGCTTTTTATGCTTCCAGAATTTGAATAATAACAAAGCTTATAACTTACTTTCAAACTCTAGATTGAACCTTGCCATTCATTCAACCATTTGGAAACATTTGCAACATGAAGCATTTGATAAGACATCACAAAACTCTTGAAGTCGAATTAATCAAGTTTATACTTTAGTGTAAGAAAATTATGTCACCCTTCAATTAAAAGCATAGATAACATGAATCATATAAGTCAACCTATCTACCAACTTAAGCATTATCAATCCAAAGATTGCACAACTTAAGTCATGATTTAAGGAAAACACTCCATTTTTTCCTCTCAATTTTTTCAATGACTTAGGTAATTAATAGCCTTAAGTGAATGGATTTCTCTTCACACACCGTATTGTCCGCTCTTTTAGTCGTCACTCATCATTTTTACAGCACCTTTCTTTCTGTTGCTTTCAAAAATTAATAGCCTCAAGAAAGTGAATTTCTCTTCACTATCCATATTGGCTCCCATAATCAAGCAAAAACATTTTTCTCACCTTTAAAGAAACAACAATCAACTCATTTATCTTAATCATCTACTCACAATAAAACATTTGTTTACTCAATCTTTCCACTCAAAGATTTTTTTTTTCCCTTTACATTCCTTGTCACAACTTAAAGTTATGCAAAGTTTAAACCAATAATACAAGACTTAGCAAAAGAATTTTTTCCACATTCATCATATTCTCCATATTCAAGCATGATGAGTTAAATAATACTCAAACACTAATGCATAAACAAGATTAACCCAAATTTACAAGTCTTAAAATATCCCATCCAATAAACCAATTTATTAATAAAATTTCACTAAATGAATGACAAAACTCATATCCAAGTAAGAAAGATAATTACAACCTCGCAAAAGCAATGAAAAACCACAAAAAAAAAAAAAAAATTAGCCAAATTGATTAAAAAAAAAATATGTATTAATGGAAAATATCTTCAATGCCAGACTCTCCCCCTAAATTTAAACTAGACATAATACAATAAATTGAAACATTGGTGAATAAATTTTTTTCCCATCTAAAGTTTTACCTCTAAAAGTACCCTTTAGCTAGGAAAATTTTTCCTCACTGATAAATTTTTTTTGTCAATATAGATTAAGACCTTCAGTGAGAAAATTTTTATTTCCTAGCAAAAAGTCATGGCTTTAGCTAGGAAATAAGTGTATTAGTGAGAAAAATTTAAGTTTCCTCGCTCGTGATGCATCATCAGTGATGGAAATTCTTTTCCTAGCAAAACATATCTGATTATCTTTAAATTTTATCATAATACATTTTTTAGTGATTTAGTTAAATATAACGGTCGGATCATTAATTTGATATATGTATCTATCTAAATGTGTTAGGTTTCAAGCAATTTTATTGAGATTATGCTATATTCTGTGGTAAAACATATGCGATTATCTTTAAATGTAGTTAAAGAACTTTTTTTAGTAATTTTATTAAATCTAATGGTTTGATTGTCTATTTGATATGCCTATATTCCTAAATCCGTTAGGTTCTCGTCATTTTTACGGAGTATATACTAGATTCTACATCAAAACATATCCTATTACCTTTACATTTGTGTGTGTGTGTGTGTGTGTGTTTATGTGTATATGTATATATATATATATATATATATATATATATATATATATATATAGACACCCACAACCATAAATAGAATATGCATATTTGTACGAATATGTATATATATGTAGACATGAATATGTATGTATATATATATATATATTTATATATGCGTGGGTGTATGTATATGTATGTATGTATGTATATATATATATATATATATATATATATATATACATATTCTTAAATTTATATTAATTTAAGAATATTTGAATATATTTTGGTCCTTGAATTTTTTTTTATATTTTCAAAATAACCCCCAAAATATTTTGAATTTGTCCTTAAATTTTTTAGTAGTTATAAAATGACCTGCAAAAATTTTGCAAATTACTCCATAATGTTTTGAATATTTATATTATGAGCAAAAAAAATTTTAGATTGGTCACTAAATTTTTAAACATTTACAGTATGTGCCCCAAAACGTTGGTGCTATTATTCTATATGTGTGTATATATAAATATATATGCATATGTACACACACACATATATTCATATTTAAATATGTGATAGATATAGAAATTACCATTTAAATTTATCCATATGTACATAGATGTCCAAATTATCGCATATTATTGAATAATATATATTGATAGTAAATTTATATAATTATTTATGTTTTATTATATATATATATATATATATACACACACACACACACACACACACACACTACATATATCTATTTATTAATATTTTTATGTGTGTGTGTGTGTGTGTGTGTATGAGTCTTTTTTTTTATTATTGACCTATATGTATAAAATTATTTGATAACAGCGATGGCATAATTTATTTAAAATGACAATATAATTAACATTATATAGACTTTTAAAATTATATAAATATACAAAATAAATTATTATATTGAATAATTTGTTTTACTAGAACATTTAATATGATTATTCCATTTTGTTACAATACTAATATGTTTTTAAAAAAATTCAAATATAACTTTACAAATATAAGTAAAAAAAAAAAAAAAAGGATATGACCAAACATGAAGTTTAGCCCAACGGTTGAGTGAGCGCATTGCACTCCAAACTGCCAGACCAGGGTTTGAATCTCTCCTTGCGAATCTCACAAAATTGGAGTGATGCCATGTAGTATAGTGTGCAATCATGTGTGGTGGGTTCACATATTGGAGTGGTGCACAAATTCTGAAAAAATTCAAAAATTTTTATTTTTTTTCAATTCATAAGGACCTTTTGGCGAGGAAAAAAAATGCTCTTGGCAAGGAAAAAATCTTACTTGCCAAAGAACTCTTTTAGCGAGGATAGTTTCCTTACTAAAGAGCCTGACTATTGGCTAGGAAACATTCCTTGCCAATGACAAAAAAAAAATTTGTTGCCATTGATTCCTCAAAAAATTTATAAAAATATTTTGATGAATTTGTGAAATAAAATTGGCTAACATAATCATCGGCAACAAAATGACAGCTTTGGTGACAAAAATTGTGTGGTTTTTGTGACAAAATATTGTTTAGCTAAAAGTTGGGGCTTTAGTGAGGAAACAATTTTCCTAACTAAAAGGCTCACATTGGCGACAAAAAATAATGTTCTATTGACAGAATGCTTTGGCGACAGTGCTTCAACGACAAACGGACGACCAAATTTTTTTCCTCGTGGTAGTATTTTTAGGTAGGAAAATATTGTCACCAAAGGCTTTTTTTTTTTTTTTTTTTTTGGTAGTGACATTGTCCTCAATGGCAAAAAAATATAACAATACAAGCAATACCAAATGACCAAAATAAATAAAGGGAAAGAATGGAGAAAAGAAAATACTTCTATTGCGAATTAGTTCCAACACATGTGAATCCACCACAAGGAGTCATTAGAGAAGGGTACCTAACTCAAAAGAAGCAAAAAAATAAAAACATAAATCTAGAAAAAGAAAACCAAAGTAAAAATAATACAAATAAAAAGAAGAAGAAAAATTAAAGAAAAATCATGAATCATAGAGGGTAACTATTGGGATGTATGCCCTCATAGACTAGGTTTTTGATGAATTTTGACTAGTATTAATAAAAGTATTATTCTTAGGAATTATTTGTGAATTCGTCTTTATTTTTGTGTACAATTTCATTGGAAAAGACTCATTACGTTTAAGTAAGTGGTTTATATGAATAGAGGTCTTTCACAGTAAGGTATGGACCATGGGTTACTTAACACATAAACTATTGTTCTTAATCTAATGATGCGAATGAGAATCTCATCATGGTAAGGTTATTGTGTTATGAATTCTAAATAGAGAATGGGTTACCTTTAGCCAATGAGTAGTCTTCTCATTTCATAACACAAGCGTATTTCGATACGTAAAACTGGACTTGTAGTAGTGGTTTCTAAAAATAATATATGGTAAAAACCTAGACTACTACTGCTACAACATGGACTTGTACTCTACAGCTTGCGTATGAGTTGGTAGTCTGATGAAGCTGGAAGCGTATACTTTGATATACTATAGTTGAGGTTCTTTAGTAGGACTAATATTGTATGTTGGGTATATGTAACTAGTTAGTTAAGACAGACTTGTACAAGATAGCTTCTATATTATATCACCCATTGTAGCTGTCCGAATGATCTAATTATCCAAGGCCTTGGAGAATATGACTTGGAAATTTGCTTTAGGGTGGCTCCGTTGGAAAGCGAAAATAATCCTAAAAGTCGTGGATCTTTGGATTAGAAACCTAAGAATGGTATATGTCTTTTAGAGAGGTATTAGTACACTTTTTCTTCTCTAAATGCACAGCGATGTGTAGAGGGGTATTTTAGTCATTTCACTTATAGGTCAGAGACATAGCTAACACAACATTGTCTTTGGGGTCAATATTTTCGTATGGTGATATTAGAAAATATTTAAAATGTAAAATACATCTATTTATATAGCGAGGGTATTTTGGTCATTTTAGTGGGTAAGGCCATGTGTCTTTTTTGTCTTCGGAATAGCCCGTAAGTCCTAATTAATTTTAGGTTCAGGAAATGGTCTTAGTTAAAAAGGATTTTATTTTATTCAGGAAGTCTAATTTATTATTGAATTGGAATAAAATTTAAAAAAAAAATGAGAGAAATTAAATTAAATTTATTTTCTAATTTAATTGGTTAATTAATTATTCAGGGGCCTAAGCCCAAATTGAATAATTAGAAATTAACCTAGGCCTAAACTAGATAAAGAGGCTTAAATAATTATTTTGATTCATTTGGCTCATTAATTATTTATTGGGTTATTTTATAGGCCTAGAAAATAAATAATTAAGGTTTATTATTTTGGGCTCATTAGGGATGTAATACCCCGCCCAAAACCACCTTTGACTATGGGGAAAAGTCATGCATTGCATAGCATTTTGCATTTTATGTGGTAGCTTAGAATTATTTTATTTGCATGGATGCATGTGAATTTTTCCGTTGCTCTTTCATTTGAATTAATTGATGTGAAATAGTTGTGTTGTTAAAGATTTGGATAAGGGAGGTTTGGTCAAAGATTTGGAAGGATGAGTATTTGGGGGTGGTGAGGACTGGTTGTAGAAAAAATTAGTATTGGAGTTGTTTTGGAATAGTGGGGAGGTTGGTGATTTCCTTTGGTGACCCGAGTTCAAATCCTACCTTTTGTGAAGTTAGTTTCTCTTCTTGAAAATTCCTTTCCTTAGAGTTTCCTTGTCTTGGCCGAAAAAGATCTAGCAAACCTAGAGAAATTTTAGTGTCATTATTCCAATGAAATAAGTCTCTATATTTATTTCCTAAATTTAAGGACCTTGATGTGAATAAAGGTCACTTATAATTTTCAGCTTTTATTCCTTAAGATTTCTGGAAAACCCCTAGCGAATAATTAAAAATTCAGCTTGAATTTAGCTAGATAGATCTTGCCATGGATAGTTGGAATTAATGAAGCATTTTTCTAGTAGGAAACCTTGTTGATTTTAACTATAGAACCTAAGCTAAAAATCTGGAAAAAAATTCCAGCAATTGCCGCCACTTCTTAGAGGAATTTTAGCTCAACTTAAACTTTCCAAAGCTAGGAAATCTTATCCTAAATCCTTTAGAAAATCAGATTTTTATTGCAATCCTAATTCGACTAGGATTTTCTTCCTAAACCTAGCAGAATTTCGGCAGTTTTGTGTTAACACAAGCTGTCCAAAATTCCAGCACCTTTAAGTACAATCCAACCCTTCAAACCCTGGCTCAAATCCCCTAAAACATCTTCCATCAATTCAGATTATCTTTGCTGTGCAAAACCAGATTTTACTCACACAAATTCTAGAATTTCGGCCAGCTAGGAAACCAGGATTTTCGACAGCTTTGTACAGAAAATTTCGGCCAGCCTTGTACTCCTATTCCAACCGAAATTCTACACACAAACACACCGAAAAACCCCAGTTGATCAAGCTATTTTTCAACTCCTAAAACCCTCATTTTTTCTCTAGAAATTTCGACAGAACCACAGCTAAAACAGTCCAGAAATTCTTCCTCTCCTGTTCAGCAATTTCGCACAGCAAAACTACTGCACGCGCACAGAAATTTCAGCCCTAAAAACCTTCGCAAACTCTTCTTTGTTTGGCCCAAAATTCCGAACACAATCAGCCCTTCTCTTGAGGAATAGTTCGGCCAGCACAAGGGAGCAAAATTGCAGAATATTTTCTCCCTTAAACCCTCTCAAAGTCGGCAGTAAGAAGGCACTCGTGAGCTGTAATTTTCGGCCTTGCTGTCCAAGAAACCTAAAGCCATTAGGAGTCTTTCTAAACATCACCATCTAACTCTAAACCAATCTTCTCTAACTCTAAATCATAGCAGCCGTCTATTCTCTCCATTCTACACAAAAATTTCAGCAAGAACTCCACAGCAAATTTTCGAAAACCTCAAGAACAACACCTAGCAAAAACCGATCACCCTCCAAGGTAAGCAAAAACCATCTCAACTTCTTGATTCCTTTCTTCCATCAATTCTCTTCCTTTTCTTCTTTAGAATCACGCCATCTCAAGGCTGATTTCATCTCTTTATGCATTCTCGGTCATAAGGAAGGAAAAAGGAGACAACTTTTCTCTTCTAATCCAACGAACTCGGGACAATCACCATAGAAGCATCGGGATCTTGCTACCCGGTTGTTGTAAGGTACGAAAATACTTACCCTTAATGCCGAAATTAAGGTTTAAGGTAGTAGATGATGTCTATTACCTTGTTGAATATATGGTCATAGTATATAATCTTAGGGGATTGTGAATTGTTATGAAAATAAATGAGTTTGGCACATGTTCGAATTAGTTGAAGCCCTGATCATGATATTATATGGTTTAGATCAGGAGGATAATTGAGGAAAGCAAGCTGTGAATTTATCTCGTTTATCTGAGGCATATCAAGTAAGTCCTTGCATGAACTCTTGTGTTCAATGTTGTGATGGCAAGTCTATGTTGTGAAGCTTTGTAAAGCTATTGTTGAACTATGTTTGCTTGGGTTGTAAACATGGATATTTATTCTTTAAACGGTTTTGTCAAACTAACGATTTTATCAAGAAAACTATTCTTTTCCTTAAACTTTTAGAAATATCTTTTAAAGAAAACCACGTTTTACAAAGCCAAGGTTTGGAAATATTGTGAATCAGAAATTGACGGATATGTTCGTTGAGTACTCAATAAGGGTAGGCTAATAATACTAGTCTTGGAGGGCTAGAGTAAGTCTTTTGGCAGGAGGCCAACTCCAAAAGATAAGCTCTGCTTGAAAAGGCGACAGCATTGGTTGGTCAAGCCGGTCCGAGCTAGCACGTGTACTTGGTAAGGTATTATTTATTTTCCCGGCATGGACACCCGGATGGTTTTGTTGGGTGTAGAGAAGGAGGAGTATCTCACCCGGTGAGCTGTACACTCACCTTGATCAGAGCGCCCAACGTGTGGTAATTTGGTCCGGACAAGGTGCACAAAGTGTGGTGCCTTGGCCATTTTGTTCTCATGAAGCCCAACGTGTGGTGACATGACTGTTTATTCGAGTGGATAATTGTTTTGTGTAAAGTATGATTATAGAAAAACCCACTTTTTGCCAAAGAGAAATTATTTATGACTTGCCAAATATTTCTACAAATATTTTCCACTTTGCATACACGTATAGTTTTAAACACCATGTGCACACACATGACTTACTGAGATTTATTCTCACACTGTTTTACATCATATTTTCAGGAGATAGACTGTGCTGAGTCAGCGGGGCATTGATAGTTGAAGCTTTTCTAATTATTGTCATCTTTGCTTAGGAGACATTTGCTGTTTAAGCTGTGGAACGATTAATTATTTTTATTTCGTTTTGCTCCAAGTCGAGCCTGATGTAATAAGAGTATTTCTTTATTTATCTAAGTTGAATCTCTTGGAGGTTGCCTTTATATTTTATACCTTATTTTAAAGACCCCTTGTCCTATGGGACGGGGCGACATCCCCGCCCTTTTAGGGTACGTAGTCATGGGGTGTTACACATTAGGTCCAAAGAAAATAATAAAAGTAATTGTGACCCATTAGCTTGGACTAAACGGGTTTTTTTTTTTTTTATTCATGGAACAAAAGAGGTTTGGTATATCTTCCAGGTGTTTTGAAATATATAAAACCCTGGTGTTTTTGGTTATCATTAGAAAGCCGTGTTTTCAATAGAAAAAGGTCAAGAGTATTGAGATGTTGATTTTCCTTGCCAAAGTTGTGTCACCAACAAGAATTAGGCGGTGGAATATTCTAAGCTCTCAAAAGCTTTGGTGTTCATGCAAGTAAGACGAAGTAAGTTGATTGCATGTTTTCTATTTGAGGCATCAACCAGTGAAGTAGCTACTCATGTCGTCCAGTCAGTCTCTTCATATATACACGCAGAGGTAATATATTTTTAAAACCTTCCACTGTCTGTTCTACGCTTCTGTTTTGGTCTATGGATGCTTGTGCATTCATGGGTTTTTTTTTTTCAAGCTTCAATCGAGATTCTCTAAAGTGCTATGTTTTTCACCCAAATATAGTTTCACTTGAATTCCATTTACCTTAAAAATTCCCTTTGTTGCATAAGAAACCTCAATAACTCCAAACGGACAAACTCGATGTATCTCATACGGCCCCAACCATCTTGGCTTTAATTTACCCAGAAAAAGTCTAAGCCTAGAGTTAAATAATAGCACCTTGTCCCCTTCTTTGAAATTTTAAGGGAAAAAAAATATGCCTTTCATGCTAATGTTTCATCTTATCTTTGTAAATCCGAAAATTATGGCAAGCATATTACACCACTCCTCCAACTCATTTACTTGAAGCAATTATCATTGCCCTGCAAGGTGAAGGTCAGAATTGACAAGTTTAATTGCCTAATGAAACCTGTGTTCAACTTCCACTAGTAGATGACATGACTTTCCATACACTAATCTATAGGGTTGTACCAATAGGAGTTTTGAAAGCTATCCTATAAGCCCAAAGAGTATTAATTTTATAATCCAATCATTCCTTATATGATTAATCACTTTTTCCAAAATTCTTTTTAACTCTTGATTTACCACCTCAACTTGGCCACTTGTTTAGGGGTGATAAGGAGTAGCAAATTTATGAGTAACCCCTAAATAATCGAGGACTTTGTCTAATTAGGTATTGTAAAATTGTGTCCCCCTATCACTAACGAGTACCTTAGGTACACCAAAACGGGTGAAATGTTTTTTAAGAAATTTGACTACAACCCAAGCATTATTAGTAGGCAAGGCTTGCGCCTCAACCCACTTAGACACATACTCAACTGCAACCAAGATGTACTTGTTACGCAAAGAATTAGCAAAAGGGCCCATGAAATTAATCCCCCAACAATAAAAAATTTTGCAATGACATCTCATTAGATTTAGAAATGTTATATGTATATTGACACCTATCACAATTTTGAAAAAACCTGGTAGTGGCCTCTCTGGGTCCTTTATGACAATGTTTCAAGATGTTTGCACTTTCAGCGGAATCCATACATCTCTGAATGATTTGATCTGCACAACACTTGAACAAGTAAGGATCTTTCCAAAATAATGCTTTACTTCGGAGAGGAATTTCTTCTATTGTTGCACCATGAAATCCTCATGAACAATTCTTGCAAACCATATAATTAGCAAAATCTACAAACTAAGGTGTATGAGAAATCTCATCATCAATAAGTAGAAGTTGTTCATCCGGAAAGGTGTCATTGATGTCCCCTTCGGCCATGGTTCTAAGTTGGGATTTTCCAACCTAGATAAGTGATTCGTACCTATATTTTTTGCTCCCTTTTTGTCCTGAATCTCTAGGTCGAATTCCTATAATAATAAAACCCATCTTATTAATCTTGGTTTGAAATTATGCTTGGTTAGTAGGTATTTAAAGGTGGAATGGTCTGTATACACAATAACGTTGGACAAAACAAGATAAGAATGGAATTTATCAAAAGTAAATACTATTGCAAGCAATTCTTTCTCCATTGTGATATAGTTCTCTTGTGCTACTGTAAGAGTTTTCTTGCATAGTAGATTGGTTGAAAACGCTTATTCCTCCTTTGTCCAAGTATCGTGCCTACTACATAATTACTTGCATCACACATTAATTCAAATCGAAGAGACTGATCTAGTGCAATTAAAATAGGAGAGTTAATCAATTTCATTTTAAGCACATTAAAGGCAGTGAGACATTTTTCATCAAAATCAAAAATAGCATTTTTTTTTTTTAAGTAAAGAAGTAAGGGGTTTAGAAAATTTTGAGAAATCTAAGATAATCCTCCTATAAAAACCTGCATGACCAAGAAATCTTCGAATAGCCTTCACAGAAGTGGGAGGAGGAAGTTTCTCAATTGCCTCAATTTTGGCTCTATTAACCTCAATACCTTTCTTTGAAATCATGTGTCCCAATACAATACCTTTTTGCACTATGAAGTGACATTTTTCCCAATTAAACAAGTGGTTAGTCTCTTCACACATTTGAAGCACTTTTTCTAAATTGCCCAAACATAAGTCAAAAGAATAACTAAAAATAGAAAAATCATCCATAAATACCTCTATGATGTCTCCCACAAGTCCTTCAAAGATAGCTATCATGCATCTTTGGAAAGTTCTTAGACCATTGAAAAGACCAAAATGTATACAACGATATACAAAAGTACTAAAAGGGCATGTAAAAGTAGTCTTCTCTTGATCCTCTAGGGCTATAGGAATTTGAAAGTAACAAGAAAAGACATATAAAAATTAATATAACTCGTGTCCGGCTAATCTTTCTAACATTTAATCAATAAAAGGGAGAGGAAAATGGTTCTTCGTAGTTGCCTCATTTAATTTCCTATAGTCAATGAAAACCCTCCAATCAGTTACCAATCTTATTGGGATTAACTCATTTTTTTTCATTTAGGCTCACCATTATTCCTCATTTCTTTGGTATCACTTGTGTTAGACTCACCCAAATACTATCAGAAATAGGGTAAATGATGCCAGAATCTAAGAGTTTAATCACCTCACCTTTTACCACATTGCTCATTTTGGGGTGCAACCTACATTGGGGTTTCACTACGAGCTTTGCTCCTTCTTCACACAAAAATTTGTGAGTACAAATGGAAGGGATAATCCCTTAATGTCCTTGATTTTCCATGCTATGACTCCCTTATAGTTTGTCAATACACTTACCAATTTGGTCTTTTGTTCACAAGTGAGGTCTTTTGCAATGATCACTGGCAATTTTCCTTCGTTAGCAAAAAATGTATACTTTAGGTGCTCGGGGAGGTCCTTTAGGTCCAATTCTAGTGGTTCCTCAATGGATGACTTCATCCTTCCCAAACTACTTTTTTCGATGTCATCAAATTCTCCCAACTCATGATCCTTATTTGAATCCTCCAAATATGAAATTGATTGCTACATCAACTCCATAGCCAAATTAACCAATGATTCATGTACAAAATCAAAAATAGGCTAATCAAGAATATCATTCCTTAAAAAAGAATCATTAGAAGATATAGGATGTTGCATGTTTTTATGGATTTTGATAATAACTTCATCATCCCCAACCCTAAGTGTTACTTTCACCCATGAACATCAATTAATGCTTTGGTTGTAGCTAGGAAGGGTCGACCTAGGATTAAAAGAACTTTAGAATCTTCATCCTTATCAAGAATAACAAAATCCACAAGAATTAGGAATCTATCCAATTGAACCAATACATCTTCAACTACTCCCCTAGGATATTTAATAGATCTATCCGCAAGTAGAATACTCATCTTTGTAGGCTTGGGCTTACCTAGGCTTAGCTTTTTGAACATTTTGTATGGTAAAAGATTACTGCTAGTACCTAAATTAGCTAATGATTGCAAAATGTAAGAGTACCAACAAGAAAAGGACTAGAAAAACTCTTTGGATCATTTTCTTTACGTGGTAAAGTCTATTGGTCTTGCAAGATGGCAGAGAATTCTTCATTTAAAACCACAGTGAATAATTTCTCTAGCCTCTTTTTGTTAACAAGCACGCTTTTCAGGAAATTTGCATATTTGGCCATGTATATCAAAGCCTCACTGAGTGGGATGCTTATGTTCAGTTGTTTGAATACTTCTAAAAATTTATCAAATTGTACATTTTTTCTTGCTTTTTATGTTTGAGTGGGATACAGTACCGGTGCTAAAAATCTGAATTTTTAACTCATTTTTCAAGGGGTTCACCAAGAGGGGTTGGTGTCGACCCATCTTCTTTAGATGGTGCCAGTTTCGTGCTAGAATCGGGTAGCTCCTTACCACTTCGTAATGTAATGGCAGCTGAGTCTTGTTGTGTTTCCACTACCAATGATGACTTAAACACTTGATCCTTTAAAAACCAAAATCGCCTTTCCATGTTTTGAATCATTTCCTCAAATTTTGCCAATGTGACATCTATCTAGTGAAAGCGTTTGGTTACATAGGTGGCAAATTTTCCTAATATCCTAAGGTAGTGGAGTCAGATAGCCGAGGTGTCATCTCATGAGACATGTTAGGGTTTCGTCCGTTGTTCCGATTGGCCATGTCACCTGCATAAGATAGCTTGTCAATGTTATATACTACAATATTAAATTAAGTTAGTTAGTTAAGATTCATGTATGCATACAACAAGACATGGCACTAAGTTACACAAAGAACATATATACATACTCCCGTATTTGTATATAGATATATAAACATATAAACATGGTTAAAGAAACCAAATCAAAGCTTTCATAATATTGTTCCCTAAAAATAGAACAAAAAACTTGATGCGTAAATTTTGGGTGTATAAAAATCATTAAATTTAAATCCATCTCTAGTCAAGTTTTAATTAAAACATTAATCCCAAATTACACATACGAGTAAGTATATTCATCGCAAGCATAGTATAAGGAATTGACGACTATTGATCCTCAAGGAAACAAGTACACACTAATCACTTTTAATTCATTATTTAACGGACCTAATAATATGATAACATAGTAAAAAGGAAAAATAAGTAAAATATACATATATACCTCAAGGATGCAATCTCATGTAACTAAATAATTATCTTTAAAACATAATGTTGAATCACTTAGCATTCATCACAATCAATTGTTATCTTGGCATTAGGAAGGAACATAAATAAAATTCAATCGTTTCCCAAGTCACGAACTCACTTATGTAGACTCCACTTTTTTTCCAATCTATAGAATTACTATCCCTTGATTAATTTAGCAGATTTCCCAATCAAAATACAGTAACTAAAATATGTATTAAACTTATATCTTATAAACATGAAATTAGCCAATGACCTTATGCTCTAGGTGAAATCAACCAATCTTTGATTACTTCAGTTCTTTAATCTTAGCTTTGTTCCCAAGTCTATTAAGATCTAATAATATGAAATCAATGCAATGAACTTCTAACATCACTTCTCAAGTCAATTAGAATAAAATGCATCAATGACCAATGATAACAAGTAATGAAAAACTAACGATAACAATATATTGATCAAAATCTCAATCAATTGAAAATCATAATCTCCAAAATAGTATCCAATTACAATCAAAACATTAAGCACATCATTGTTCTAGAAAAGTAAATGAAGCATACAAGATAGAACTTATAGATAAACCCCTCTTCTTCTCTTGAAAATCTCTTTTGAATAATCTCATTTGAGTGGTGAATTTGCCTTTGAACAATAAGTAGCTAGCTTAGATCCTTTAATTCATACCTTCCTCTTATGTTTTTCTTGTATTTATAAGCTTTCTTGATATCAAAATTTGTGGCTTGAGAAGTCTAATTTGAGTAGAATTCAAAAAATACAAAAATCCTTTGGAAGATATCAAATTTGTACACAAATCCGCCTCTGTACAGATCAGACCTGGCACCGAGTCACTTCAGCCCACTTAGTGCCAGGTGCATTCTAGTTTGCTCCTGGATGTTTGCTCTATTTTTACTCTACTTTTCTAGAATAGACCTGGTGCTTGGGGCATTAGCTTGACCTAGTGCCATGTCAAGTTTGGATATTTATACTTTTTGCTCGAAATCTCTTGAATCTTGCATAATTTCATCCAAAACACTTCCTACAAAAAAAATGTCAAAGAGGAAGGAATATGCTTAGTTATTATGTCAAAAGTATCTTAAATTAGTCTCAAATAATTAGGAAATTAGTGATAAATTTAGCCCCTATCATAAAATTAGCCAAAATCATGTCAATGTAAGCAGATTGAGATAAACCTAACATTCTTTGCTTTATATCTCTAAGAAGTTTTATACCAAGAATGTAGCTAGCTTCTCCGATATCCTTTATGCTAAACTAACTTGATAGCCAAACCTTTAAAGATGATAATGTCCCTACACCATTTCCAATAAGTAGAATGTCATCTACATAATGTACCATAAAAGACACATTGTTCTTATATGCCTTCCTATACATGTATGGTTCATCCATATTTTCTATAAAACCATAAAACTTTACAGTCTTATTATAATGTATGTTTCATGAATGTGATGCTTACTTAAGTCCACAAACAGACCTCTTAAGCTTACGGACCATATGCTCTTAGTCTTTTGCAATAAATCCTTCGGGCTAGGTCATGTAGAAGTCTTCGCTAAGATAGCCATTTAGAAAGGTTGTCTTGACATCTATTTGCCATATTGCATAGTCATAAGGACATACAAATGCTAAAAGAGTATGAATGGACTTAATCATGGCTACAAGCGAAAAGGTCTCCTTATAATAAACCCCTCTTTTTGAGTATAACATTTTGCAACTAATCTTACTTTAAGTGTTTCCACATTTTCATCTGCACCTCTTTTTCTCTTGTATACCCCCTCTTGTACCCAATGGGTTTAATCCCTTCATGTGCAGTGACATGATCCCATACTTGATTGAGATATATAGACTTAATCTCAGCATCCATTATCGTTTGTCATTTGTTTGTATCGATATTAGTAATGGCCTTATCATATCTAGCAAGATCTTATTCTTGATGGTTGGAAACCACCTTAAAGGCTTTTTTAGTCTATTTTTTAGGAACCTTAGATATCCTCCCACTATGACTTACCTCAATTTGTATTGGAATATCTGGTTATGCCTCTTTAGGTTTCTCAATTGGGGCACTAGAAGTTGAAGTTTCATTCAATGTCTCTTTCAATTCCACCTTATCGAATCCTTAGGCGATATGCTTTGTTTATCCTCCAAGTATCTACCATGAGCACTAACAAGTACCTTTTGCTCTTGGACATGATAAAAGAATCCACTCCTTATTCCTTTTAGATACTCCACGAAATAGCAAAATTCTGATCTTGGGTCTAGCTTACTTCTCTTAGTCAGTACAAAAGTTGGACAACCCCATACCTGGAGATGATTCACACTAGGCTTGCATCCAGTACACATCTTGTGGGGTGTCTTAGGCATTGACTTGGAAAGCACCAAGTTTAGAATATATGCCATTGTTTACAGAGCATATCTCTAAAAGGAAATAGGAAAAGTTACATGACTCATCATAATTTTGACCATTTCCATCAATGTTCTACTTCTTCTCTCAGATACTCTATTCTATTGGGGAGTCTTTGGTGCAGTTAGCTAATATACTATTCCCTAATATGCCAAGTAGTCCTTGAATTCTCTAAGGAGATACTTCCACTATGATTCGATCTTAGATTTTTTAGTAGTTTACCTGTTTGATGATCAAGCTCAACACTAAAATCCTTAAATTTATAAAAAAAGTCAGACTTACACCTCATCAAGTAAACGTAACCAAAATGCGTGTGATCATTCATGAAATAAAAAGTATTCACAACTCTCCTCTAGCAGTTGTAGACATAGGATCACAAATATTAGTATCAACTAACTTTAATATTTCCTTGGCCCTTTTCACTTTTTGAGTAAATGACCTTTTGGTTATTTTACCAATAAGACATGATTTACAATAAGGGCATTCCTCCAATTTCAATGAGTCCAATAACCTATTTTGGATTAATCTCTCGATTAGGATTTATATGCCCTAATCCTAAGTGCAAATATAAGTGAGTTATTTGATGTGGTCTTTCTCTTCTTAGTATTTGGATCCATCTGGGTATTATTTATTTGATGGCTAATAAGATTAACATAGAAATGATTTTCATACATGTTTCTAGAACAAATAATTTTTCCATTTCTACTGATTGAAATATGAGAATGGAAAAAAATAGAATATCCTTGATTAATCAATCTTGAAACTGAAATCAATTTCGGTTTATAAATAGAAACATATAAAATATGTTTTAAAACTAAAATCTTATTACAATAAAATAAAAGTTCTAAGTTTCCTACTGCTTCAGCCTATATTTGTGCTCTGTTGCCCACTCTCAGTCCATGCACTCCTCTACTGAATCATCTTATATTGTTAATCCCCTGCAAGGAGTTGCAGATATGGTTAGTGGCTCAATAATCAACAATCGAAGTGGATGATGATCCAACTATTTATATAAACTCTAAATAAAAAGCAGTACTTCAGGAGAACATAGCCAAGAAGTTCGGACAATTTGTCTTGAAGTGTCTCTTCTTGCAACACTTGAAACACTTGCTCTTGGACTTGGCATTAGGTTTGGATGGACCAGGCTTAGACCCCGTAGGCTGGGTTACTGCATTGTTCTAGGCCTTCTTACTCATTCTAGAAAATGAACCAGAATGAATAACCAAAACCATTGACACTGGCTTCATGATTTTCTTAGCAGCCTAAAGTTTTTTCATTAACTCAGTTAAATACATACTCAACTTGTTTGTGTTATAATTTAACTTGAAGTGATAATATGAATTTGGCAAACTGTTAAGAACCATGTCAATTTGTCTCTTAGGATCGATTGTTGCCCCTGGGACCTCAGCCTCCTTGAAATGATCAATCATCTTGAGCATATGCTAGCAAATTGATGCCCCCTTAGCCATCCTAGTATTCATGATTAGCCTAAGAGCTTCCTGCATTGCAGGCCGACTCTTGTCAACAAACATGGTGCGTAAAGATATATTGATATCATAGCAATAGGTATGTTCTCATACATTGACTGAAGAACATTAGACATGGAAGCTAACATATAGCATCTAGCTATTTCGTCAGCTTTTCTCCATGTCTTCCCAGCCGCACGATCTTGATTCATGGAATCTTCTTCAATTTTAGGACAATGGTTGGTCAAAACATACTTGTACTCTTCCACAGTGAGTACTATGTTTAACTTCATTTTCCAATCCACATAATGAGGTCGAGTTAACTTATTCTCCTTGAGAATAGTGGACAAAGGACTAAAACTAAACATTTATGTTGATTGGAAAAAAAAAAAACTTCATTGAAATAAATGTTTGTTTTGAAAAACGTATAAGAAATGCATATCTAAAACATCATATTATTTCCATGATATGGTTAATGTATTAAAACCATTATAAAAAAAAATGAAAAATTTAGCCTTTAAAAATATTAACCGAGCTTCATAGGAAAGTTAACAATTTTCTAAGTTAAGTGTGTAACCATCACAAATTAAACATTCTGAATAGGTAATGTTCCAGAGATAGCTCTATCGATAGAATGGCCACTACTCTCACCACCTACGGATAATTTAGTATTAATGCCTCTAACAATCGGCAAGCTGACACTAACAAATATCCTAACCATTAATTATAATTCCTCCATTAGTTCTAGATTCTCGTAAAAATCTATCCTATAAGGGGTCATGCTCAGAATGACACGAGGATAACTACAATCTCTAACATGAACCGTGATAGATGCTGCGGGGTCGTTGGAATCCCTTTCTCACTTAATCTTTCAAGAAAAATAGGGTTTGGGGAAAAGCATTTTTTTTAAAAAAAAAAATTAATTGGTTTTTTATTAACTTTTGTAGAATCCCAAAAAAAATCAACCATTATTCTCTATGTCAAGGATAAAACCATTAAAGAGAATAAACTATGATTTTTTTTTTTTCACTACTTAAGTTAAAACCATTTCTTAGGAACTAAATTTAAAATATTTAAATTCAAAATATTCTCCATGTCAAGGACAAAACCCTTTGGAAGAATAAACCATGAATTTTATTTTAAATTCCTTAGTTCCATTTTAAAAATGTTTTCCTTTAATTGTTTTATCTATAGAAAAAAATTAATTTCTAAAAAACCTTTAATCACAAAATTAAATAAAATAGCCATGCACAAAAAATAAACCTTTTACATACTATTTCTAGTTTTTAATTCTTATGTGACTAAATAATGGATTAAAATAATAATAATAAAATTAAAATGATCTTGTTTAATCCTAAGGTGATTCCTCATTTACTAACCATTTTCATGTAAAATTATTTATTACCATAAATAGACCGTTGCAAGAAAAATAACCTCACGTGATATGAGCTCCAAAATGAAAAAGGAAAATTACAACGAAAAATTAAATGAAAAAACTTGGAAGCTCGAACAACACGAACCGTGATTGAATCGCCAAAAAAAAAAAATAAAAAACCGCTCCTAGCTTACTCCAAAAACATCAACCATTTTCCATTTTTTTTTTTTCTTCATAGAGTTTTGATGTTGCTCAGACACCAATATTGTTACAGAAAATCTAGTTAATGAATTTAAATACAATATCAATCACCTATACCTTTCAAAATGAGGCATACAAGAATTTTACGGAAAACGAATAATAATAACTACAAGTGTCTATATCTCCACACGTGAGACGTACACAACATCTACCTACATAAAAAATTGACGAGGGATCCATACAATCACGAATATTGAACTTTAATTAGTAAAGGAACCACTTTTCCAGTTATTAACCCTAAGTATACTCCTAGATTATAATCATGCCTCTGATACCATTTGAAAGATCACGAGAAAATAAAAATGTAGCCAAAAATAGCAATTTAATTTTTTTTTTCAAGCCAAAGTCTAGGAATACTTACTTTTAGGTCATTTAGATTGAATAACCAAAAGAACTACATTTGACAGAATACTTTGATTTGTCACGACTACCTGTTCCGTTGGAATTCCGAGCAAGCATCGACTTCTTCGTATCAAACACCGTACCAAAATTTGTTAGCTTTTAATTTTTTAATGTATTCTCAAACCTCTTACAGGTCATCTACCAGTGAAAGTAAAATAATAGGTGAAAGAATAATTTTCTTGGAAGAATGTTAAGAGAGCTACTATTGTTTTCAAAGAAAAAAAAAAAGCTAAAAAAGAATAAAACCAAGAACGGGCAGCTACCCAAAAAAAAAAAAAAAAAAAAACCTTCTTTTTTGGTTGACGGAAATGGTGATCACCAATACATCACCAAACAAATACGAAGCTTTTTTTTATTTTTCAATTAATTCGAAAAGCTATCAAACGATTTGTTTTTCTCGGTGAACTACTTCAACAATAATTAGAAAGTTAACACAATTGCTATCAAATAGGAATCAAAATATGGAAGTTTCAAATTTGTGTCTATATTGCAAAACCGAAAACCACAATTGCCTAAATTGCAATTCGGTTTTGGAAGCGAAAAAAAAAAAAAAACTTTTTATTTCTAAAGCCACCGAAACTTTTTTTCTTTTATTTCCTTTTCTTTTTCTTTCACTTGTGAAGACTATTCTTTGTTTCCAAAATAACAAAAGCCATCACTCACAACCTTAGGTGATTAAGGTTTTCCTAAATTAGCCCAAAGATAATTAAATAGCTCACTTATTATTTAATTAATCCACTTGGACCCAATATAAAACTATTCAAGATAATTAATCAATAACTATTTTAATTAAATTAGCCCAATAAATTATTCTAACCCAAATAAATAGTTATTGGACTCCTAGAATAATTTCTTTCAATATTAATTTCACCCAATAAGCCCGTATAGTAAATAAAATTTACTAAGATTATTTGAGATACTTTGAGGACCAAAAAAATACTATTATTCTTGGGTATTAAAATGATCAAAATACCCTTATAGACAAATACGCGTAGTTTATTATTTTAAATATTCTATTTATCACTATATAAAAATATTAGCCTCAAGAATAATATTGGAAGAGCGATATCCTCGACCTATAGGTGTAATGACAAAAATATCTCTCTACGTAACACTCGCTATTGAAATAGGAAAAATGCACTAACACATTCCTCATTGACATGTATCATCCTTTGATAACTAGTCTAATAATCCATAACTTCTAGTATATATCAACTTATTTCCCGTGAACTACCCAAAAGCATACATACTAAGTCACATTCCCAGGGCCCTTGTTTATTTAGATTATCCTAGACAATTACACGGGGGTGATATCTTCATTAAATGAAGTGTTGAAACTATATAGTATAAGTCCTTCTTAATTAACTAGAATCATACACCCAACGTACAAGGTTATTGACCTTTCTTTAAGATCTCTCCTATTATACATCAAAGTGCATAAGTCCAACTTCAGCAAACCACCAACATATACTCAAGTCAATAGGTACTCGTCCATGCAGCAGTGGCAATAAACCAATCCTTATTTCTTATAATACTTTTATAAAGATTATTATTATGTGGTCCAATTCTACGTATTCTAAATACGTTTACACTATTAGCGTGAGTGGACTACTCACTGGTCTAAGGTAAACCATTCACTATTTAGAAACCAAGTGTAATGATCTAAACATTGATAAAGCACCCAGTTTTATCAATCGAATAAGAATAACTTTTCTGCTTATGTGTTAGTAACCATAATCTACACCTTACTGTGAAAGCACAACTTAATTACATAGATTATTTACTAACACACTTACACCTTAATGTGCACATATACGTAAACAAACAAACAGTAATGAATGAAGTACTTTATTAATTTCTAAACTACAGTAAGACAATACCTATTTTGGCATATATTCCAACATGAGTATAGTGGAATTGGAATAGAAGTCGAATGATACTTCAACTTTAATACCTTAAATGAGGAACCTAAAGAGGTACAACCACATATTCCTATACAAAATTAACCACGTCGTAGTGGGAGGATATCTAGAGTTCTGGATAGATGGATTGAGAAAGCCTTTGAGGTAGTCTTCGACTATTAGAAATAAGATCCCACTAGATATGATGAGACCGTTGCTGATATTGATGTAGACAAATGGTAAGTACTAATAGATGCTGAGATTGAGTCTATACATCTCAATCAAGTCTGCGATCTTGTCACGGCACCTGAAGCGACTAGATAGATAGGGTGTAAGTAGGTATACATGAGAAAGAGAGGTGCAGATGGAAAAGTGAAAACATATAAAGCAAGTTGGTTGCAAAAAATCATACTTAGAAAGAAGGGATTGATTATGAGGAGACCTTTTTACCTGTTTCCATGCTTAAGTCCATTCTCATTCTCTTGGCTATCACATGTCATTATGACTACAAGATATAGCAAATGGATATCAAGACAGCCTTTCTCAATAGCTATCATAGCAAAGACATCTATATGACCCAGTCTAAAGGCTTAATTATGAAAGGCCAAGAACATATCGTTTGCATGCTTAAGAAACCTATTTATGGACTTAAGCAAGCATCACGTGCATGGAATATATGTTTTGACGATATTGTAAAGTCTTAAAGCTTCATACAAAAATATAGATGAACTATGTATGTATAGGAAAGCAGATATGTACAACATGTCTTTTATGGTATATAGAGATGATATTATACTCATTGGGAATGGTGTAGAGATATTATTTGAAGCTTAAAAATAAAAGAAGCCATGCATGCAGTAAACATAGAGAAGCCAAAATGCACAAAGAAAAACACAGCGGAAGAAATTTTTGTTTTTAATACCTCTGCACTTCAATAATTTCTTTAGCTTTGATGAAGTTGACTAAACAACAAGGAACTCCTCTTCATGACTCGTTCATGCTTCCAGTTCAAATCTCGCTATTCTTCTACTCCTCCTTGGCATGAACGCAAATCCTCTTGACTCTCAGAATATTCCACCGCCTAAGCCTTATTGGTGAAACAAATCAGGCAAGGAAAATACAATCACAATCTCTCTTGATTCTCTACTATTAATTATCATAATCAAGAGGAGGAAGAGGAAAATGAGAGAAAAATAATTGACACAAGGATTCTGTTTTTCGTTCACAATAGTATATAAAAAAAAATGGACACTTATTTTTTTTTTTCTTGATAACAAAACACCAGGGTTATAGTATTTCAAAAAAACACTCAGAAGTTATCAACTAAAGATGTTTAGCTTATCCTAAACTCTTCTATTCTGTGCACGGTAAAAACCTTTTGGTCTATAAAATATTTTTATTATTTTCCTTAGACCTAATAAGCCCATTGATGTGTATTTTAATTGGGTATAAAAATAATATAAAAATAAACACATTCCTAATCAAGTTTAAATTAAAACATTAACCCCAAATTACACATATGTGCAAGCGTATTCATCATTTACAAAGCATAGGGTTTAAACGAGTATAGATTCTCAAGGCACAAGTAGACATTAATCACTCTTCTTTCATTGTTTAATCGACTCTTTAAAGTGAAAAAGAAATAAAAATCAAAATAAAATAAAAATAAAAATAAAAATATATACATGTCAAGGATGGAGAAGTATGTAACTTAAATAATTATTTTAGCAAACATGACCTTAAAGTACCTAACCATTATCATAACTAATCATTCTCCTGGCATCATGAAGGATTAATATAGACTCACTTCTTTTCCAATCCATGAATCCCTATATTCTAGATAGCTTAGCATCACATTCCTGTCTCAGCCAATCCTACCCAAAAGATGCATTAAACACAATCCTTTGATTAAATTTTCATTCCTGGCAAACTTAAAACATGAAATTAACCAATGAATCCATTTGTGACAGACATCAATTAACCTTTAGTTACCAGTTCTTAGCAATTAAACCCTTTTCCAACTAAGTTAATAGATAACATGTATGAAATCAATAAATTGAAACCACCATCAACCTCTTTTCCAAGCAAGTTAATAGAAAGAAACAACCAGTTAATCTCGTAATTAGCATAGACAATTAAATGCGAAGAATAACAATCAATTAATCAAAAGATCAAATAACTCTAAAAATTATGAAAACCTAAAACAATGTCAAATTACAATAAAACAATTAATACACCATTGTTCAAGAAAAAGAAACAAAGTAAAAGAAAACACTCATAGACAAGCCTCCTTCTTCTTCCTTTGAAGACCTTATTATACAACCCTCATTGAATTGAAGAATTCCTCATTTGATTTGAGTAATTTTCTATGATGATCAATGAATTCTCTCATTTTCTCTTGTGTTTTCCATATATTTATAGGCTTAGGAAGTGCCCAAACTCGTTAGTGTAATGTTATTGGCCGAGTAGAAGCAGGAAAGTACTAAAACTCGTAAAAAATCAAGATCCCGACTTTTCCTCAGGGCACAGTCGGCGCCGCCTTAGCTACTGGAGCCAGCGCCGGTTGTGTTCTGTTTCTCCAGTTGTTCACCGATTTTTTTCTTGATTTCCACGCAATGTTATCCAGAGTGCAGCCGGTGCCGCCTTTGCTACTAGAGCCCACGCTGGTTCATTTCTGTTCCGGTCTTGTTTCACCAATTTTTTTATCATCTTGAAGTTCGTGTCATCAGTACATGTCTGGCGCCAGTTCCTCTGTCTTAGCCAGCGTCACCTCTATTCTATTTTGCGACGTTTTTGCTTCGTGTTACCTCTAAAATCTGATCTAATGCAGAAAATACATTTCCAATGGTAAAATCTCAAATATGTAGGAATATGGCTAGTTATTAAACAAAATATATCACAAAGGAACCTTAAATAACTAGGAAAAATATGACTAATTTAGCCTCTATCACATTCCCCCGCACTTAGCTCTTTGCTTGACCTCAAGCAAAGTATCTAAGATAAGTAGGAAAACATAAGATTTCATCAAATCACTCAATCAATTTCAAAACAATATCTTCAATGCTTTCTTCATTCAAGAACATAAAACCCATGCTGCTACATCTTTCACAACAATTGCAAGACTTATGTAAGTGAATAATAACTTAGTAGAACCATCCTAATTCTTGATAATATTCTCAAACTATTGCAAAGAATTTAGTTAAAAAAGAATTTCATTCCATAAGCTTACTTTTCATAACTCTCTCCACTAATCTGAGACATATCATGATTCTACTTAGATCAAGTAGCATTTTTAAGCTTGTAATGTAAGGTTAAAGGCTTGTAATGTAGTTTATCAAATGAAGGATATAGGAGAATCAAATATCAAAGAAGTTGAGAGTTCGCAAGAAATAGATAAACAAAATAATTTCCAAACTCTTCTTGCTCTCCTATTCCAAAATAAATCAATACCCACAACCTTATTTAGCAACTACAGTTCAACTCAAGCAAATCCTGTATTTTCTCTTTTTCTTGTCTCTTTGCATCATCTCTTCTCTATCTTTTCCACAAGATCACTCAAATTTTCAGCAATGGTGTTAAGGACTTGATATGAACTCAACATTTATAGCTCAATCACCATTCCTCTTGTGATCTTTCTTTTCACTCTCTCAAAAAAAAAATAAATAAAAAAAGAAATCTTTTCACTCTTCTTTTGTCTTTCACTGCTGCAGTTCTTTTCTTTCTCAGTTTCTTTCTTTTCATCTTTTCTAGCAGTTTTGTGTTTTCTTTTCTTATTTTCAATCTCTCTTTTCTCTTTCTTCTCTTTCTTTTCTCTTTTTAGCTCAACTCAGTATTGATACATGACTGAAAGTAATGAGTCATGATCTTTCTCCACGTACTCCCCCTTAACATTCTTCTTCATGTACTTTCATCCATCAAGAGCATAAAGATATGAAAAATTATTCAATCTTTCAAAAACAAGCAATGGACAAAGTATTGTGATGGGTTTTAAAGAAAGAAATCAACAATTTAGGCTCAAAATAGGCACTATGGAAAATATAAAAATAGGTAGGCTTGAAATGCTAACACTATCTAAAGAATGCCTATTACCGTCATCCCTAAGTTAAATCATGAATGTTTTTCTTATTTCACCTCGAGAGGTATTCAAGTAAGTTCTAGAATGCTCCATGAATTTTAGTAGAAAAATAGGTTTAAGAACAACGTAAAGCATTTGATCAAGAACTACTTAGTCCAAGTGCCTGAAAAAAAGTCATGCATAAGCTATAAATGATCTAGAACATATGCTCTATAATCCTTCATAAAGACATGCATTAAAAATACAGCTTGAAATCTCAAAAAAAGTCAAAAAAGTTTTGAAAATTGTGCTCACAAGAAGGATAAAGTATATGCATAGAAGAATTTTCAGTCGAATCACTCCCTGACACTTAAACTGGACATTGTCCTCAACGGCCAAATAAATAGAACAAGGAATAAACACTACCACGGGACCAAAAATACAAAGGAGAAGAGACAAGAAAGATAATACTTCCATTCATTGTGCTCACAATAAAATTGATAAAAATTTGGACAAAGTATATCACCAAACCACTCCCCTATACTTAAATTGGACAATGTCCTCATTGAAAAAAATTAAACATAAGAAAGCATCTCCAAAGGGACAAAAAATAATAAGGGGTTAGAAAGTTTAAGTAATACTGCCCAAGTGCAATAATGCTGCAATAGATAGCCAAGCTTGAGGTAAAAAGAAGGGCTTGTCCAAGAGGACTTTATGCCTATAACAAAACACAAATAAAAGCATACGAAAAATAATAATAATAATAATAAAATAAAAACATACCTAAATAAAAGAAAACAAACTAAAGAAAAAGATTAAAATAATAAAAATAAAACAAAAATGCTCTACACCCATCATACTTCCTCATCAAACCTTTTGGAAAAGAGATTAAGGCTCCAAGTAGGCATAATGAATGTAGCAAGAATGGAGGATTTTGAAAAATAGAAGGTTCATAAAAACGATTTGTCTCAGCAAAGCAAAACACATAAACCTCATTCTTTAACATTTCTTTAGATACACAAATGTTGTTGTTAACATATAAGTGCACATGGTTTCTAAAGAATGCATCAGGCTTGAAATCACTGACTAACCCTTCAAATGAATTTTTACAATTTAAAATACACCTTTAAACTTAGTGTTTGCGTTCTTAAAGATGGGATTGGGATATCCTTGCTTTTCAATGCTTTTACAAATAACAAGTTACCTCCCTGAGATTGGAGTGAAGGGTAGAATTTGTCAACATTCTCAAAGGGTTTCTTAGAATGAATGATAAATCCAACTTCTTAAGGTATGTTAAACTCCATACATCATCATTGGGACCATTGTTTTCCAAGAAGTGAGAAGAGCCTAAGAAATCATGTGACAAAGAAATATTAGAATTATGAGCACATAGAGTAGAATCAAATACCTATCTTGCCACATCATGCAATTGTCGCTCATAGCCTTTCCATTTTTTCATGGTCAATTATACGGGCTAGCATGAACTCATGAGTCTCCTCAACAATCTTAACTAATTGTTTCCTTTGATTGCCCAATCATTGCGAAGCTTCTTTATGCCACTGAACAGATAAAATTGTATTGACAACAAAAGAATTTACAAAAGCTTCTAATGACATCTCACTAAAAACAACAATGTTCGCTTGTAATTTTGTCAATCTATCATCAATACACTAATATATATATATATATATATATTTTAAAAAACGAAATAAAAATGATGAACATGCAGCAATGATGAATAATGCAATTTAATTCATGAAGAAAGAAATAAAAATGAAACAAAATGAAATCTACTATATCACCTTCTGGTCATTAGATCATGTACCAAGGCAAACACCTAGCAAAGACAAGACAAAAGTTAGATAACAGAATTCATGATTACAACACAAAATTACAAGAGTAGAAAGTTACTTAACAGAGCATAGTCAAAGTTAGTAGGTGATGTGTATTTTTTTTGGGTATAAAAATCATAGAAAATTAAGCACATTCCTACTTAGGTTTAAATTAAAACGTTAACCACAAATTATACATATGAGCAAGCGTACTCATCATTAACAGAGCATAAGGTTCAAATGAGTGTCGTCCCTCAAGGAACAAGTAGACATTAATCACCCTTTTTTCATTGTTTAACCGACTCTATAAAGTGAAAAAGAAATAAAAATAAAAATAAAAATATATACATGTCAAGGATGGAGAAGTATGTAACTTAAATCATTATTTTGGCAAACATGACCTTAAAGTACCTAACCATCATCATAACAAATCATTCTCTTGGTATCATGAAAAATTGATATAGACTCACTTCGTTTCTAGTCCATGAATCCCTATCCTCTAGATAACTTAGCATCACATTCCTGTCTCAACAAGTCTTACCTAAAAGATGCATTAAACACAATCCTTTGATTAAATTTCCACTCCTGGCAAACTTAAAACATGAAATTAAGCAATGAATCCCTTCCTGAAAGACATCAATTAACCTTTAATTGCCAGTTCTTAGCAATTCATCCCTTTTCCTAGCAAGTTAAGAGACAACAAATATGAAATCAATAAATTGAAACCACCATCAACCCTTTTTCCAAAAAAGTTAATGGAAAGAAACAACCAATTAATCTCGTAATAAACCCAAGTAATTAAATACCAAGAAAACAATCAATTAATCAAAAGATTAAATAACTCTAAAAATCATGAACACCTAAAACAATGTCTAATTACATTAAAATAATTAATACACCATTGTTCAAGAAAAAGAAAACACAGTAAAAGATAGCACTCATAGACAAGCCTCCTTCTTCTTACTTTGATGACCTTCTTGTACAACCCTCATTGAATTAAAGATTCCTCCCATGATTTGAGTGATTTTGTATGATGATCAATGAATTTTCCCCTTTTCCCCTGTATTTTTCATCTATTCATAGTCTTAAGAAGTGCCTAAACTCGTTGGTGTAGGGTTTTTGGCCTAGTACAAGTAGGAAGATACTAAAACTCCACAGATTTTCAAAAATTGCGTAGAAAAATCAAAGCACCGCCTTAACTTCAGAGCATAGCCGGCTCCATCTTGGCTACTGGAGCTGGCACCTGTTCCATTCTGTTCCGGTCTTGGTACAACAATTTTTTGTCGCCTCGAAGTTCGTGCAACCAGTGCGTGGCCGACGTCGCCGCAATTCTATTTTGCGATGTTTTTACTTCGTGTTACCCCTAAAATCTGAAATAATGAACAAAATACTTTTCCAATGTACTGTACAAGCTCCGAATGCTTGAAGAATGAGGGATTTGCAAAGTACCTAAAAAGAAAAAAACAAAAGAGCACACCAAAGCATAAAAACTAGAAAAGAGAAATAAACTAAAAACACAAGAAAGAAAATAGTACAACAAAGGAAAGAAATAAAAAACTAACTAGAAAAGACATGAAAAGAGAAAAGAAAAACAAGAGTGAACAAGGAGAGAAAATATGGCACAATCAGTCCTCCTCCTCATCATCGTCATCATCATTGGCTTGTGCAGACGTTCCCTCACTACCATGTTCCCCGAAAGATTGCTGCCACAATTCCGCCAATTGCTGCTATAAAGTAGCTTGCCGTCTCGCCATGTCATCCATAGATCCCTACAAGCATAGGAGTAACTCCGTTTGCTGGTCTATTCGTCCTAGCACGGTAATCTCAAAGTCAATCCGGGGTTGAGACTAAGAACTTCTTGCTTGTGCATGTGCCGACGGCGGTGAGGGGTGCTCCTCCTCCTCAGTGGGTGGCCTAACCTGTCCGGGATGTCTGACCTCATGTGGGGTTAGCCATTTTTTCAATTCTGGGTTGTACTTGTACTCACTACTTGTCAATGTTTGTTCTATCACTATATCGTGCTCAGTGGTAGCTTCCATTAGTTCTCCCCCAAGACTAACACCAAAGTTTTTTAGAATTTTCATTATAACTAGGGGGAAAACGAAGGCCTTTGTAGCTAGATCGGTGATGAACCACATCCTTAAAGGCTTGAATAAACAGGGGTATAACAGGGATAGGCAGAGTGTTCATCATCGGATTCAAAATGTAGGTGTCAATAAGTCGAGTTTCATTAAACCACTCCCCTATACTTAAATTGATAAAAATTTGGACAAAGTATATCACCAAACCACTCCCCATACTTAAATTGGACAATGTCCTCATTGAAAAAAATTAAACACAAGAAAGCATCTCCAAAGGGACTGAAAATAATAAGGGGTTATAAAGTTTAAGTAATACTGCCCAAGTGCAATAATGCTGCAATAGATAGCCAAGCTTGAGGTAAAAAGAAGGGCCTGTCTAAGAGGACTTTATGCCTATAACCAAACACAAATAAAAGCATACGAAAAATAATAATAATAAAATAAAAACATACCTAAATAAAAGAAAACAAACTAAAGAAAAAGATTAAAATAATAAAAATAAAAGAAAAATGCTCTACACCCATCATACTTCCTCATCAAACCTTTTGGAAAAGAGATTAAGGCTCCAAGTAGGCATAATGAATGTAGAAAGGATGGAGGATTTTGAAAAATAGAAGGTTCATAAAAACAATTTGTCTCTGCAAAGCAAAACACATAAACCTCATTCTCTAACATTTCTTTAGATACACAAATGTTGTTGTCAACATATAAGTGCACGTGGATTCTAAAGAATGCATCAGGCTTGAAATCACTGATTAACCCTTCAAATGAATTTTTACAATTTAAAATACACCTTTAAACTTAGTGTTTGCGTTCTTAAAGATGGGATTGGGAAATCCTTACTTTTCAATGCTTTTACAAATACCAAGTTACCTCCCTGATATTGGAGTGAAGGGTAGAATTTGTGAACATTCTCAAAGGGTTTCTTAGAATGAATGATAAATCCAACTTCTTAGGGTATGTTAAACTCCACACATCATCATTGGGACCATTGTTCTCCAAGAAGTGAGAAGAGCCTAAGAAATCGTGTGACAAAGAAATATTAGAATTATGAGTACATAGAGTAGAATCAAATACCTATCTTGCCACATCATGCAATTGTCCCTCATAGCCTTTCCTTTTTTTCATGGTCAATTATACGGGCTAGCATGAACTCATGAGTCTCCTCAACAATCTTAACTAAATGTTTCCTTTGATTGCCCAATCGTTGCGAAGCTTCTTTATGCCACTGAACAGATAAATTTGTATTGGCAACAAAAGAATTTACTAATGCTTCTAATGACCTCTCACTAAAAACAACAATGTTCGCTTGTAATTTTGCCAATCTATCATCAATACTCTAATATATATATATATATATATATATATGTATATAATTTTAAAATGAAATAAAAATGATGAACAGGCAGAAATGATGAATAATGCAATTTAATTCATGAAGAAAGAAATAAAAATGAAACAAAATGAAATCTACTATATCGCCTTCAGGTCATTAGATCATGTACCAAGGCTAACACCTAGCAAAGACAAGATAAAAGTTAGATAACAGAATTCATGATTACAACACAAAATTACAAGAGTAGAAAGTTACTTAACAGAGCATAGTCAAAGTTAGTAGGTGATGTGTATTTTATTTGGGTATAAAAATCATATAAAAATAAGCACATTCCTACTTAGGTTTAAATTAAAACGTTAACCACAAATTATACATATGAGCAATCGTACTCATCATTAACAGAGCATAAGGTTCAAATGAGTGTCGTCCCTCAAGGAACAAGTAGACATTAATCACCCTTTTTTCATTGTTTAACCGACTCTATAAAGTGAAAAAGAAATAAAAATAAAAATAAAAATATATACATGTCAAGGATGGAGAAGTATGTAACTTAAATCATTATTTTGGCAAACATGACCTTAAAGTACCTAACCATCATCATAACAAATCATTCTCTTGGTATCATGAAAAATTGATATAGACTCACTTCGTTTCCAGTCCATGAATCCCTAACCTCTAGATAACTTAGCATCACATTCCTGTCTCAGCTAGTCTTACCTAAAAGATGCATTAAACACAATCCTTTGATTAAATTTCCATTCCTGGCAAACTTAAAACATGAAATTAAGCAATGAATCCATTCCTGAAAGACATCAATTAACCTTTAATTACCAGTTCATAGCAAATCATCCCTTTTCCTAGCAAGTTAAGAGACAACAAATATGAAATCAACAAATTGAAACCACCATCAACCCCTTTTCCAAGAAAGTTAATGGAAAGAAACAATTAATTAATCTCGTAATAAACCCAAGTAATTAAATACCAAGAAAACAATCAATTAATCAAAAGATTAAATAACTCTAAAAATCATGAACACCTAAAACAATGTCCAATTAGAATATAATAACTAATACACCATTGCTCAAGAAAAAGAAAACACAGTAAAAGATAGCACTCATAGACAAGCCTCCTTCTTCTTCCTTTGATGACCTTCTTGTACAACCCTCATTGAATTAAAGATTCCTCCCATGATTTGAGTGATTTTGTATGATGATCAATGGATTTTCCCCTTTTCCCCTGTATTTTTCATCTATTCATAGTCTTAAGAAGTGCCTAAACTCGTTGGTGTAGGGTTTTTGGCCTAGTACAAGTAGGAAGATATTAAAACTCCACAAATTATCAAAAATCGCGTAGAAAAATCAAAGCACCGCCTTAACTTCAGAGCGTAGCCAGCTCCACCTTGGCTACTGGAGCTGGCACCTGTTCCATTCTATTCCGGTCTTGGTTCAGCAATTTTTTGTCGCCTCGAAGTTCGTGCAACCAGTGCGTGGCTGACGTCTCCGCTATTCTGTTTTGCGATGTTTTTACTTCGTTTTACCCCTAAAATCTGAAATAATGAACAAAATACTTTTCCAATGATAAAATCTCAAATATGACGGAATATAGCTAGTTATTGAACATAATGTATCCCACAAGTGCCTCAAAATAACTGGGAAAAATATGCCTAATTTAGCCTATATCATATTCCCCCACACTTAGCTCTTTGCTTGTCCTCAAGCAAAGTATCAAAGACAAGTAGGAAAACACAAGATTTAACAATCACTCAATTAATTTCAAAACAATATCTTCATAGCTTTCTTTATTCAAGAACATAAAACACATGCTACTACATCTATCACAACAAATGCAAGACTTGCGTAAGTGAATAATGACTTAGTGGACCCATCTCGATACTTAACAATATTCTCAAACCATTACAATGAATTTAGTTCAAAAAGATTATGCATACCATGAGCTTACTTTTCATACACTCCCTTCACTAATCCGAGACATATCATGATTCCACTTAGATCAAGTTGGACTCGTAAGCTTGTAATGTAAGGCTAAAGGCTTGTAATGTAGTTTATCCACCAAAAGATATAGGAGATTCAAATGTCAAAAAAGTTGAGAGTTTGCAAAAAAAGGATAAACAAAATGTATCAATAATTTCCAACTCTTCTTGCCTTCCTATTCTAAAAAATCAATCACAACCATAACCTTATTTAGCAATTCCATTGCAACTCAAGAAAATCCTATATTTTTCTCTTTTTCTTGTCTCTTTTTATCAACTCTTTTCTATTTTTTTCACAAGAGCACTCAAATTTTCAGCAATGGTGTCAAGGACTTGATATGAATTCAACTTTTACAACTCAATCACCATTTCTTTTGTGATATTTCTTGTCTATTTTTCTCTTTTTCTTACTTTTCTTTCCCTTTTTTTTTCTCTCTCTCTCTCTCTCTCTTTTTCTTCTTTTGTCATTCACTGCTTCCTTTCTTTTCTTTCTCAGTTTCTTCCTTTCCATCTTTTCTAGCAGCTTTTTCTTTTCTTTTCTTGTGTTCAATCTCTCTTTCTGTTTCTTTTCTTTCCTTGCTTTCTTTTCACATTCCAGCTCAACTCAACTCTTGATATATGACTGGAAGTAATGAGTCATGATCTTTTTCGAAGTACTCTCCCTCATATTCTCCTTCATGTACTTTCATCCATCAAGAGTATAAAGATTTGAAAAATTATTCAAACTCTAAAAAACAAGCAATGAACAAAGTATTGTATTGTGACGGGGTTTAAGGAAAGAAATCAACAATTTTAGGCTCAAAATAGGCACTATAGATCATATGAAAATAGGTGGGCCTGAAAAGCTCAAACTATCCAAAGAAGGCCTATTATCGTCATTCCTAAGTTAAATCATGACGGTCTTTCTTATTTCGCCTCAAGAGGTATTCAAGTAAGTTCTAGAATGCTCCATAAATTTTAGTAGAAAATTAGGTTTAAGAACAATGTACAGCATTTGATCAAGAACTACTTCATCCAAGTAAGTGCAAAAAGTCATGCCTAAACAATAAATGATCTAGAACACATGCTCTATAATCCGTTATAAAGAAATGCATTAAAAATATAGCTTGAAATCTCAAAGAAAATAAAAAAAAAATTGAAAATTTTTCTCACAAGAAGGCTAGAGTATATGTATAGAAGATTTTTCAATCGAATCACTCCCTCACACTTAAATTGGATATTGTCCTCAATGGCCAAATAAATAGAATAAGAATTAAACAATGCCATGGGACAAAAAATATACAGGAGAAGAGATAAGAAAGTCAATACTTGCATAGATGGTGTAATGTACTGTACAAGCTCCGAATGCTTGAAGAATGAGGCATTTGCAAAGTACCTAAAAAGAAAAATACAAAAGAGCACACCAAAGCATAAAAACAAGAAAAGAGAAATTAACCAAAAACACAAGAAAGAAAATAGTACAATAAAGGAAAGAAATAAAAAACTAACTGGAAAAGACATGGAAAGAGAAAAGAAAAACAAGACTGAACAAGGAGAGAAAATATGGCACAATCAGTCCTCCTCCTCATCATCGTCATCATCATTGGCTTGTGCAGACATTCCCTCACTACCATGTTCCCCGAAAGATTGCTGCCGCAATTCCGCCAATTGCTGCTATATAGTTGCTTGCCGTCTCGCCATGTCATCCATAGATCCCTACAATCATAGGAGTAACTCCGTTTGCTGGTCTATTCGTCCTAGCACGGTAATCTCAAAGTCAATCCGGGGTTGGGACTAAGAACTTCTAGCTTGTGCAAGTGCCGACGGCGGTGAGGGGTGCTCCTCCTCCTCAGTGGGTGGCCTAACCTGTCCGGGATGTCTGACCTCATGTGGGGTTAGGCATTTTTTCAATTCTGGGTTGTACTTGTACTCACAACTTGTCAATGTTTGTTCTATCACTATATCGTGCTCAGTGGTAGCTTCCATCAGTTCTCCCCCAAGACTAACACCAAAGTTTTTTAGAATTTTCATTATAACTAGGGGGAAGACGAAGGCCTTTGTAGCTAGATCGGTGATGAACCACATCCTTAATGGCTTGAATAAACAGGGGTATAAGAGGGATAGGCAGAGTGTTCATCAACGGATTCAAAATGTAGGTGTCAATAAGTCGAGTTTCATTAAACCCCTCCCCTATACTTAAATTGATAAAAATTTGGACAAAGTATATCACCAAACCACTCCCCATACTTAAATTGGACAATGTCCTCATTGAAAAAAATTAAACACAAGAAAGCATCTCCAAAGGGACTGAAAATAGTAAGGGGTTATAAAGTTTAAGTAATACTGTCCAAGTGCAATAATGCTGCAATAGATAGCCAAGTTTGCGGTAAAAAGAAGGGCCTGTCTAAGAGGACTTTATGCCTATAACAAAACACAAATAAAAGCATACGAAAAATAATAATAATAAAATAAAAACATACCTAAATAAAAGAAAACAAACTAAAGAAAAAGATTAAAATAATAAAATTAAAACAAAAATGCTCTACACCCATCATACTTCCTCATCAAACCTTTTGGAAAAGAGATTAAGGCTCCAAGTAGGCATAATGAATGTAGAAAGGATGGAGGATGTTGAAAAATAGAAGGTTCATAAAAACAATTTGTCTCAGCAAAGCAAAACACATAAACCTCATTCTCTAACATTTCTTTAGATACACAAATGTTGTTGTCAACATATAAGTGCACATGGTTTCTAAAGAATGCAACAGGCTTGAAATCATTGATTAACCCTTCAAATGAATTTTTACAATTTAAAAAACACCTTTAAACTTAGTGTTTGCGTTCTTAAAGATGGGATTGGGAAATCCTTACTTTTCAATGCTTTTACAAATACCAAGTTACCTCCCTGAGATTGGAGTGAAGGTTAGAATTTGTCAACATACTCAAAGGGTTTCTTAGAATGAATGATAAATCCAACTTCTTAAGGTATGTTAAACTCCAAACATCATCATTGGGACCATTGTTCTCCAAGAAGTGAGAAGAGCCTAAGAAATCATGTGACAAAGAAATATTAGAATTATGAGCGCATAGAGTAGAATCAAATACCTATCTTGCCACATCATGCACTTGTCCCTCATAGCCTTTCCTTTTTTTCATGGTCAATTATACGGGCTAGCATGAACTCATGAGTCTCCTCAACAATCTTAACTAATTGTTTCCTTTGATTGCCCAATCGTTGCGAAGCTTCTTTACGCCACTGAACAGATAAATTTGTATTGGCAACAAAAGAATTTACTAAAGCTTCTAATGACGTCTCACTAAAAACAACAATGTTCGCTTGTAATTTTGTCAATCTATCATCAATACACTAATATATATATATATATATATATATATATTTAAAACGAAATAAAAATGATGAACATGCAGCAATGATGAATAATGCAATTTAATTCATGAAGAAAGAAACAAAAATGAAACAAAATGAAATCTACTATATCGCCTTCAGGTCATTAGATCATTTACCAAGGCTAACACCAAGCAAAGACAAGACGAAAGTTAGATAACAGAATTCATGATTACAACACCAAATTACAAGAGTAGAAAGTAACTTAACAGAGCATAGTCAAAGTTAGTAGGTGATGTGTATTTTATTTGGGTGTAAAAATCATATAAAAATAAGCACATTCCTACTTAGATTTAAATTAAAACGTTAACCACAGATTATACATATGAGCAAGCGTACTCATCATTAACAGAGAATAAGGTTCAAATGAGTGTCGTGCCTCAAGGAACAAGTAGACATTAATCACCCTTTTTTCATTGTTTAACCGACTCTATAAAGTGAAAAAGAAATAAAAATAAAAATAAAAATATATACATGTCAAGGATGGAGAAGTATGTAACTTAAATCATTATTTTGGCAAACATGACCTTAAAGTACCTAACCATCATCATAACAAATCATTCTCTTGGTATCATGAAAAATTGATATAGACTCACTTCGTTTCCAATCCATGAATCCCTATCCTCTAGATAACTTAGCATCACATTCCTGTCTCAGCTAGTCTTACCCAAAAGATGCATTAAACACAATCCTTTGATTAAATTTTCATTCCTGGCAAACTTAAAACATGAAATTAAGCAATGAATCCATTCCAGACAGACATCAATTAACCTTTAATTACCAGTTCTTAGCAATTCATCCCTTTTCCAAGCAAGTTAAGAGACAACAAATATGAAATTAATTAATTGAAACCACCATCAACCCATTTTCCAAGCATGTTAATGGAAAGAAACAACTAATTAATCTCGTAATAAACCCAAGTAATTAAATACCAAGAAAACAATCAATTAATCAAAAGATTAAATAACTCTAAAAATCATGAACACTTGAAACAATGTCCAATTACAATAAAATAATTAATACACCATTGTTCAAGAAAAAGAAAACACAGTAAAAGATAGCAGTCGTAGACAGGCCTCCTTCTTCTTCCTTTGATGACCTTCTTGTACAACCCTCATTGAATTAAAGATTCCTCCCATGATTTGAGTGATTTTGTATGATGACAAATGAATGCTCCCCTTTTCCCCTGTATTTTTCATCTATTTATAGTCTTAAGAAGTGCCCAAACTCCTTGGTGTAGGGTTTTTGGCCTAGTACAAGTAGGAAGATAATAAAACTCCACAGATTACCAAAAATCGCGTAGAAAAATCAAAGCACCGCCTTAACTTCAGAGCATAGCCGGCTCCACCTTCGCTACTGGAGCTGGCACCTGTTCCATTCTGTTCCGGTCTTGGTTCAACAATTTTTTGTCGCCTCGAAGTTCGTGCAACCAGTGCGTGGCCGACGTCGCCGCTATTCTGTTTTGCGATGTTTTTACTTCGTTTTACCCCTAAAATCTGAAATAATGAACAAAATACTTTTCCAATGATAAAATCTCAAATATGACGGAATATAGCTAGTTATTCAACATAATGTATCCACAAGTGTCTCAAATAACTGGGAAAAATATGCCTAATTTAGCCTATATCATATTCCCCCACACTTAGCTCTTTGCTTGTCCTCAAGCAAAGTATCAAAGACAAGTAGGAAAACACAAGATTTAACAATCACTCAATTAATTTCAAAACAATATCTTCATAGCTTTCTTTATTCAAGAACATAAAACACATGCTACTACATCTATCACAATAAATGCAAGACTTGCGTAAGTGAATAATGACTTAGTGGACCCATCTCGATACTTAACAATATTCTCAAACCATTACAATGAATTTAGTTCAAAAAGATTATGCATACCATGAGCTTACTTTTCATACACTCCCTTCACTAATCCGAGACATATCATGATTCCACTTAGATCAAGTTGGACTCGTAAGCTTGTAATGTAAGGCTAAAGGCTTGTAATGTAGTTTATCCACCAAAAGATATAGGAGATTCAAATGTCAAAAAAGTTGAGAGTTTGCAAAAAAAGGATAAACAAAATGTATCAATAATTTCCAACTCTTCTTGCCTTCCTATTCTAAAAAGTCAATCACAACCATAACCTTATTTAGCAATTCCATGGCAACTCAAGAAAATCCTATATTTTTCTCTTTTTCTTGTCTCTTTTTATCAACTCTTCTCTATTTTTTTCACAAGAGCACTCAAATTTTCAGCAATGGTGTCAAGGACTTGATATGAATTCAACTTTTACAACTCAATCACCATTTCTTTTGTGATATTTCTTGTCTATTTTCTCTTTTTCTTACTTTTCTTTCCCCTTTTTTTTTTCTCTCTCTCTCTCTCTCCTTTTCTTCTTTTGTCATTCACTACTTCCTTTCTTTTCTTTCTCAGTTTCTTCCTTTCCATCTTTTCTAGCAGCTTTTTCTTTTCTTTTCTTGTGTTCAATCTCCCTTTCTGTTTCTTTTCTTTCCTTGCTTTCTTTTCACATTCCAGCTCAACTCAACTCTTGATATATGACTGGAAGTAATGAGTCATGATCTTTTTCCAAGTACTCTCCCTTATATTCTCCTTCATGTACTTTCATCCATCAAGAGTATAAAGATTTGAAAAATTATTCAAACTCTAAAAAATAAGCAATGAAAAAAGTATTGTATTGTGACGGGGTTTAAGGAAAGAAATCAACAATTTTAGGCTCAAAATAGGGACTATAGATCATATGAAAATAGGTAGACCTGAAAAGCTCAAACTATCCAAAGAAGGCCTATTATCGTCATTCCTAAGTTAAATCATGACGGTCTTTCTTATTTCGCCTCAAGAGGTATTCAAGTAAGTTCTAGAATGCTCCATAAATTTAAGTAGAAAATTAGGTTTAAGAACAATGTATAGCATTTGATCAAGAACTACTTCATCCAAGTGAGTGCAAAAAGTCATGCCTAAACAATAAATGATCTAGAACATATGCTCTATAATCCGTTATAAAGAAATGCATTAAAAATATAGCTTGAAATCTCAAAGAAAATAAAAAAAAAATTGAAAATTTTTCTCACAAGAAGGCTAGAGTATATGTATAGAAGATTTTTCAATCGAATCACTCCCTCACACTTAAATTGGACATTGTCCTCAATGGCCAAATAAATAGAATAAGAATTAAACAATGCCATGGGACCAAAAATATACAGGAGAAGAGATAAGAAAGTCAATACTTGCATAGATGGTGTAATGTACTGTACAAGCTCCGAATGCTTGAAGAATGAGGCATTTGCAAAGTACCTAAAAAGAAAAATACAAAAGAGCACACCAAAGCATAAAAACTAGAAAAGAGAAATAAACCAAAAACACAAGAAAGAAAATAGTACAATAAAGGAAAGAAATAAAAAACTAACTAGAAAAGGCATGAAAAGGGATAAAGAAAAACAAGAGTGAACAAGGAGAGAAAATATGGCACAGTCAGTCTTCCTCCTCATCATCGTCATCATCATTGGCTTGTGCAGACGTTCCCTCACTACCATGTTCCCCGAAAGATTGCTGCCGCAATTCCGCCAATTGCTGCTATATAGTAGCTTGCCGTCTCGCCATGTCATCCATAGATCCCTACAAGCATAGGAGTAACTCCGTTTGCTGGTCTATTCGTCCTAGCACGGTAATCTAAAAGTCAATCCGGGGTTAGGACTAAGAACTTCTAGCTTGTGCAAGTGCCGACGGCGGTGAGGGGTGCTCCTCCTCCTCGGTGGGTGGCCTAACCTGTCGGGGATGTCTGACCTCATGTGGGGTTAGGCATTTTTTCAATTCTGGGTTGTACTTGTACTCACAACTTGTCAATGTTTGTTCTATCACTATATCGTGCTCAGTGGTAGCTTCCATCAGTTCTCCCCCAAGACTAACACCAATTTTTTTTAGAATTTTCATTATACCTAGGGGGTAGATGAAGGCCTTTGTAGCTAGATCGGTGATGAACCACATCCTTAATGGCTTGAATAAACAGGAGTATAAGAGGGATAGGCAGAGTGTTCATCATCTGATGCAAAATGTAGGTGTCAATAAGTCGAGTTTTATTAAACCACTCCCCTATACTTAAATTGATAAAAATTTGGACAAAGTATATCACCAAACCACTCCCCTATACTTAAATTGGACAATGTCCTCATTGAAAAAAAATTAAACACAAGAAAGCATCTCCAAAGGGACTAAAAATAATAAGGGGTTAGAAAGTTTAAGTAATACTGCCCAAGTGCAATAATGCTGCAATAGATAGCCAAGCTTGAGGTAAAAAGAAGGGCTTGTCCAAGAGGACTTTATGCCTATAACAAAACACAAATAAAAGCATACAAAAAATAATAATAAAATAAAAACATACCTAAATAAAAGAAAACAAACAAAAGAAAAAGATTAAAATAAAAAAAAAAACAAAAATTCTCTACACCCATCATACTTCCTCATCAAACCTTTTGGAAAAGAGATTAAGTCTCCAAGTAGGCATAATGAATGTAGAAAGGATGGAGGATTTTGAAAAATAGAAGGTTCATAAAAACAATTTGTCTCAGCAAAGCAAAACACATAAACCTCATTCTCTAACATTTCTTTAGATACACAAATGTTGTTGTCAACATATAAGTGCACATGGTTTCTAAAGAATGCATCAGGCTTGAAATCACAGATTAACCCTTCAAATGAATTTTTACAATTTAAAATACACCTTTAAACTTAGTGTTTGCGTTCTTAAAGATGGGATTGGGAAAATCCTTACTTTTCAATGCTTTTACAAATACCAAGTTACCTCCCTGAGATTGGAGTGAAGGGTAGAATTTGTGAACATTCTCAAAGGGTTTCTTAGAATGAATGATAAATCCAACTTCTTAAGGTATGTTAAACTCCACACATCATCATTGGGACCATTGTTCTCCAAGAAGTGAGAAGAGCCTAAGAAATCGTGTGACAAAGAAATATTATAATTATGAGTACATAGAGTAGAATCAAATACCTATCTTGCCACATCATGCAATTGTCCCTCATAGCCTTTCCTTTTTTTCATGGTCAATTATACGGGCTAGCATGAACTCATGAGTCTCCTCAACAATCTTAACTAATTGTTTCCTTTGATTGCCCAATCGTTGCGAAGCTTCTTTACGGCACTGAACAGATAAATTTGTGTTGGTAACAAAAGAATTTACTAATGCTTCTAATGACGTCTCACTAAAAACAACAATGTTCTCAATAAAAATGATGAACATGCAGCAATGATGAATAATGCAATTTAATTCATGAAGAAAGAAATAAAAATGAAATAAAATGAAATCTACTATATCGTCTTCAGGTTATTAGATCATATACCAAGGCTAACACCTAGCAAAGACAAGACGAAAGTTAGATAACAGAATTCATGATTACAACACAAAATTACAAGAGTAGAAAGTTACTTAACAGAGCATAGTCAAAGTTAGTAGGTGATGTGTATTTTATTTGGGTGTAAAAATCATATAAAAATAAGCACATTCCTAATTAGGTTTAAATTAAAACGTTAACCACAAATTATACATATGAGCAAGCGTACTCATCATTAACAGAGCATAAGGTTCAAATGAGTGTCGTCCCTCAAGGAACAAGTAGACATTAATCACCCTTTTTTCATTGTTTAACCGACTCTATAAAGTGAAAAAGAAATAAAAATATATACATGTCAAGGATGGAGAAGTATGTAACTTAAATCATTATTTTGGCAAACATGACCTTAAAGTACCTAACCATCATCATAACAAATCATTCTCTTGGTATCATGAAAAATTGATATAGACTCACTTCGTTTCCAGTCCATGAATCCCTATCCTCTAGATAACTTAGCATCACATTCCTGTCTCAGCTAGTCTTACCTAAAAGATGCATTAAACACAATCCTTTGATTAAATTTCCATTCCCGGCAAACTTAAAACATGAAATTAAGCAATGAATCCATTCCTTAGAGACATCAATTAACCTTTAATTACCAGTTCTTAGCAATTCATCCCTTTTCCAAGCAAGTTAAGAGACAACAAATATGAAATCAATAAATTGAAACCACCATCAACCCATTTTCCAAGCAAGTTAATGGAAAGAAACAACCAATTAATCTCGTAATAAACCCAAGTAATTAAATACCAAGAAAACAATCAATTAATCAAAAGGTTAAATAACTCTAAAAATCATGAACACCTAAAACAATGTCCAATTACAATAAAATAATTAATACACCATTGTTCAAGAAAAAGAAAACACAGTAAAAGATAGCACTCATAGACAAGCCTCCTTCTTCTTCCTTTGATGACCTTCTTGTACAACCCTCATTGAATTAAAGATTCCTCCCATGATTTGAGTGATTTTGTATGATGATAAATGAATTCTCCCCTTTTCCCCTGTATTTTTCATCTATTTATAGTCTTAAGAAGTGCCTAAACTCGTTGATGTAGGGTTTTTGGCCTAGTACAAGTAGGAAGATACTAAAACTCCACAGATTACCAAAAATCGCGTAGAAAAATCAAAGCACCGCCTTAACTTCAGAGCATAGCCGGCTCCACCTTGGCTACTGGAGCTGGAACCTGTTCCATTCTTTTCCGGTCTTGGTTCAACAATTTTTTGTCGCCTCGAAGTTCGTGCAACCAGTGCGTGGCCGACGTCGCCGCTATTCTGTTTTGCGATGTTTTCACTTCGTTTTACCCCTAAAATCTGAAATAATGAACAAAATACTTTTCCAATGATAAAATCTCAAATATGACAGAATATAGCTAGTTATTGAACATAATGTATCCCACAAGTGCCTCAAATAATTGGAAAAAATATGCCAAATTTTGCCTATATCATATTCCCCCACACTTAGCTCTTTGCTTTTGCTCAAGTAAAGTATCAAAGACAAGTAGGAAAACACAAGATTTAACAATCACTCAAATAATTTCAAAACAATATCTTCATAGCTTTCTTCATTCAAGAACATAAAACACATGCTACTACATCTTTCACAACAAATGCAAGACTTGCGTAAGTGAATAATGACTTAGTGGAACCATCTCGATACTTAACAATATTCTCAAAACATTAGAATGAATTTAGTTCAAAAAGATTATGCATACCATGAGCTTACTTCTCATACACTCCCTTCACTAATCCGAGACATATTATGATTCCACTTAGATCAAGTAGGACTCGTAAGCTTGTAATGTAAGGCTAAAGGCTTGTAATGTAGTTTATCCACCAAAAGATATAGGAGATTCAAATGTCAAAAAAGTTGAGAGTTTGCAAAAAAAGGATAAACAAAATGTATCAATAATTTCCAACTCTTCTTGCCTTCCTATTCTAAAAAATCAATCACAACCATAACCTTATTTAGCAATTCCATTGCAACTCAAGAAAATCCTATATTTTTCTCTTTTTCTTGTCTCTTTTTATCAACTCTTCTCTATTTTTTTCACAAGAGCACTCAAATTTTCAGCAATGGTGTCAAGGACTTGATATGAATTCAACTTTTACAACTCAATCACCATTTCTTTTGTGATATTTCTTGTCTATTTTTCTATTTTTCTTACTTTTCTTTCTCTTTTTTTTTCTCTCTCTCTCTCTCACTTTTTCTTCTTTTGTCATTCACTGCTTGCTTTCTTTTCATTCTCAGTTTCTTCCTTTCCATCTTTTCTAGCAGCTTTTTCTTTTCTTTTCTTGTGTTCAATCTCTCTTTCTGTTTCTTTTCTTTCCTTGCCTTCTTTTCACATTCCAGCTCAACTCAACTCTTGATATATGACTGGAAGTAATGAGTCATGATCTTTTTCCAAGTACTCTCCCTCATATTCTCCTTCATGTACTTTCATCCTTCAAGAGTATAAAGATTTGAAAAATTATTCAAACTCTAAAAAACAAGCAATGAAAAAAGTATTGTATTGTGACGGGGTTTAAGGAAAGAAATCAACAATTTTAGACTCAAAATAGGCACTATAGATCATATGAAAATAGGTAGGCCTGAAAAGCTCAAACTATCCAAAGAAGGCCTATTATCGTCATTCCTAAGTTAAATCATGACGGTCTTTCTTATTTCGCCTCAAGAGGTATTCAAATAAGTTCTAGAATGCTTCATAAATTTTAGTAGAAAATTAGGTTTAACAAACAATGTACAGCATTTGATCAAGAACTACTTCATCCAAGTGAGTGCAAAAAGTCATGCCTAAGCCATAAATGATCTAGAACATATGCTCTATAATCCGTTATAAAGAAATTCATTAAAAATATAGCTTGAAATCTCAAAGAAAATAAAAAAAAATTGAAAACTTTTCTCACAAGAAGGCTAGAGTATATGTATAGAAGATTTTTCAATCGAATCACTCCCTCACACTTAAATTGGACATTGTCCTCAATGGCCTAATAAATAGAATAAGAATTAAACAATGCCATGGGACCAAAAATATACAGGAGAAGAGATAAGAAAGTCAATACTTCCATAGATGGTGTAATGTACTGTACAAGCTCCGAATGCTTGAAGAATGAGGCATTTGCAAAGTACCTAAAAAGAAAAATACAAAAGAGCACACCAAAGCATAAAAACTAGAAAAGAGAAATAAACCAAAAACACAAGAAAGAAAATAGTACAATAAAGGAAAGAAATAAAAAACTAACTAGAAAAGACATGAAAAGAGAAAAGAAAAACAAGACTGAACAAGGAGAGAAAATATGGCACAATCAGTCCTCCTCATCATCATCGTCATCATCATTGGCATGTGCAGACGTTCCCTCACTACCACGTTAACCGAAAGATTGCTGCCGCAATTCTGCCAATTGCTGTTATATAGTAGCTTGCCGTCTCGCCATGTCATCCATAGATCCCTACAAGCATAGGAGTAACTCCGTTTGCTGGTCTATTCGTCCTAGCACGGTAATCTCAAAGTCAATCCGGGGTTGGGACTAAGAACTTCTAGCTTGTGCAAGTGCCGACGGCGGTGAGGGGTGCTCCTCCTCCTCGGTGGGTGGCCTAACCTGTCGGGGATGTCTGACCTCATGTGGGGTTAGCCATTTTTTCAATTCTGGGGTTGTACTTGTACTCACAACTTGTCAATGTTTGTTCTATCACTATATCGTGCTCAGTGGTAGCTTCCATCAGTTCTCCCCAAGACTAACACCAAAGTTTTTTAGAATTTTCATTATAACTAGGGGGAAGACGAAGGCCTTTGTAGCAAGATCGGTGATGAACCACATCCTTAATGGCCTGAATAAATAGGGGTATAAGAGGGATAGGCAGAGTGTTCATCATCTGATGCAAAATGTAGGTGTCAATAAGTCGAGTTTCATTAAACCACTCCCCTATACTTAAATTGATAAAAATTTGGACAAAGTATATCACCAAACCACTCCCCTATACTTAAATTGGACAATGTCCTCATTGAAAAAAATTAAACATAAGAAAGCATCTCCAAATGGATTAAAAATAATAAGGGGTTAGAAAGTTTAAGTAATACTGCCCAAGTGCAATAATGCTGCAATAGATAGCCAAGCTTGAGGTAAAAAGAAGGGCTTGTCCAAGAGGACTTTATGCCTATAACAAAACACAAATAAAAGCATACGAAAAATAATAATAATAAAATAAAAACATTCCCAAATAAAAGAAAACAAACTAAAGAAAAAGATTAAAATAATAAAAATAAAACAAAAATGCTCTACACCCATCATACTTCCTCATCAAACCTTTTGGAAAAGAGATTAAGGCTCTAAGTAGGCATAATGAATGTAGAAAGGATGGAGGATTTTGAAAAATAGAAGGTTCATAAAAACGATTTGTCTCAGCAAAGCAAAACACATAAACCTCATTCTCTAACATTTCTTTAGATACACAAATGTTGTTGTCAACATATAAGTGCACATGGTTTCTAAAGAATGCATCAGGCTTGAAATCACTGCTTAACCCTTCAAATGAATTTTTACAATTTAAAAAACACCTTTAAACTTAGTGTTTGCGTTCTTAAAGATGGGATTGGGAAATCCTTACTTTTCAATGCTTTTACAAATACCAAGTTACCTCCCTGAGATTGGAGTGAAGGGTAGAATTTGTGAACATTCTCAAAGGGTTTCTTAGAATGAATGATAAATCCAACTTCTTAAGGTATGTTAAACTCCACACATCATCATTGGGACCATTGTTCTCCAAGAAGTGAGAAGAGCCTAAGAAATCGTGTGACAAAGAAATATTATAATTATGAGTACATAGAGTAGAATCAAATACCTATCTTGCCACATCATGCAATTGTCCCTCATAGCCTTTCCTTTTTTTCATGGTCAATTATACGGGCTAGCATGAACTCATGAGTCTCCTCAACAATCTTAACTAATTGTTTCCTTTGATTGCCCAATCGTTGCGAAGCTTCTTTACGGCACTGAACAGATAAATTTGTTTTGGCAACAAAAGAATTTACTAATGCTTCTAATGACGTCTCACTAAAAACAACAATGTTCGCTTGTAATTTTGCCAATCTATCATCAATACACTAATATATATATATATATATATTTATTTATTTAAAACGAAATAAAAATGATGAACATGCAGCAATGATGAATAATGCAATTTAATTCATGAAGAAAGAAGTAAAAATGAAATAAAATGAAATCTACTATATCGTCTTCAGGTCATTAGATCATGTACCAAGGCTAACACCTAGCAAAGACAAGACGAAAGTTAGATAACATAATTCATGATTACAACACAAAATTACAAGAGTAGAAAGTTACTTAACAGAGCATAGTCAAAGTTAGTAGGTGATGTGTATTTTATTTGGGTGTAAAAATCATATAAAAATAAGCACATTCCTACTTAGGTTTAAATTAAAACGTTAACCACAAATTATACATATGAGCAAGCGTACTCATCATTAACAGAGCATAAGGTTCAAATGAGTGTCGTCCCTCAAGGAACAAGTAGACATTAATCACCCTTTTTTCATTGTTTAACCAACTCTATAAAGTGAAAAAGAAATAAAAATAAAAATAAAAATATATACATGTCAAGGATGGAGAAGTATGTAACTTAAATCATTATTTTGGCAAACATGACCTTAAAGTACCTAACCATCATCATAACAAATCATTCTCTTGGTATCATGAAAAATAGATATAGACTCACTTCGTTTCCAGTCCATGAATCCCTATCCTCTAGATAACTTAGCATCACATTCCTGTCTCAGCTAGTCTTACCTAAAAGATGCATTAAACACAATCCTTTGATTAAATTTCCATTCCTGGCAAACTTAAAACATGAAATTAAGCAATGAATCCATTCCTGACAGACATCAATTAACCTTTAATTACCAGTTCTTAGCAATTCATCCCTTTTCCAAGCAAGTTAAGAGACAACAAATATGAAATCAATAAATTGAAACCACCATCAACCCATTTTCCAAGCAAGTTAATGGAAAGAAACAACCAATTAATCTCGTAATAAACCCAAGTAATTAAATACCAAGAAAACAATCAATTAATCAAAAGATTAAATAACTCTAAAAATCATGAACACCTAAAACAATGTCCAATTAGAATATAATAACTAATACACCATTGCTCAAGAAAAAGAAAACACAGTAAAAGATAGCACTCATAGACAAGCCTCCTTCTTCTTCCTTTGATGACCTTCTTGTACAACCCTCATTGAATTAAAGATTCCTCCCATGATTTGAGTGATTTTGTATGATGATCAATGGATTTTCCCCTTTTCCCCTGTATTTTTCATCTATTCATAGTCTTAAGAAGTGCCTAAACTCGTTGGTGTAGGGTTTTTGGCCTAGTACAAGTAGGAAGATATTAAAACTCCACAAATTATCAAAAATCGCGTAGAAAAATCAAAGCACCGCCTTAACTTCAGAGCGTAGCCAGCTCCACCTTGGCTACTGGAGCTGGCACCTGTTCCATTCTATTCCGGTCTTGGTTCAGCAATTTTTTGTCGCCTCGAAGTTCGTGCAACCAGTGCGTGGCCGACGTCTCCGCTATTCTGTTTTGTGATGTTTTCACTTCGTTTTAACCCTAAATTCTGAAATAATGAACAAAATACTTTTCCAATGATAAAATCTCAAATATGACAGAATATAGCTAGTTATTGAACATAATGTATCCCACAAGTGCCTCAAATAATTGGAAAAAATATGCCAAATTTTGCCTATATCATATTCCCCCACACTTAGCTCTTTGCTTTTGCTCAAGTAAAGTATCAAAGACAAGTAGGAAAACACAAGATTTAACAATCACTCAAATAATTTCAAAACAATATCTTCATAGCTTTCTTCATTCAAGAACATAAAACACATGCTACTACATCTTTCACAACAAATGCAAGACTTGCGTAAGTGAATAATGACTTAGTGGAACCATCTCGATACTTAACAATATTCTCAAAACATTAGAATGAATTTAGTTCAAAAAGATTATGCATACCATGAGCTTACTTTTCATACACTCTCTTCACTAATCCGAGACATATTATGATTCCACTTAGATCAAGTAGGACTCGTAAGCTTGTAATGTAAGGCTAAAGGCTTGTAGTGTAGTTTATCCACCAAAAGATATAGGAGATTCAAATGTCAAAAAAGTTGAGAGTTTGCAAAAAAAGGATAAACAAAATGTATCAATAATTTCCAACTCTTCTTGCCTTCCTATTCTAAAAAATCAATCACAACCATAACCTTATTTAGCAATTCCATTGCAACTCAAGAAAATCCTATATTTTTCTCTTTTTCTTGTCTCTTTTTATCAACTCTTCTCTATTTTTTTCACAAGAGCACTCAAATTTTCAGCAATGGTGTCAAGGACTTGATATGAATTCAACTTTTACAACTCAATCACCATTTCTTTTGTGATATTTCTTGTCTATTTTTCTATTTTTCTTACTTTTCTTTCTCTTTTTTTTTCTCTCTCTCTCTCTCTCTCTCTCTTTTTCTTCTTTTGTCATTCACTGCTTCCTTTCTTTTCTTTCTCAGTTTCTTCCTTTCCATCTTTTCTAGCAGCTTTTTCTTTTCTTTTCTTGTGTTCAATCTCTCTTTCTGTTTCTTTTCTTTCCTTGCCTTCTTTTCACATTCCAGCTCAACTCAACTCTTGATATATGACTGGAAGTAATGAGTCATGATCTTTTTCCAAGTACTCTCCCTCATATTCTCCTTCATGTACTTTCATCCTTCAAGAGTATAAAGATTTGAAAAATTATTCAAACTCTAAAAAATAAGCAATGAAAAAAGTATTGTATTGTGACGGGGTTTAAGGAAAGAAATCAACAATTTTAGGCTCAAAATAGGCACTATAGATCATATGAAAATAGGTAGGCCTGAAAAGCTCAAACTATCCAAAGAAGGCCTATTATCGTCATTCCTAAGTTAAATCATGACGGTCTTTCTTATTTCGCCTCAAGAGGTATTCAAATAAGTTCTAGAATGCTTCATAAATTTTAGTAGAAAATTAGGTTTAAGAACAATGTACAGCATTTGATCAAGAACTACTTCATCCAAGTGAGTGCAAAAAGTCATGCCTAAGCCATAAATGATCTAGAACATATGCTCTATAATCCGTTATAAAGAAATGCATTAAAAATATAGCTTGAAATCTCAAAGAAAATAAAAAAAAAAAATTGAAAATTTTTCTCACAAGAAGGCTAGAGTACATGTATAGAAGATTTTTCAATCGAATCACTCCCTCACACTTAAATTGGACATTGTCCTCAATGGCCTAATAAATAGAATAAGAATTAAACAATGCCATGGGACCAAAAATATACAGGAGAAGAGATAAGAAAGTCAATACTTCCATAGATGGTGTAATGTACTGTACAAGCTCCGAATGCTTGAAGAATGAGGCATTTGCAAAGTACCTAAAAAGAAAAATACAAAAGAGCACACCAAAGCATAAAAACTAGAAAAGAGAAATAAACCAAAAACACAAGAAAGAAAATAGTACAATAAAGGAAAGAAATAAAAAACTAACTAGAAAAGACATGAAAAGAGAAAAGAAAAACAAGACTGAACAAGGAGAGAAAATATGGCACAATCAGTCCTCCTCCTCATCATCGTCATCATCATTGGCATGTGCAGACGTTCCCTCACTACCACGTTACCCGAAAGATTGCTGCCGCAATTCTGCCAATTGCTGTTATATAGTAGCTTGCCGTCTCGCCATGTCATCCATAGATCCCTACAAGCATAGGAGTAACTCCGTTTGCTGGTCTATTCGTCCTAGCACGGTAATCTCAAAGTCAATCCGGGGTTGGGACTAAGAACTTCTAGCTTGTGCAAGTGCCGACGGCGGTGAGGGGTGCTCCTCCTCCTCGGTGGGTGGCCTAACCTGTCGGGGATGTCTGACCTCATGTGGGGTTAGCCATTTTTTCAATTCTGGGGTTGTACTTGTACTCACAACTTGTCAATGTTTGTTCTATCACTATATCGTGCTCAGTGGTAGCTTCCATCAGTTCTCCCCAAGACTAACACCAAAGTTTTTTAGAATTTTCATTATAACTAGGGGGAAGACGAAGGCCTTTGTAGCAAGATCGGTGATGAACCACATCCTTAATGGCCTGAATAAATAGGGGTATAAGAGGGATAGGCAGAGTGTTCATCATCTGATGCAAAATGTAGGTGTCAATAAGTCGAGTTTCATTAAACCACTCCCCTATACTTAAATTGATAAAAATTTGGACAAAGTATATCACCAAACCACTCCCCTATACTTAAATTGGACAATGTCCTCATTGAAAAAAAATTAAACATAAGAAAGCATCTCCAAATGGATTAAAAATAATAAGGGGTTAGAAAGTTTAAGTAATACTGCCCAAGTGCAATAATGCTGCAATAGATAGCCAAGCTTGAGGTAAAAAGAAGGGCTTGTCCAAGAGGACTTTATGCCTATAACAAAACACAAATAAAAGCATACGAAAAATAATAATAATAAAATAAAAACATTCCCAAATAAAAGAAAACAAACTAAAGAAAAAGATTAAAATAATAAAAATAAAACAAAAATGCTCTACACCCATCATACTTCCTCATCAAACCTTTCGGAAAAGAGATTAAGGCTCTAAGTAGGCATAATGAATGTAGAAAGGATGGAGGATTTTGAAAAATAGAAGGTTCATAAAAACGATTTGTCTCAGCAAAGCAAAACACATAAACCTCATTCTCTAACATTTCTTTAGATACACAAATGTTGTTGTCAACATATAAGTGCACATGGTTTCTAAAGAATGCATCAGGCTTGAAATCACTGCTTAACCCTTCAAATGAATTTTTACAATTTAAAAAACACCTTTAAACTTAGTGTTTGCGTTCTTAAAGATGGGATTGGGAAATCCTTACTTTTCAATGCTTTTACAAATACCAAGTTACCTCCCTGAGATTGGAGTGAAGGGTAGAATTTGTGAACATTCTCAAAGGGTTTCTTAGAATGAATGATAAATCCAACTTCTTAAGGTATGTTAAACTCCACACATCATCATTGGGACCATTGTTCTCCAAGAAGTGAGAAGAGCCTAAGAAATCGTGTGACAAAGAAATATTATAATTATGAGTACATAGAGTAGAATCAAATACCTATCTTGCCACATCATGTAATTGTCCCTCATAGCCTTTCCTTTTTTTCATGGTCAATTATACGGGCTAGCATGAACTCATGAGACTCCTCAACAATCTTAACTAATTGTTTCCTTTGATTGCCCAATCGTTGCGAAGCTTCTTTACGGCACTGAACAGATAAATTTGTTTTGGCAACAAAAGAATTTACTAATACTTCTAATGACGTCTCACTAAAAACAACAATGTTCGCTTGTAATTTTGCCAATCTATCATCAATACACTAATATATATATATATATATATATATATTTATTTAAAACGAAATAAAAATGATGAACATGCAGCAATGATGAATAATGCAATTTAATTCATGAAGAAAGAAATAAAAATGAAATAAAATGAAATCTACTATATCGTCTTCAGGTCATTAGATCATGTACCAAGGCTAACACCTAGCAAAGACAAGACGAAAGTTAGATAACATAATTCATGATTACAACACAAAATTACAAGAGTAGAAAGTTACTTAACAGAGCATAGTCAAAGTTAGTAGGTGATGTGTATTTTATTTGGGTGTAAAAATCATATAAAAATAAGCACATTCCTACTTAGGTTTAAATTAAAACGTTAACCACAAATTATACATATGAGCAAGCGTACTCATCATTAACAGACCATAAGGTTCAAATGAGTGTCGTCCCTCAAGGAACAAGTAGACATTAATCACCCTTTTTTCATTGTTTAACCGACTCTATAAAGTGAAAAAGAAATAAAAATAAAAATAAAAATATATACATGTCAAGGATGGAGAAGTATGTAACTTAAATCATTATTTTGGCAAACATGACCTTAAAGTACCTAACCATCATCATAACAAATCATTCTCTTGGTATCATGAAAAATAGATATAGACTCACTTCGTTTCCAGTCCATGAATCCCTATCCTCTAGATAACTTAGCATCACATTCCTGTCTCAGCTAGTCTTACCTAAAAGATGCATTAAACACAATCCTTTGATTAAATTTCCATTCCTGGCAAACTTAAAACATGAAATTAAGCAATGAATCCATTCCTGACAGACATCAATTAACCTTTAATTACCAGTTCTTAGCAATTCATCCCTTTTCCAAGCAAGTTAAGAGACAACAAATATGAAATCAATAAATTGAAACCACCATCAACCCATTTTCCAAGCAAGTTAATGGAAAGAAACAACCAATTAATCTCGTAATAAACCCAAGTAATTAAATACCAAGAAAACAATCAATTAATCAAAAGATTAAATAACTCTAAAAATCATGAACACCTAAAACAATGTCCAATTACAATAAAATAATTAATACACCATTGTTCAAGAAAAAGAAAACACAGTAAAAGATAGCACTCATAGACAAGCCTCCTTCTTCTTCCTTTGATGACCTTCTTGTACAACCCTCATTGAATTAAAGATTCCTCCCATGATTTGAGTGATTTTGTATGATGATAAATGAATTCTCCCCTTTTCCCCTGTATTTTTCATCTATTTATAGTCTTAAGAAGTGCCTAAACTCGTTGATGTAGGGTTTTTGGCCTAGTACAAGTAGGAAGATACTAAAACTCCACAGATTACCAAAAATCGCGTAGAAAAATCAAAGCACCGCCTTAACTTCAGAGCATAGCCGGCTCCACCTTGGCTACTGGAGCTGGAACCTGTTCCATTCTTTTCCGGTCTTGGTTCAACAATTTTTTGTCGCCTCGAAGTTCGTGCAACCAGTGCGTGGCCGACGCCGGTTCCTCTATCCTGGCCGCCGCCACCTCTATTCTGTTTTGCGATATTTTTGCTTCGTTTTACCCCTAAAATCTAAAATAAGAACAAACTATCTTTTCAAGGGTTAAATCTGAAATATAACGGAATATGACTAGTTATTGAACAGAATGTAGCACACAAGAGCCTCAAATAACTAGAAAAAATATGCCTAATTTATCCCCGATCAGTAGGTTAGGTTACAATGGTGTACACAAATACACAAGATACAAAGGATAGCACATTTTTGTGAAAAGAACAATTGTACATATTTACATATTTACTTATTTACATATTTACTTGGTAAAATTAACAAAATCTAAGCTTTCATGCTATTGTTCCCCGGCAACGGCGCCAAAAACTTGATGTGTATTTTATTTAGGTATAAAAGTTATATAAAAATAAGCACATTCCTAATCAACTCTAAATTAAAATGTTAACCCCAAATTACACATATGGGCAAGTGTACTCATCATTAGCAGAGCATAGGGTTCAAACGAGTGTCGATCCTCAAGGAACAAGTAGATATTAATCACCATTCTTTCATTGTTTAACCGACTCTGTAAAGTGAAAAAAAATAAAAAGGAAAATAAAATAAAAATATATACATGTCAATGATGGAGAATGATGTAACTTAAATCATTATTTTGGCAAATATGACCTTAAAGTACCTAATCATTATCATAACTAATCATTCTCTTGGCATCATGAAGGATTAATATAGACTCACTTCGTTTCCAATCTATAAATCCCTATCTTCTAGATAACTTAGCATCGCATTTCTGTCTTAGCCAGTCCTACCCAAAAAATGCATTAAACACAATCCTTTGATTAAAATTCCATTCCTAGCAAACTTAAAACATGAAATTAACCAATGAATCCATTCCTGACAGACATCAATTAACATTTAATTACAAGTTCTTAGCAATTAACCCCTTTTCCAAGCATGTTAAGAGGCAACATATATGAAATCAATAAATTAAAACCACCATCAATCCATTTTCTAAGCAAGTTAATGGAAAGAAACAACCAATTAATCTCGTAATTAGCACAAGTAATTAAATACCAAGAAAAATAATTAATTAATAAAAAGATCAAATAACTCTAAAAATCATGAATACTTAAAACAATGTCAAATTACAATAAAACAATTAATACACCATTGCTCAAGAAAAAGAAAACAAAGTAAAAGAAAGCACTCATGGACAAGCCTCATTCTTCTTCCTTTGAAGACCTTCTTGTACAACCCTCCTTGAATTAAAAAATTCCTCCTTTGATTTGAGTGATTTTGTATGATGATCAATGAATTCTCTCATTTTCTCTTGTGTTTTCTATCTATTTATAGTCTTAAGAAGTGCCTAAACTCGTTGGTGTAATGTTCTTGGCCGAGTAGAAGTTGGAAAGTACTAAAACTCCACAGATTACCAAAAATCGCGTGAAAAATCAAGATCCCATCTTTTCCTTAGGGCACAGCCGGCGCCCCCTTGGCTACTGGATCTGGCACCAATTGTGTTCTGTTTCTCTAGTTGTTTGTCGATTTTTTTTCTTGATTTCCAAGCAATGTTACCCAAAGTGCAGTCGGTGCCAGTTCCATTTTGTTCTGGTCTTGTTTCACCATTTTTTTGTCGCCTTGAAGTTCGTGTCTTTAGTACACTACCGGCACCGGTTCCTCTGTCCTGGCCGGCACCGCTTCTATTCTGTTTTGCGACATTTTTGCTTTGTTTTACCCCTAAAATCTGAAATAATACACAGAATACCTTTTCAAGGGTAAAATCTCAAATATGAAGGAATATGATTAGTTATTAAACAAAATATATCACAAAGGAACCTCAAATAGCTAGGAAAAATATAACTAATTTTGCCCTTATCACCCATAAATAATAATTATTAATTATTTATTTTCTAGGCTTATAAAAATAACCCAATAAATAATTAATGAGCCCAAATAGACCAAAATAATTATTCAAGCCTTTTATATAGGTTAGACCCAAGTTAATTTTTTCATTATTCAATCTAAGCTTCGGCCTTGAATAATTAAAGCGGATAATAAATTTAATTTAATTTCTCTCATTTTTTATTTTATTCTAGTCTAATAATAAATAAAACTTCCTGAATAAAATAAAATATCTTTTTTAACTGAGACCATTTCCTCAACCCAAAATTAATTAGGACTTACAGGCTATTCCAAGAACTAAAAAGATATATCGCATTGGCTGCTAAAATAACTAAAATACCCCTTTTATATAAATAGCTGTATTTTGCATTCTAAATATTTCTTAATATCACCGTAAGAAAATATTGACCCCAAGGACAATGCTACGTTAGAAATATTTCTGACCTATAGGTGTAATAACTAAATACCCCTCAATATATCACTGTTCATTTAGAGAGAAAGAAGTGTATTGTCACCTCTGTAAAAGACATCTACCATCCTTAGACTTCTAGTCCAATGATTCACAACTTCTTAAAATATTTTCTCTTTCCAAAGGAGCTACCCTAAAGCAAATATTCAAGTCATGTTCCCCAAAGCCCTGAATATTTAAATCATTTGAACAACCACAATGGGCGATATAGCATAGAAGCTATCATGTACAAGTCTGTCTTTACTAACTAGTTACATATACCCAACATATAAGTATATTGGTCCTACAATAGGACCTCAACTATAGTACATAAAAATATATGCTTCCAACTTCATTAGACCACCAACTCATACTCAATCTGTATAGTATAAGTCAATGCTATAACAGTAGTAGTCTAAGTTTCTACCATATAGTACTTTTAGAAACTACAACTGCAGGTCCAGTTCTACGTATTCAAAATACATTTGTGTTATGAAATGAGAAGACTGCTCATTAGCTAAAGTATGCCATTCCACATTTAGAATTCATAACACAATAACCTTACCATGATGAGATTCCATTCTCATTATTCAGTTAACAATAATAGTTTATGTGTTAAGTAACACATAGTCTATACCTTACTGTGAAAGATCTCCATTCACATGAACTATTCACTTAAACACAATGGGTCTTTTATAGCGAAATTGTGCACAAAAAGTAATGAAAAATTCACAAAAAATTTATGAGAATAATACTATTATTAATATAAATCAAGATTACCTCAGAAACCTAGTCTAAGAGAGCATATATCCCAACAATATCTTACTTGCATTCTAAGACTTGGTAAGTCCATAGGTGCCCATCCCTATAGTGTCTAAGTGTCTTTAAAAACTCTCTTAGCCAAAGGCTTTGTGAAGGGATTTATTAGATTTTTCTCCGAGGCAATCTGTTCCATCACGACTTTCTGTCTCTGGATGAAATCGTAGATCAGGTGTTAGTTCCTCTCAATGTACTTTCCCTTTTTGTGGTTCCTGAGTTCTTTAGATTGTGAGACTGTACCAGTGCTATCGTAATACATCACTATAGGCCTGTCCATCTGTAGCACGACTCCAAGTTCTAAAAGGAACTTCCGAAGCCAAACTGCTTCCTTGGATGCCTCCGAAGCTGCCACATACTCAGCTTCCATGATTAAGGCACAATATAAGATTGGTTAATACTCCTCCATGAAATAGTCCCTCCAAACAAAGTGAAGACACATCAACTAGTGGATTTTCTCTCATCCTTATCCTCCTGGAAGTCTGAGTCTGTATATCCTGTAGGAACCCAGTCACTTGCCCTATAAACTAGCATATAATCTTTTGTAACCTTAAGGTGTAACACCCCACCTTTTTTACTTTTGATTGGTTACTATTGGCAATAGAATGAGAATTTGTATCGATATCCAGAACAAAAAGTTGATCGGCATAATGAGACGAATATTTTGGTATAATAATATTTTGTCAAGACCTAGATGTAATTATTAGATTTGTTCTACTCGTACCCTAAATATTTGGAAGGCTACAATTGTTAATAAAACAAGAGTTTGAGGGTACACTAAGAAGAGAAATTGATCAGTGCGATGAAACACACGTTTTGGTGTGAATTATGCTATCCGGGTCACCGAGGGCATTTTAGTCATTTTGACCGCGCCCGCAACTTTAACTACACATTTGACAAAATAGAGGAGTAATTGAAGAATTTAAGTATTATAAATGGATTCAGTGGAATTTTTAGAGTTGAATGGTGAAATAAAATATTTTCTCATTTCGGACCCGATTTTGGTCATTTCTGAGAACAAATTAGAAATGCGGGTAAAATTTGGACATGTGGTTCTATGTGATTGGAGGATAAGGACATGTGTCACATTATGATAGGTTGTATGAGATTTCATAGAAGATAAAGCTTATCAAATAAGTTTTACAAAATAAATAAAAAAAATGGTGGATGAATGAAATTGCGACACATGGCGAATAGCCCACAATTTGGGACCAAATGGTCACCAATTTGGACCAAGAATGGCAGTTGAGGAGCTGAATTTCAGCAAGAAATAAGTGCATAAGGAGTAGAGAAAGAAGAGAGAAAGAAAAGGAAAGAAAAGCTAGAGAAAATAGGGAGAAAAAGAAAAAAAAAGAGTGAAAGAAAGAAGTGTGTGTGTTCTTGGTGTTGTTGGAGCAAAATCACACCAAATAGGCTCAAATACAAGGTAAAACACTACCTTGCCTTGATTAAAGTTGTTGTTGGGTGAATGTTAATTATGATGATGTGAATTTTAACATGAAAACAGGACTTTCGTGTCTTGATTTCAGATCAAAGCTAGGGTGTGTGAACTTTTGTGTATGAACCTTATATATGCTTGTATATGTGTCGGCTACCTAAGGGTCTTTGAATGATGATTTGTGGGAGGAAGAACTGAATAATTATGGTGGTTTGAAGGCTTATTTTAGGTTGAAGAGGTGGTGATCAAAGTAGAGTAAAAATGGAATTTACTTGGTTGGAAAAATGGATTATATTAGCTTTTGATTAGAAAAGATGAATTTGTGTTGAATAAGTGTGGATTTTGTGACCTATTGGAAATCTGATAAATTCATAATTAAAGATGATTTGAAGGATAATTGAATGAAATAATGGTTCTAAGGTGTTAAAGATTTAAGGAGGACAAAGGAAAGCATGAATTGTAAAAGTGAGGTAAAACTACTAGGGCTGTTTTTACCGAGTACCGTGCCTCAAAAACCAGAATTCTTAAAAGGAGCTTATACAAGATTAAATTTAAAAGTCTTATGGTCATTTTGGTATATCATAGAGCAAAAACAGAGTTGTGGATTGAAAGTTATGCCCCAAACAAAATCATGTGTCAAAGCAGCAAAATTCTAGAATTTTATTTAGAAAGTGGTTGAACTTAAGAATGATTAATTGTGTGATTTTGGATGAAATAATTGGGAAATATGAAGTGAATCCATTATTGATGAAGGGAGAAAGGATGTGGAAAAATAAAAATGAATGAATCGAACAAACAATGAAAAAACGACGTGAACGAAGGTTGAACGTTTTCTTTAATCGTCGGCTACCTGTCGAGCACGTCGGTTGGATGTCGGCCGCCCGTCGGCTATTTTTGGCCAAACATGAATTGATCCGAAAATGATGTTTGGTGTAGGTTTAGTGATAAATGGCAAACAGAATGTCGAAAATGGTAGAGATAGTGATTAAACGGCCGTGAACGGAAAAGGTTACTTAGGATACAAGGTGAGTCCCTTGGATTTCTAAAACCTTTTGAAAGCTATTGTACTTTAGTTTTTCCATGAAATGCTATGTTTTATACCAATTTGAAAATTCCTAAATTTGTTTAAGCTTTTTCTGAGCAAGATTCGTTTTGTGCTATATCGGGCTTGAATGAATTTCATGATTAGCTTGGAAACCTTAATGGATGATTATAGTATGGTTTTGTGAATTTAGTCATTTTTGAAATAAATGCTTTGGATTTTCAAAAAATAGTAATATTTAGAATCAGGTATTCGTACATTGATCAGAATGCCATTATTGGAACATTTTATAGAAATGTGTTTGGAAACTTTGAATTTAATCCTCTGTTTGGATTAGCATTCTAAATTTCTTGAAACGAGTCCCTTTTGGATTTAGGTATTTGGAAAATGATCCAAATGTACGTATTGGAATGTTTTATGAAAATCTTTGCAACTCGGGTATTTGGTAAATGACCAAAATATCCTTTTTGCCACTCTCGTGAATATTTTTCGAATCGGGTATGGGTTAAATGACCCAACATACCCTTAAAAAGTCTTTTGGAATCGGGCATGGGTAAAATGATTGACCTTGGAAAATTACTTTTGCGATTTAGTACGGGGAAATCGACTCGAATACTTTTGGAAACATGTTTTGATATCTGAATAGAACTCTTTATCCTATTTCAACATAATTTTGGAAATTGATCTCTCGTGATGAGATTGACTTTTGGAAAACAACCATTTGAAATTGTTTTATTGGCCTAATGTGCCATGGAATAAATTAATTGGTTCCGCAGAGCCTATGTGAATGATGATCTAACTTTTGAGTCAATAGGATCAAATTCTGGAAACATTTGTTTTGCCCCAAAAATGTTTTGATTTAAAATCCCGCGGGATCAGATAATCCTTTGGCCTGATCAGTCAGACGGGGTTGGTATTGTTAACGTTGAGTACTCAACAAGGACTTTGATCTTTGTATTAACTCATGCTAGAGATAGATGACCCAAAATAACCCAATCAGTTTTGGTGATTGTCTTACTCCAATCAGGGCGACAGGACAATAAGATGAGTCGTCCTGGCTAGCCATTTGAGACTGGTAATTGTCATACCTTGTGTTCACTTTATGATTTGGTTAGTTCACAAGTTGAGCTAGACACCTGGCGTTGCTCTAACCTTTTATTGCCTCCATGGTGATTAATGTCAGGATTGTGAGCCCTGGCTTACAGTAACAAGTAAAAGATTTCCCAGCGATGCAAGGATCAAGTATGGGAGGTTGCAGTCTCTGTACGATGACACGTGCAAGTTGGTGTACTTATCTGGCAATGGACGGTTGAGTGCTGTAAGGCGATGTCCCTAGCACAATAAGATTATGATACCGAAGGCAAAGCCTTGTGAGCTTTGCATACAGGCCAATCTTCTGTTAGAAAAGTGCCTATGATTTGAAAGTTGGGGGTAATGTTTTGAAAGTGAAATAAAGTTTTTCAAAAATGATTGAGTTCTAGATAAACTCTTCTTTAGAGGGTTTTAGAATTATTTCCAATGAAATAGTGATATGTTATTCCACGAAAATTTTATGTACTCTATTCTTTCATAAAACAATAACACACACGGGACTCACTGGGTGATATTTTACTCACACGTGTCTTTTATCTTACCACCCTTTTGTAGGATCTAAAATTAAGCAGATCTACAGATAGAAGGGTGATACCATAGAGTCGGCAGTTTAGGTCTAGATAGCTTTCCTTTTGATCATGTACTATATTTTGTTATAGATATAGATGACATGTATAAAATTATTTGAGATATGTATATGTGTGGCCATCAGCCTGGGATATTTTTTAGTCTGGACCATTTATATGTATTTACTCTATTATTTCAGTGATAAAGACCTCCGGAGAGTCTCGATGGTAGTGGAAAAGGAAGATGTAAAGGAGGGGAGGCCTAACTAGCCCGATGGGAGGACTGCGCTGTTGGGTATCTCAAGCTCGTATCCTATACGGCGTAGCAGAAAATAAACAAGATACCATCCCAGGACCCGCCTATATATGGAAAACAAGACATAAAGATAATAAAAGTAGCAGCTTTTTACCTTTGTTTGATCATTTGAATAACAAAATTTCTTCTTCAAGTTGAGGCACGATCCAGCAATCCTCGTGATCAACCTCCACGTGAGTTGAACGTCTAACCACTATAATCACAGTGTGTGATTATCTCTAACAGTAATCCACACAGAGGAATACACAAGCACTAAACTTTCCTGTGCTAGCAAAAACAAGATAGCGGCTAGGGTTGTTTTCGTTTTCAGCAAAACGAGAGAAAGAGAGAGAGTGAGAGAGAGAGAAGAAGAAGAAGACGACGATTGCGGCTGTGTTTTTTTTTTGTGTGTTAATCACCCTTAGATAGGGTTTCGAGCATATCCAATATATGTTCCAAAATCCATTGAAAATCTGAAATTCTAAAATAATTAGAATTTCATAATTGTAATTGGAAACATCAAGTTCCCACAATTACAACTTAGATCATAAATTATAACTAATTATAATTTGTCCACAACAACTTCTCTTTCTCGCAATTAACCCCTCTATGTTATCAAATAACATCTTGAGTATATAATCTTGTATTGGCTCTGATACCACTGTTTGGTATCTCAGGCTTGTATCCTATACGACGCAGCGGAAAATAAACGAGATACCATTCCAGGACCCGCCTATGTGTGGAAAACAAGACATAAAAATAATAAAGGTAGCAACTTTTTACCTTTGTTTGATTGTTCGAATAACAAAATTTCTTCTTCAAGTCGAGGCACGATCCAGCAATCCTTGTGATCAACCTTCACGTGAGTTGAACGTCTAACTACTATAATCACAGTGTGTGATTATCTCTAACAGTAATGCACACAGAGGAATACTCAAGCACCAAACTTTCCTGTGCTAGCAGAAACAAGATGGCGGCTAGGGTTATTTTCGTTTTCAGCAAAATGAGAGAGAGAGAGAGAGAGAGAGAGAGATAGATAGATAGATAGATAGATAGATAGATAGATAGATAGATAGAGAGAGAGAGAGAAGAAGACGATTGTGGTTTTGTTTTGTTTGTTTGTTTTTTTTTTTTTTTGTTAATTACCCTTAGATTAGGGTTTCGAGCATATCCAACATATGTTCCAAAATCCACTGAAAATCTGAAATTCTAAAACAATTAGAATTTCCTAATTGTAATTGGAAACATCAAATTTCCACAATTACAACTTGAATCACAAATTATAACTAATTATAATTTGTCCACAACAATTTCTCTTTCTCGCAATTAACCTCTCTATTTTTTCAAATAACATCTTGAGTATATAATCCTGTATTATGTGTGACCTATTAGGTTTCCCAGTCAATTGGTAGTGAACATGAATTAATCCAAACGTCTTTGAGATTAATAATCCATAAACAATTAGAATTAATCCTATTAATACTAATCTGGATTGGTTTATTAATTCATCAATTAATAAACCCATATTCCTATATCATAAGCGGTATCTAGCAACACATCGTGACCACCCAAGAGTTCAAGAAGTCAAGTGGCTTGACATGAACCCTTCAATAACAAACTTCAGTGCAATTAACTCCTTTCACCATACAATATCTCATTCGGTTTGGAGTACGGAATTAGTGCCAACACCCTCCAAAATTAATTTTGGCCCGAATACAATAGTACTTGTACCAAGAACCCACTACTCTAAATGTGAATCAATTGGAACTATTTCCAATACACAATCGCCTTGGTCAAGGACCTTCTGAGTAGTAATTCCTATAAGTAGCCGTGAGATATTCGCCCATACTATTAGGAATGGTAAATCCTTTATTGACCCTCTCAACTACTTTCGTTTGTCTCACAATATACCCAATATCCATCCCATAGGCGGCCTTCGATCGAGCTCCGGAGATTGGAATCAAAGTATAAAGCTCAGCAAACAAAGTACCTTGGAGATCTTAAGTCTAAGAATACTTGTACGTTTGCTATATTGAGATTATATCACTGGTAATAAATAGTTATCTATGTGATTATCTCAAAGCTATGTCATCCAATGAACATGTTCCACTAACAAGCATCAATGTGTTAACTTTAAGTATCTTAATACTCATGGTTATGAGAACCACCGCCTGATCAAATCAGGAAGTCTAACACATGCTAGTCTTAACACATTAATAATGTCTTGTCTCATTAATACTATGACTATGGACTATTTAAGTACTAACACCACCCAGTGTAGTAGGAATCTCATATCATGATCTCTATCATGATTTCCTTAACACGGTGTGGTACTAGAGACTTTATCGAACAATTATATTACTTAAAGTAAACAAAAGAAACTGTAAGATAAATAATGCATTTTATTAAAATAAAATGTGTCATATACAATGTACAAGTGATTGCCTCTAGGGCATAACACTAACTCGCCCTCCTTTAAATGCTACAATTGTTAGGAAATAAGACATAAGATTTTATATTGCCTTCACCCACAAAGGATAGGAGGATGGAGCTGACTTGGAGGCAACAGCCAAGCACAGAGGTTAGGATTTTTGAAGAGGAAATCCAGGGCATGACTCTACCACCAGAATTGGACGCCCCAAATCATAGGTAAACGCTCGGGTAGTGGCATTGAAGAAGACAGATGATCAGACTGCAGTGGTGGATGGTACACTTCTCATTTTTTGTTGTAATTCTAAAGTAGTAGATCCTTTATCTACGCATTCTTTTGTTGTCAACTTATTTCTTGATTCTATGGGATAAAAGAGGAAGAAATTTCATATGAAATGATTGCTTGTACCCCATTCGGAAAGCAAATGAATAGTGAGAAAATATATAGGAACTGTAGGATCTTAGTAGGAGATTAAGTATTGGAAGGAGATTTGATAAGTTAACCCATAAAGGATTATGATGCTGTCTTGGGCATGGATTAGCTATCTCAGCATCATGCTCAAGTTGGTTGTAGACATAAGGTAGTATATTTCCATCAGCCTGGGAAACCTATATTGGAATTTGTAGGTGAGGTTGGAAGGAAAACTAATATTTTTGTGTCGAAACTCAAGGCCCGAAAGATGAGGATGAAATAGTGCACAAGATTCTTGGCTTTTGTAATTAATAAGCCAGGAGAAGCTAAGAATCCCGAAGATGTTCCCGTTGTGAATTAATATTTAGATATTTTTCAATAGAATTGAAGAGGTTACCTATAAAGAGAGAAGTACAATTTTCAATTGATCTAGTGCCATCAATAGAACAAATTTCAAGGACCCCTTATAGAATGGTGCCTATAGAATTGCAGGAGCTCAAGAAACAACTATAAGAATTATTGGAGCAAAGGTTCATTTGACCAAGTGCTTCACTGTGGGGAAGAACTTGTATGAATAAAGATGGGTCAATACAGATGTGTGTAGATTATCAATGATTGAATACAGAGACGGTAAAGAATAAATATCCGTTGCCCATGGTTGATGAACTGTTTGATCAGTTGCAAGGAGTTAGATGTTTCTCAAAATTTGACTTAAGGTAAGGATATTTCCTGGTCTGGATTCGGGAAGGAGATATTCCGAAAACTGCATTTAACACTCGATATAGACATTTTGCATTTATGGTGATACCCTATGGTATTACTAATGCCCCTGCTATTTTATGGACTTGATGCACTGAACATTTCGACTGTACCTAGATAATTTTGGGATTATATTCATAGATGACATTTTGGTGTACTCCAAAGGTCCCCAGGATCTTGGGTAGTACCTTCAGAAAGTCTTAGGGAAGTTAAGAGAGATCAAATTGTATGTAAAGTTTAGTAAGTGTGAGTTTTGGTTGCCAAAAGCAGCATTCTTGAAACATGTGATATCTAAGGACTGGATTATAGTAGATCCTACAAAAGCCGAGGTGGTGACCAATTAGAAACATCCTGACACTCCTACCAAAATCTAAAGTTTCCTGAGATTAGCAGAATATTATCGAAGATTTATTGAGGGAATTCTCTAATATAGTTTCAGCTTTGACTCGACCTGCCCATGAGGAAGTTCCATGTGTTGGAACCAAGAAGCGTGAGAGAAATTTCCAGGAGTTGAGAAAAGGATTAAATTCTACTTCTGTTCTAATGTTGCCAGTGCTGAACTTGCACGTGTCATCGTACTGAGAACGTAGCCTCCAGTACTCGATTCGTATGTCACTAAATAAGAACACCAACTTACACGTGTCATCATACAGAGACCGAAGCCTCTAATGCTCGATCCTAGCTTCACTGGTAATTCTTTTACATACTACAAGAAGCTTGGGGTTCCAATCTGGACGTCAATCACCATCGAGGCAGCAAGGGGTTAGAACAATGCCCGGTGTCCAGCCCAACCCGTGAACAACCCAAATCACAAAATGCACACAAGGCATAGCAATTCCCAAGCTCTAGATGGCTAGCCAAGATGGCTCATCTGAATGTCCTGTCGCACTCTTTGGAGTAAGACAATCCCCAAAACTTTTTAGGCTACTTGGGGTTGTCTCTCTCTAACATGAGCTAGTACAAAGATCAAAGTCCTTACTGAGTACTTAACGTTAACAATACCAACCTCATCTGACTAGTCAGGCCAGAGGATTATTTGATCCCGCAAGATTTTAGAATCAAAACATTTTTTTTGGGCAAAACAACACTTTTCAGAATTTGATCCAACTAACCCGCAAGTCAGATCATCATTCACATAGGCTCCGCAGAGTCAATCAATTTATTCCATGGCACATCAAGCCAACAAAACAATTTCAGGGATTAAAAGTCATTTTCCAAAAGTCAATCTCATCACGAGAGATCATTTTTCCAAATCATATTGAAACAAGATAAAGAATTTTGTTCACACATCAAAACATGTTTCCAAGAGTATCGGGTCATTTTCCATGTACTTGATCACAAAAGTCAGTTTTCAAGGGCATTTGAGTCATTTTACCCATGCCCAATTCGAAAAGACTTTTTGAGGGTATTCGGGTCATTTTATCCTTACCCGATTTGAAAAATAATCACAAGAGTTCCAATAAGGATATTTTGGTAATTTACTGAATACCCAAGTTTCAACGGTTTTTATAAAACATTCCAATAAGGACATATGGATCATTTTCCAAATATCCGATTCCAAAAGGAACTCGTTTAAATAAATTCAGAATTCTAATTTGAAAAGAGGATTAAATTCAAAATTTCCAAAATATATCCACAAAATGTTCCAATAACAGAATTCTAGTCAATTTATGAATACTCATTTCCAAAAACTACCGTTTTCCAAAAATCCCAAGCATTTAATCCAAAAAGGACTAAATTCACAAAACCATCCTTTAATCATTTGTTAAGGTTTCCAAGCTAATCATGAAATTCATTCAAGCCCGTAATAGCATCAAAACAAAATTTGCTTAGATAAACCTTAAACATATTTTGGAATTTCCAAAATGGTATATAACATAGCATTTCATGAAAAAACAAAGCACAGTAGCTTTAGGAAGAGTTTTAGAAATCCAAGAGACTCACCTCGTATCCTAAGTAACCCTTTCCATTCACGGTCCTTTAATCACCGTCTCTATCATTTTTGAAGTTCCGTTGGCCATTTATAGCTAGACCTACTCCAAACATCATTTTTCGGTTAATTCGTGTTCAGCAAAAAAATAGCAGACAATTGGCTGACGTGCCTGATGAGTAGCTGATGTCCAACCGACATTTAGCCACAGTTAAGAAAAACGTTCAATATTCGTTCTTGTCGTTTTTCGTCATTTTTTCAATTCTTTTAGTTTCCTTTTACCACTTACTTTATCCCATTATAAACAAGAGATTCACTTCATATTTTCCCAATTATTTCATCCAAAATCACACCATTATTCATTCTTAAATTCGTCCCTGTTCTATGCAAAATTCTGAAATTTTTGCTGCTTTGACACATGATTTTGTTTCAAACATAACTTTCAATCTACAACTCCGTTTTGGCTCTATGATATACCAAAATGACCATAAGACTTTTAAGTTTATTTTCTTGTAAGAAATTTTTAAGTATTCTTGTTTTCAAGGCACAGTTCTGGGCAAAAACAGCCCCAGTAGTTTTACCTCACTTTTGCAATTCATGCTTTCCTTTGTCCTCCTTTAATCTTTAACAGCTTAGAACCATTAATTCATTCAATTCTCCTTCAAATCATCTTTAATTATGAATTTCCAGATTTCCAATAGCTCACAACACATATTCAACACAAATTCATCATTTCTAATCAAAAGCTAATATAATCCATTTATCCAACAAAGTAAATTCCACTTTTACTCTACTTTGATCATCACCTCTTCAACTGAACATAAGCCTTCAAACTACCAAAATTATTCAGTTCTTCCTCACACAAAACAACATTCAAAGGCTCTTAAGTAGCCGGCATTTATACAAGCATATATAAAGTTCGTACACAAAAGCTCACAAACCAAAGCTTTGATAAAAAAAAAAAAAATAGTACATGAATGTCATGTTTTTATGTTAAAATACACATCAAAATGATCACCGTAACAAATTCTACAACTTTAATTCTTGAAGCATGGGGTTTTACCTTGTATGTTGAATCTCTTGGCTTGATTTTGCACCAAGAACACTAAGAACACACACATTTCTTTCTTTTTCTCTCCTTTTTCTTTTTCTCCCTATTTTTCTATAGCTTTTCTTTCATTTTCTTTCTCTCATCCTTTTGTTCCTCTCTTGGATGAAATTTTGGCTATTTTATAGCCCTTCCACCGTCATTCTACTGCCCAACGTGAACCAATATTAATTAAATTGTGGGCTATCCATTTTAAAGCTAAATTCCTATTGGTGGATTTAATTTAAATGGATAATTCTTAAGCCTATTCAATAAGCTTTTGCAGTAAAATAATCCCATAAATATTTCATTCTATTGTTTCCGTTATAAAGACCCCATGTCCGGGATACTGGATGGACAACACCCGGTGTTGATATGCTTCCGCTAATGTCTTTAGTAGGGGTGTTACAATTTGTATTAGAGCCTAATTTTATAGAATTGTGGTATTATCATAGGAATTGATAGAATTTTTATTATGTAGGTATGGTAGATAAAAGCGCTAAGGGCAAGTGCCCAATAGTTGAGGATAGTAATAATGGGAGGAAAGAGATAGGTAAGAGTTTGGGTGTGGAGAGGAAACCTACCCCGAGAGGATTCCGTCGCCACATGAGGAGGCAAGTGGCGGCTCCGACGAGATTGGTGGTAATGTTGAGCCAAGCTATCAGGATAATGAAAATGAGGATAGCATCCCGGATGGTGCAGCACAATTGGAAAAGAATGAGGAGGTATTTTGTGGAGATGTACCGGGAGTACTTGAAGAAGAGATGCCAGGTTTAGAGGTTGTTACGGGAGAGGACCAGGAGGTACCCGAGATGGAGGTATCTGCAGTTGAGGAGCCTGAGGAGGATTTAGAGATAGACCCAAAGCTATTGGCTTGGTTACAGCCAAATGCAGATAGAGATGAGGAGATTGATGCAGCGAAGTCCTATACAATTTCAACTGATTCAGGACCTCTCGTATCAGACAGTGAGAGTGATGAGTAGGAGGGTGAGATGTATATATATATGTATATATATATATATATATAGCATGATATGTGCAGTTTGACCGGTGTATATGACTGGGTGCATGGCACACGAATTTTGTACTAACTTCGTGATAAATAAGAATGAACATATGTTATGTTTTGCAAATTGTACTATGCCTATTCTATAACTGCTTTTCAGCTATGTTACATCTATTATACCGGTAAAATTTTATGAACTATACAGATGCCTCCTAAACGGACCTTCAAACGATTATTGCGAGTTACTCGAAATAACCCTGAACGAATAGTGGAAGAACCGTAGGCGGAAAGTCCCCACGTCACAACCTTGGATCACCTCATATTTAAGACCTTCCAAAAGATGACTGCCACGATCCAACAGCTGACTGAGAATGTTATGGTAAATGAGGGTACGAGTTGGGAAAGTCAGCAAAGTAAAGTTGAATTTGATTGAGTTCTTGAGCACTTTATTGAATTTCACCCTTGGCAATTTCAAGGGTGACCTGACCCAAAACAAGAGGTTCAAAGTTAGATTGAATAGATGGAAAATATTTTTGCTGCCCTGAATTATTAGGAGCAAAAGAAGGTACAACTTGCTATCCTCCAGTTGAAAGGACGTGCCCAAGATTGGTGGATAAGAGAAATGAATCAATGAGAATGGGAGTTGACAAATTTTAAGGATAATTTTAAGAAGGAGTTTGTTCCTATTTGGGTGGCAAAAAAAAAAAAAAAAAAAAAAGGTGGATGAAATCTAAGCTATTTGTCAAGGAGGCCATACAGTTACACTGCTGAATTTACTAAACTATCAAAATATTGCCTACTTTTAGCCCACTCAAAAGTAAACAGGGTTAGACGTTTTGAGAAGGGTTTATGGCCATAGTTGAAAAGAGTATTAGCATGTATGCCTCCCACCAGTTATAACACTATAGTAGAAATGTCATCTAGAATAGAAATGGCTGATATTGAATAGGCAGGCGAGAGGAACCGAGGCAGATTTCGGTGCATGAATCAGGAGAGACCTGGAGGGTCCTGATAGTAGAGGAAAAAGAAGATGCAAAGGAAGGGAGACCTGACTGGCCCGATGGGAGGACCGTCCTCCTTTAAATACTTCAATTGTAGGGAAATGGGGTATACGATTTTAAATTACCCTCACTCATAAAGGATAAGAGGTTGGAGTCAACCTGGAGGCAACAACCAAGGACAGAGGTCAAGATTTGGAAGAAGAAATCCAGGGCAAGCCTCTACATCCAAAACTGGACTTCCCAAACTGCAGGTAAATGCTCAAGTGGTGGCATTGGAGAAGACAGATGATCAGACTGCAGTGGTGGAAGGTACACTTCTCATTTTGGTCATAATACTAAAGTATTGGAAGATCATGGTTCTATGCATTCCTTTGTTGCCAAATCATTTCTTAATTCTATGGGGATTAAAAGGGGAAGAAATTTCATATGAAATGATTGCTAGTACCCCGTTGGGAAAATAAATGAATAGTAAGAAAATACATATGAACTATAGGATCTTTGTAGGAGATGAAATGTTAGAAGGAGATTTGATAAGTTTGCCCATAGAGAATTATGATGCTATCTAGGGCATGGATGGACTATCTCGGCATCATGCTCAAGTTGGTTGTAGACATAAGGTAGTGCATTATTGTCGGCATGGAAAAACTATACTGGAATTTGTAGGTGAGGCTGGAAGAAAAGTAATGTTTTGTATCGGAACTCAAGGCCGAAAGTTAATAAGAAAAGGGTGCACAGGATACTTAGCTTATGTTATTATTAAGCCAGAAGAAGCAAAGAAGCCTGAAGATGTTCTCATTGTGAATGAATATTTAGATATTTTTCTAGTAGAATTGAAGAATTTACCTCCAGAGAGAGAAGTAGAGTTTTCAATTGATCTAGTGCCATCGACAGAACAAATTTCAAGGGCCCCTTATAGAATGGCACCTACAGAATTGCAGGAGCTTAAGAAATAACTACAGGAATTAATAGAGCATGGGTTTATCTGACCAGGTTCTTCACCATGGGGGAGTACCTGTATTATTTGTTAAGAAGAAAGATGGGATAATACGGATGTATGTAGATTATCGTAGATTGAATATATTGACAGAGTAGAATAAATATCTGTTGCCCATGGTTGATGAACTGTTTGATTAGTTGTAAGGATTTGGATGTTTCTCGAAATTAGATTTAAGGCAAGGATATTACTAGGTTCAGATTCGGGAAGAAGATATACATAAAACTGCATTTAAAACTCGATATGGACATTTTGAGTTTATGGTGATGCTCTTTGGCATTACCAATGCCCCTATTGTTTTTATGGACTTGATGCACTGAACATTTCAGCCGTACTTAGACAATTTTGTGGTTATATTCATAGATGACATTTTGGTGTACTCTAAAGGTCCCCAAAATCGTGGGTAGTACCTTCAGAAAGTCTTAGGAAAGTTAAGAGAGACCAAACTGTACACAAAATTTAGTAAGTGTGAGTTTTAGTTGCCAGAAGTAGCATTCTTGGGACATGTGATATGTAAGAATGGGATTATAGAACATCTTGCAAAAGTCAAGACAGCGACCAATTAGAAACGTCTCGAGACTTCGACCAAAATCTGAAGTTTCCTGAGATTGGCAGGATATTACTGAAGATTTATTGATGGAATTCTCTAAGACAGTTTCATCTTTGACTCGACCCGCCCAAAAGGAAATTCCTTGTGTTGGAACTAAGAAGCTTGAGAGAAATTTCTGGGAGTTGAGAAGAGGATTAAATTCTGCTTCTGTTCAAATGTTGTCAGTGATGGACTTGCACATGTCATCGTACTGAGACCGCAGCATCCGGTACGCAATCTGTATGCCACCGAATAAGCACACCAACTTGCATGTGTTATCGTACATAGACCGCAGCCTACAGTGCTCGATCTGTGCGTCACTGGAAAATCTTTAACTTGCAACCGTAGGCTAGGGGTTCCAATCCTGACGTTAATCACTATCGAGGTAGTAAGGGGTTAGAACAACGCCCGATGTCCAACCCAACCCGTGAACAAGCTAAATAACAAAGTGCACATAAGGCATGGCAATTGGCAGGCTCTAGACGACTGGCCAAGATGACTCATCTCAATGTCCTATCGCCCTCTTTGGAGCAAGAAAATCCCCAGAAGTTATTGGGTTACTTTGGGTCATCTATCTCTAACATGAGCTAATACAAAGATTAAAGTCCTTACTGAGTACTCAAGGTTAACAATACCAATCCCGTCAGACTGATCAGGCCAGAAGGTTATCTGATCCTAGAGGATTTTCAAATCAAAACATTTTTTTATGGCAAAACAACACTTTCTAGAATTGGATCCTACTAACTCGCAAGTTAGATCATCATTTACATAGGCTCCGTAGAGCCAAGCAATTTATTCCATAGCATATCAGGCCAAAAAAATAATTTCAAGGATCAAAATTCATTTTTCAAAAGTCAATCTCATCCCGAGAGATCAATTTCCAAAATCATTTTAAAACTAGTTAAATCGTTTTGTTCACACATGAAACATGTTTCCACGAGTATGCGGGTCATATTCCCCATACTCGATCAAAAAAGTCATTTTTCATGGGCATTCGGGTCATTTTACCAATGCCTGAGTCCAAAAACTTTCTGAGGGTATTTGGATTTTTTTACCTTACCCAATTTGAAAAATATTCACAAAAGTTTCACTAAGAATATTTTGGTCATTTACTGAATACTTGAGTTTCAAAGGTTTTCATAAAATATTTCAATAAGGACATATGGATCATTTTCCAAATACCAGATTCCAAAAGGAACTCATTTTAATAAATTTAGAATTTAAATCTGAAAAGAGGATTATGCTCAAAATTTCGAAACATATTACCATAAAATGTTCCAATAAGAGCATTCTGGTCAATTTACGAATACCCGATTTTCTAAAAATTACCGATTTTCAAAAATCTCAAATATTTAATCAAAAAAAGACATTCCAAAGAGGACTAAATCCCCAAAACCATACTTTAGTCATCCGTTAAGATTCCCTAGATAATCATGAATTTCATTCAAGCCTATAATAGCATTAAAACAAATCTTACTCAGATAAACCTTAAACATATTTAGAGATTTCCAAAATGTTATATAATATAGCATTTCATGGGAAAACAAAGTATACTAGCTTTAAGAAGAGTTTTAGAAATCCAAGGGACTTACCTCGTGTCCTAATTAACCCTTTCCATTCACGGCGGTTTATCACCATCACTATTATTTTCGAAGTTTCGTTGGCCATTTATCGCTAGACCTACTCCAAACATCGTTTTTGGGTTAATTCATGCTCGGTCGAAAAATAGCATATGGTTGGTCAACATGCCTGACGGGTAGTTGACATCCAGCCGACATTTAGCCGACAGTTAAGGATAACTTTTAAACTTCGTTCACGTCATTTTTTCATCATTTTTTTTATTCTTTCATTTTCCTTTTTCCAGATCCTTTCTACCTTTGTAAACAAGGGATTCACTTCATATTTCACCAATTATTTCATTCAAAATCACACCATTAATAATCCTTAAATTCGTCCATGTTCTAAGCAAAATTCTGAAATTTTTGCTGCTTTGATGCATGATTTTGTTTCAAACATAACGTTCAATTCACAACTCCGTTTTATCTCTATAATATACCAAAATGACTTTAAGACTTTTAAATTTAATTCTCTATTAGCACTTTTCAAGAATTCTAGTATTTGAGGCATGGTACTGGGTAAAAACAGCCCCAGTAGTTTTACCTCACTTTTACAATTCATGCTTTCCTTTGTCCTCCTTTAATCTTTAACACCTTAGAACCATTAATTCATTTAATTCTCCTTCAAATCATCTTTAATTCTGAATTTATCATATTTCCAATAGCTCAGAAAAGCCACACTTATTCAACACAAATTCATTTTTTCTAATCAAAAGCTAATATAATCCATTTTTCCAACCAAGAAAATTCCATTTTTACTCTACTTTAATCATCACCTCTTCAACCGAACATAAGCCTTCAAACTATCATAATTATTCAGTTCTTTATCATACTAAACATCATTCAAAGGCCCTTAGGCAGCTGGCACATATACAAGCATATATAATGTTCGTACACAAAAGCTGACAAACCTTATCTTTGATCCGAAATCAGTACATGAATGTCATCTTTTTATGCTAAAATGCACATAAAAACAATCACTATAACAAATTCTATGACTTTAATTCTCGAAGCATGGGATTTTACCTTGTATGTGGTATCTATTAGCTTAATTTTGCTCGAAGAACACCAACAACACACACACACACACTTCTTTTTCGCTCCTTTTTCTTTTTCTCCCTATTTTTCTCTATCTTTTCTATCCGTTTCTTTCTCTCATCCTTTTGTTCTTCTCTTGGAAGAATTTTTGGCTATTTTATAGCCCTTCCACCGCCATTCTAGTGCCCAACGTCAACCAACATTAATTACATTGTGAGTTTTGCATTTTAAAGCTAAATTGCTATTGGTGAATTTAATTTAAATGGATAATTCTTAAGCTTTTGTAATTTAATAATCCCACAAATATTTCACTGTGTTGTTTCTATTATAAAGACCTATTGTCTAGGACACTGGATGGGTGACATTCGGTGTTGATATGTTTCCGCTATTAACTTTAGTAGGGGTGTTACAATTTGTATCAGAGCCTCATTTTATAGAACTGTGGTATTGTCATAGAAATTGATAGAACTTTTATTACGTAGGTATGGTAGATAAGAGCGTTAAGGGCAAATGCCTAATGGTTGAGCACAGTGACAATAGGAAAAAAGAGATAGGTGAGAGCTTGGGTATGGAGAGAAACCCTACCAAGAGAGGAACCATCGCCACATGAGGAGCTAGGTGGCAGCTACCACGAGATTGGTGGTGATGTTGAGCCACGCCATCAAGATGATGATAAGGAGGAGAGTGTCCCTGATAGTGCAGCACTATTTGAAAATGATGAGGAGGTATTTGGTGGAGATGTACTGAGAGTACTCGAAGAAGAGATGCCAAGTTTGGAGGTTGTTATTGTGGGAGAGGACCAGGAGGTACCCGAGGTGCAAGTACTTGTAGTTGAGGAGGCTGAGAAGGATTTAGAGATAGACCCAAGGCTATTGGCTTGGTTACAGCCAGGTGCGGATAGAGATGAGGAGGTTGATGCAGCAGAGTCCTATACAATCTTGACTTATTCAAGACCTCTTATATTAGATAATGGGGATGATAAGTAGGAGGGTGAGATGTATATATATATATATATATATCTATATATATATATATATAGTATGATATGTGTAGTTCAACCGGTGAATTTGACAGCGTGCATGCCACACGAATTTTGTACTGACTTTGTGATAAATAAGAATGAACATGTGTTATGTTTTGCTAATTGTACTGTGCCTATTGTATGACTACTTTTGA